>CM052371.1:4113322-4713322 GCA_028551485.1 Casuarina cunninghamiana
ATGGACCAGCGATTGGGGGGGGGGGCGAAGGGACGAGACGGTAGGGTGGGGAGGCGATGGGGGACTAGGGGATCACCTTTTCTTTTTCACTCCCCTCTTCATCCTTTCAAGTCTCGCCGCTTCCTACTGTAGTGTTCCACTTCTCACTTCATCGATTACTCCTTAAACTCCATCTGCAAATTGCAAAGAATCCTCTACCGTTTCGTTCACTTTGCCTATCGTCTCATCTCACGCAACATAGTGTTTTCCTTTGTCCCTAACAGTGGATTTTGGATCAAAACCACCCACAAGTGGATGAGCTAAAGAAGTTATTTCAGGTATGAAAGTTAAGTTTTGTCCTTTTTATTTTTTTATATGCATCAAAGGGATGCAATTTGATGTGGAAGTCCTACTACAAGTTTAAGATGTTGTTATTATGAATTCCTAAATGGGAAAGAAAGGATAATTGGTGTAGTTGTGTAGGTCATTTCTAAGTCTTACGTTTGAGTTATGTACAGAATTGTTATTCGCCACTTTTTCTTTTGTTTATGAACGACTTACATGATTTAGTATTAGTTTGTCATCTCGGTCCATGATAAGCTCTTATTAGGTCACCATACACTTTATGTTTACCCAGCACGGAAACTTTCTACCTCCATTCATGTTAAATATCGCGGAAGGAGATTCGTACATTTGCTAACTTAGTTTTTAATTATACTGCATTGACCCTTTGCTTTGTTGGAAAATTAATGCTGACAGGTCCCACAAAAAATGTGAAAGGGGATAAAAGAAGTCAAGGTTACGGGACCCACAATAAAAAGATGAAACATTAAGAATTCTCAAGGCGTGAAGTCAATGGAATTATCTAGAATTACAGCATGGAAAAAAGTAACCTTAGGTCCACACAAGAATTGTCTAGAAAAACAGCAGACACAAGAATTGTCTAGAATTGCAACAAGAAGAAAAAGTCTAGGCAGTTGCATAATTGTCTAGAAAGAGAGAGAAAATATCAAGTTGAGAAAACTAATTTGTAAGTCGGTTAAGCGCTCTATAAAATGAGGAAGAGTTACACCGAGAAGGTGTGTCAATGGAGGCACCAAGAGGTGTGTCAATGTAAGCACCAAGAGGGGTGCCACGTGCACTAGATGGTACGTCGAGAGAAAGCACCAAAAGGAGTGCCAAGAGGAGGCACTAGGAGGTGTGCCCAATGTAGGCACCAGGAGGTGTGCCCATAGAAGGCACCAGCAGGCAGTGCTCAATGTAAGCACCAAGAAGGGTGCCCAATGCAAGCAACAGGAGGTGTGCCAAGAGCAGGCACCAAATGGTGCGTCGAGAGCAGGCACCAGGAGGTGTGCTGAGAGGAGCAGGCACCAGGAGTAAGTGTAGCACGCAGCAGCATGTGTTGCTACTCAACACTGTAGCAGTCCGGCTAGCCCAGGTCCAACAGTGAGTTTGTGATTTGTAATGAACTCCAGATATTTCTAATGAGAAGGAGAAGGGGCCATCACAACAGGGATAATGGATGTAGGCATGCTTTGGCCGAACCACTCTAAATATTATGTCTTCTTGTGTGATGTATGTTATTGTTGGTATGCTTACTTAAATTCTAGTTCTAGTATTTTTAATAAGATCCTAACAAGTAGTACCGGAGTTCCAACAAATGGTACCTTGAAATTTCCAACATGCTTCTGTCAACCATATCCCAAGGAAAGGCCTTTTTGTTTCTTCGTTTTTGCCAGTGCTTTATTCTCATTACAGTTCCTACATATCTATTTCTTGTTTCAAGCAAAAACCGAAAAAAAAAAAAGGAATTGAAAAAAGAATGGAGGCTGTTATTTCAATTGCGGGAAAAATTGCTGAGTATACGGTTACACCGGTTGGACGGTGGCTCTGTTATTCATTTCAGTATGGTAGCAACGTTGAGAATTTGAAGAAACGGATAGAGGAATTGCAGGCTGTTAAAGAAAGGGTGCAACATGATGTTCCTACTGCTCTCAATAACTGTGATGAAATTGAGACTGACGTTCAAGGTGGTTGACAAAGGTGCATAAGATTACGGAAGAAGCCAACGAAGTTCTTGTAGGTGCAAAAGATGCAAAGTTGAAGTCCTGTAATGGAAAATGCCTAAACTTGAAACCCCGACATACCCTTAGCCGTAAAGCAAGTAAAATAACACAAGAAATTGCTGAAGATAAAATTTTGGAAAAAGGTAGATTTGACATTCTCATATGGTCCTACTTCGGCGGGGATAGCGGCTACTTAAAATCTAGATTTTCTAAGCTTTAAGTCTAGAAAATCAATTGCAGGAGAACTTATGGAAGCACTGAAAGATTCTAATATCAACGTGGTTGACGTGTTGGGAATAGGGGGTGTCAGGAAGACTACCCTGGTGACGGAAGTTGGTAGGCAAGCCAAGGAGGACAAGGTATTCACTGAGTTTGTCATGGTAGATGTGACGCCAAACTTCGATATTAAACGAATTCAAGAAGAAATTATGGATTTGTTACATCTAAAGTTTGATGCCCTGACTGAACGTGGAACAGCTATGCATCTACCAGAGAAATTAACAAATGATAAGAAAGTACTTGTTATCCTTGATAATATTTGGGAGGAACTCGATCTGGAGAAAATAGGAATTCCACGCAAGGGGTGCAAAGTGGTGCTTATTTCCAAAAACAAAGATGTATTATCCGAAATGAAAACCGAGGAGGACTTTGGAATTAAAGTCTTGCCCGATGATGAAGCATGGAATTTATTTGCAAAGATGGTGAGCAATTCTATTAATGATCCAGATATTCTTGACACGGCAATAAAGGTTGCTGATAAGTGTGCCAATTGCACTTGTAACAGTTTCTAAGGCCGTAAAAAATAAAAGCTTATCTGAATGGAAGAATGCCCTACGGAGACTAGAAGGGCCTGTGCCTAGAAACCTTGGGAAGATGGAGTCAACCATATATACTTGTATAGAGCTGAGTTATACTCATCTTGAAAGTCTAGAGGTTCAATTGTTCTTTTCGCACTGTGCTCAACATAGGTACAACGTTTTCTTTATTAGCTTGTTGAAATTTTTTTATGGCTTAGATTTATTTTCAGGTATTAATACCTTGGAAGAAGCAAGAAATAATATTTATGGACTAATTTCTCATTTGAAAGATCATGGTCTATTGCAAGATTGTCAATACATATATTGTTCTAGGAAGTGGGAGCATTATCATATGCACGATGTTGTTCGTGATGTTGGTAGGTTGATGGCATCAAAGGATTATAATATGATTGTCATGGAAGATAGTAAAAGACAAAAAGAATGGTCTAAGTTGGATGTACTCAAAAGATGCGAGACATTCATTATATATGGAGACATCTATGAAGTTCCTAGTGAAGTAGAATTCCCAGAATTAAAGCTCTTTAATGTAAATGGAACAAATGACTATTTGCAAATCTCATACACTATCTTTCAAGGAATGCAAAAACTCAAAGTTATGGATTTTACAGAAGTAAAATTGCCATCTCTTCCATCATCATTTGTTCTTCTTACAAGCTTGCGGACTTTGTGTTTGGATTATTGTGTGTTGGAAGACATAACTATAGTTGGAAAGCTAGAGAGCTTAACTATTCTTAGCCTTATGGGATCCAACATTTTGAACTGCCTATAGAAATAAGGTCATTAACTTGTTTGCAATTGTTGGATTTGAGTTATTGTTCCAAACTTGAAGTAGTTCCGCCCAATGTCCTATCAAGGTTGGTGAAGTTAGAAGACTTGCATGTTGGAGGCACTTCTATTCAATGGCATACTATTGGAAGAAATAATGCTCACCTTGTTGAGTTAAAGCAATTGTCAAAATTGGTTACTTTAGAGATACACATTCAAGATGTCAGTAATTTGCCTAAAGATCTCTACTTTGATAAGTTAGAAAGGTACAAAATATTTATTGGAAATATTTAGGATTGGTCAGGTGAATATGAGACATCAATGACATTGAAATTGAAAATGAATATAAGTATTCATTTAGAGGTTGAGATCAAAAACTTACTGAAGAGAACAAAAAATTTTTATTTAGACGAGTTAAAAGGCATTAACAGTGTTGTACATGAATTAGATTCAGGAGGTTTTAAGCATTTGAAGCATCTTCAAATCCAAAATAATCCTGAAATCAAGCATATCATCAACTCAAAGTCATTGGTAATTGCCTTTCCTACCTTGGAGGCACTTCTAAACATGAGCACTTCTTCTCAAAAACTTGCTTTAACATCCTTTCAAAACTTGAGAAGTATAAAAATAGAACATTGTGATAATTTGAAATTTCTCATCTCATCATCCATAGCAAGTTTTTTTTTTTTTGAAATTGGAAAACCTGGAGATAAGAGAATGCAGCAACATGGCAGCAATAATTGTGAAAGAAGGCACCGCAATAGGAGAGCAAACAATTTGGTTCCCTAAATTGCGTTGCTTGAGATTGCATGGTCTTCAAAAGCTCATAGGCTTCTTAAGCATACAAAATTCATTTACAACCAATGATGGAGAAATCATGTTGTGCAAGCTTGATTGTTACTCGCAAATTCTACAAGAAGAGGTATGCCTATATCTTTTGAAGCTTAAAAAGAACTATTTGATATAATTAAGACAAAACCTATATGAATAACCTACTTATTGAAAAAGGTATACTTTATAGTTCATGTTTTATGATGCAGATATGTAATTCATAGTGTGCAAATTGTTACAGAACAAATATTAATTACTTATTGCAGAGACATTTTTAAACAAAATTTAAGAGTGTATAGAATGTATTGGTTGTTTTTGCGATTTATTTATTGTTACCCAAAATCATATAATTAGAGATGAGAATTATATATTATATGTCAGCCACCATTTTTCCAATCCTTTATAAAGCAAAAATAAATAGCTCAAGAAATTTACGAATAAGAATAGTAATTGATAACAACCATGTGTTGACTTTTCTCTCACACATGCTTTGAAACTGTGGTCACATGAACTTTGGTCCTTCCCTTTAATGACAGAATGTACATGCCCTTCACGTCTGCGTCTTTTCGATTGCTGAAGTGTACAGATTTAATTATTGCTGCAGGTGGTCTTTCCCAACTTGGAAGAATTGGAATTGTCCTCAATATACTGGGAGGAATTACAGCATAAAAGACAACTAGCAAGGTCCTTGTGCAGATTTACAAGCACGCCAACAACTTCAAGGTTACAAAACTTGTTGTCCTTGACTGTACGTGGTTCTGGTAATGCAAAACATTTGCTGTCATTTTCTACGTCTAAATCGATGGTGCAACTCAAATTTCTTGAAATACGAGAATGTAGTGTTATAGAAGAGATACTAATACTAGAAGATTTGGGAGTAGAAGAAGAAACAATGCCTAAGACACTGTTCCCTCAACTAGAGACCTTGCATTTGATGGATCTTCCAATAATCAAGTGGTTCTGCAAGGGAATTAACATCAAATTTTCATCCTTGAAGAAATTGAAGATAGAAGGTTGTCCTAAATTCATGACATTAATATGCAAACTCCATAGCTTAGGTATGATGGCTGGTAAAGAACTCAAGGGAATGAGTGCAAATGAGAGCTCATGTACTGTCTTGGAACCTTTCTTCAATGAAATGGTAAGTCTTTTTTCATTCATCTTCTTGTTTTTCTTATGCAATTTAGTCCAAATTCAAAAGTTAAATACCTTTGGCAATAGATGCATCTTGAGTTATGATGACTTGGAATTTTGGTAAGTAAATGAGATGAATCTTGCAAGTTGTTTTCCCCAAGTTGGAAGAGTTGAGCATCTCCTATATTGTTGATTTGACAAGGATATGGCATAATTAATTTGCTGAGAACTCCTTTTGCAAGCTTCAGATATTAGAAATTAAATTTTGTGAAAATCTTATGAACTCCTTCCAGGCTCACATGTTGGCTAGATTTCAAAGACTAAATTTTCTTAAAATATCTGGTTGTGAGTCACTGCAAGAAGTGTTTGAACTGCAAGGATTAAATGCTGAAGTAACGCTTGCTATAACAACCATTCCGTTGAAATGGTTGGTTCTTACTGAACTACCCGCACTGCAGCATGTTTGGAGCACGGACCCCCACCCAATTTTTACATTCCAAGATCTACAAGAAGTATATGTTAGGGGATGTGTGTGCTTAACAAGTTTGTTTACAGCCTCTATGGCTAGATCTCTTCGACAATTGGAGATACTTTCGGTACGCGATTGTGGCGTGAGGAAATTATTGCAAGTGAAGACGTGGCACAGGCAATAGATAGGCTTGTATTCCCTCGAGTAAGTCACCTATTTCTTCTGAGGCTACCAAGGTTGGAGCAGTTTTACCCAGGAGTCGATAGGGCAGAATGGCCAAAGCTGAAAAAACTTTGGGTACAAGGGTGTCCGTTTGATCCTACACTTTCAAGCTTTGAGGAAGAAGCCGAAGAAAGCCACCTGGAGACCTCCAATAAAAGACTCTGCTTCATGGTTGATAAGGTAAGAGCCATAACTTATTTCATAAAATGTCCACGCATTTGCCTAAGGGCGATAGAAATAGTATTGCTCTTTAAATCTTATCTTGAGAAACAAAAATTCGACAAAGTCACTTGGAAATAAGGGGTTATATTTGAGATTAAATGAAGACAAAGGGTAAATCTGAAACTTTTACAAATGTTTTTTTAAACAACAAAATAAAAACCTCCCTTTGAGCCACTCGAAAGTCTGCTACCAAGCTTCTCCTCAAGAGGATAGATGGGGCAATTCAGGTGAGATCCAATGTAGATCCAACTTTATATTCACTCATGGGATCCGGGCTGTCCGGGAGGGACCACCACGGCTCCTCTCTTCTCAAGAATCCATACATCCCTTTTCAGTATATGGACAGCACCTATGGCGATAACTACGAAGGGTGGAAGTAGCTGTCATCTTCCCAGAAGGAAAAAACTTTCTTGGTCGGCTGAGGCCAAAAATGTACTAAGGGACTGTTTGACCCCTTCTGATAATAAAAGAACTTCATTTGCCTCGAAATGATTTAAAAGTTAGGTTTTGACTAGACTCTAACAAAAAACCACCACTGACACACATACAACGCAACCCAGTTTTCTTATTGTCTTCCATTTAGGTCCTTAGATATTTATTATTTTGCGTGATTTATATTCTATATTGCCATTTTGATGAACTTGGCTTGCGACAGACTAGTGGAGTTTGGCGTTAAGAGTTATTAATCCAAAAAATTGTTCTTTTTTCTGGTTTAATTGTCCATTGTTGATGGTTGAATTTATGCATTAAGATTTGGAATTATATGATAGATTTGTTATTTAGTGAGTATGATTATTAACTTTTAAGAAAATTAAAAATTTTCGGTTTTGAGCTGAAAATCAAGGGGCCCTTCGGTTGCTAGGAATATGCCCTCGAATTTGTTCTTGAGAGCTTATTTGGTGATTCAACATATTATCACATAATTTTTTGACCATTTTGGATTATGGAAATTCTATTTCAAATAAAGTAGAAGTTCCATTATTTGTCTTGGGTATTGATGTATCATTGTGTTTCCTTGGTTAGGCTCTAGCCAAATGATTTGATTCCGCAGAAGAATTTGCAGAAGATATCAGGAACTCGGGTAAGTAAATTTGGTTGATATAAAATTTATTTAAAGTACGATTGAATCTAACATTAGGAATGAAAGTAGAATATTAAAATTACAACTAGCAATTTGATATATATGCATGTATAAATGGTTGCAAGTAGATTTTACATCCTTATAAGTAAAAAATAACAGTGAAAAGTATTATTGTCTATCAATTTTAAAAGAAAATACTAGTGCTAATAGAATACTTGCAACAATTTATTAAAATATATTTTTGAGTCTTTGATTATGATTTCCTTGAATAATGTTTTAGTGTAAGCATCTTAAGACTTTCAAGTACAAGTTAAATAGTACTTAATGCTTTATGTAATTTAAAAGCACCCTTGTTTTCAAATGAGGGATAACACAACCAAATTAATTCTAAAAAATAAGAAATACTAATGTATAGTTAGGCATTCAATGATAAACGAAAGTTAGGTTAGTTAATAGATTCGTAGTTCAAGACTCTTGAAAGAGTATTATTAGAGCATGTGTCTTATTTAAGTATGGCAAAACCATGTGATGATAGGTACCATAACCTTGAAACATAATTTTATTTTTATTTAAAAGTTTCATTTAGCAATGTGCATTTTTGGATAGTATATTTTTGCTATCATGGAAGGAATTCAAGTTTGTGTATCTTGCGACAATGGCAAGTTAAATTGATACATTTGTTATAAAACTCAATTCTGTATAAGTTGATTATATCTATTCATAGAAATGACTATTAAATTTTATCAACAATTTCAAAAAAACCAATGGTTGCTCTAAGTTAAAGGTGTTAGAGATAAGAAGGTCCATATATGAGTAACTCAAGTTCTTATTTAAAAGGTCTTGTGGGCATTTAATGGATCATACCTGGATAAGTTATGATGTATAGCCTAATTATGGCAATAGTATTCCTTTTAAGGAATTTGTTATCATGCTGATATTTTACATTTAAACTATATGGATAAGATGAATATGGAGACTTGTTAGCTTTCTATCTTATAGAAGACTTGTTGGACATAGCACTATGAGATACTCATATATTTTTGTATTTGTTTATATAATTTTCTTTGATTGATTGGAAATTTTTATTATATTCTTAAAATTTGTTGTGCTTGATTGAAATTTGAGCTATATGACTTCTGTCTCTCCCTCCCTCTTACACTATAAAATATTTTGTTATGTCAAAAAAAAATTCTTGATTTCTTATTTTTATGTGCATAAACAAAGAATACCCTTGTAGTTGACATTAAGTAATTCTAATTTTACAACACCTATTAGTTATTTAGTAGAGAAGAAATTAAATTTCTATTATATGGGGTTCACCAATCACTAATAATACTTGTTAGCCTTTTCAATTAGAGCACTAAGGCACATCTTCCATCTACCATACTTGCTAGTTCATCTAGCTCCTCTTCTACGCATGCGTACAATGCACAAATGATTTAAAGATTTGTATCAATAACTAAATATGTAGCACCTTCTTATGCTTTGCTAATGCAATATTTCTTTCTCTTTTTTCTTTTTCCTTTTTTGGTCAGTCATTGATTGGGAGAACTAGAAGATTGAGTAGTGAATGCTACTATTTGATTGAAGCTTTATTCTATTCAAGCACGGAATAAATTTCTTTGGCACTGCATACCACTGGACTTGTAATAATGCAAGTGGTATCTACCATCTTGTTAAAGTTTCTATCTTCATGCATCTTATAATAGATTAGTAATTTTCATGTCTCAAATAGTGTTTCATATTCCTTATCAAGTATTTGCCATTTGGGAATAAATGTAGATGTTAATTCAACTCTACAATAAGGATAATTACCTTTTATCTATGGTACAGTTTCATTTATTTTATTTTGATTTACGTGTTTTATTTTGCATCTTCCTCGGTATTTTCCTCATCCTTTTAAAGAATCTTATTATAGAATAGATTCTCTAGATTCTGTTTAGATTTCTACGTAATCATCTATAATAGACATGTAGAGCGTAGATTTGCCATTCAAGAAACAAACCCAATATAGAAAAGAAACTAAATGACATTATGTATTGACATCCATAAAATCTTTGTACAAGTACCTTTGCCTGTTCATAATGTGTGGAACATGCTCATAAACGTACTTCCTTGCGCATCCTGCCATGGCAAAGAACGAAGAGGAAATGAAAGTGCATTTGTGCTCTTGGCTTTTGTGAAGTTGTTGAATCCATATCCATATATTTACATGTTTGACCCATTGAAGCCTTTTTTTTTACTCCATTAAACCCGTCAAATGGAAATCCTGTCCAGAGAACTTCCTTCTCAAACTTAGTCTCCCTATCATAACATTTTGCTTATAATTTTTTAAGCTGGACTTGAGTTTCTATTTTGTCATTTTCATAAATCTTGTTTTTCTTTGTTTTGCAATATGGTTTATAAAGTACTATGTTTATTCTTTAAGAGGACAGTATTAGAGATGACATTGGAAGTCTTTGATCATGAACTGAAAGCTAAAATGTTGAACCTTCCACGGTCCAGCTTGAACAGGACTCAAGCCCCTTTCACTCCCCTCTGAGGCACCATTGTGAAATATTTATTTATTTTTTTAATACGAAACCTCCATCTTTATGGAGTTGGCGACTAGGCATTCATTTCTAACTGTTCTTTTTTGTATATGCAGAATTATATAATAAGTGGCAAAACAGATAATCACAACAACATAAAGATTGTAAATTTGGCTGTTCATATCCACGTAAAATTTTATTAATTGAACTCCTTAGAGTTCAAAAAATACTCAACATTATTTAAAGAGTTTGACAAATGAAACAAATAAATAAAGCTTCATCTTCTTCATATATTTCCATATCAATATTTTTCAAACCCGTGCATACATCTAAAAGCGCCTCCCCTCGTCGTCAATCTCTTCTCTTCAAGAATGATTTCCGCAGCTTACCCTTCAACCGACTTTCTCCGCCTCTCTCAGTTTCATCGCCCTTCATCGCCGGTCAATGCTCCATCCTTCGTCGCCAACAAGCAATACAGACCAAGCTTGCTTTCCCAACCACCCACTGTCCTCGTCAGTTCGCAATTTGAATCAAATGTCATTCGCTGATAGAAAGTATAAGTCTAAAGATGCTGCTGTCTTCTGTTAGAATTTAACAAATGGTTTCCATGTGGTTCTTTCCGCGGTAGGTAGGACACACTCTCTAGGAAGAGGTAATAAGACTACACAAGGTTTTATGACAGTGATTTTGGTCACACAACAAAAAAATATCTCTGATGTGTTAATCATTCATCCAGATAATGTTATGCGGATTCCGGTGGTAATCTTGAGTGCTTTCTTTAGTGTTCAACGATTTGGCACCGACAAAATGGGATTTTTGTTTGTTCCTATCATCTTCGATGTGGTTTTTATTCATTAGTGGCGTCGGTCTTTATAACTTGATCAAATATGACATTAAAGTGGTGCGTGATTTCAATCCAGAATACACTGTAGTACTTGAAAAGAAAGGGTGCACAAGAACGGGTTTCCATTAGTGGAGTTTTTTGTGCATAACAGGTGAGTTACAGTAGTATCTACATACACATTTAAGCCGTATGCCCTTGGTTTTCTGTTTGACCGCTAACATTAACAGAACCAAGGCCATGTTTGCTAATGTAGATCACTTCAATGTTCGAGCAGTCCAAGTAAGCACATCTCTTACTTTTTATTGAATAACAAGATTAATTTTTTAGTTTGGTTCAACATAGAATCTAATATCACATTAAAGAATAAAATTAAAAACTACAATAGATAATGAAAGAAATTAAAATAAGAGATTTAGTTGGAAATTTTTTTCAAATAACTTTTTAATTTTTATTTATAGTATATAAACTGAACGTACTAAGAGATGATTTTAAAATAAAATAATTATCATTTTAATCATATTAACTAAAGTAAAGAAATTGTACGAAATTTTTTTACATCAAAATATAAAATTATCATAGGCAAATGTCATTTTGAATAAAATTTAAAGACTTTTTATTTTTATTTTTTGATAATTTTCATAATTCTTGTAATATTGAGATATATTTTTAATATTTTATATAATAATTTTTCTAAATACAAACTTATATGTTTACAATAAAAATTAATTTTCTAAATTTATCCTCGGTAGAGTTTTCCAAGTACATGATTTTTGGGTTATCGCCTTATGTCCAATCGAACTTCTATTTGCCTTTTGTGGTTTTTGTTGATGGAGATTGTCAAATCGCAAATATTCAAAGTAAACGAAGAATAGAGAAGGAGAGAAGATATCAATATTTATGTTTCACCATGATATTGCAGATCAGTTTCTCTTGTGTCACGTTTTATGTGTTAATAACAGAATACAGTGGACAAGCGGCATATCCAGCAAAATTTCCGAAGAAAACCAGCGTACAGTTCTCTGAAAAGCTGTAACGCCCAACCAAGTTTGGGCCTTCTACGGGTTTCGTGGAGTTCTTTGTAGCTATGTGCTTTACCACTAAGAATTGATATACCTATCTGCGGAAATTAACATTATTACTTGTGTCTTCCAAGAAATAGAAGTTCTTTTTTTTTTTTCCCTTTTAAAAAATGAGTGGATGAGCATGAAAGGATGATTCTATTACTCCTACAATATTTCGTTGACAATGTTGTTTATATAAATAGAGAATTTTGCATGTAAACGTCACTTATGCCGTTTTTCGTTATCATTTCAATGTCAAAACCTAACCACTATATAATTTTTAATTAAAATAATAAATTTTATTTTCCTACAGTTTAGAGATAACTTAATACTTCAAATATAAATTACCACATGTACTATTTTGATAATTTTATGACCAAAAAGTTATAAATTCTAAGTTTACGACAAATTGGTATTTTATGGTATTTAATATTTTTGAAAATTTGATAGTATTTAATTACTATATGCTTTGCCTTTACCCAATAATAAGAATCGGTGATAACTATTTACCAATATTAAGAGTATTGGTAGTGTCTTTTAATAAATATAATTACATTTTGAAAAGAATAAATTGGTTGATGGGATGATTCTATTACTCCTACAATTGTTTATAACTTAATGCAATAAAAAAATAGGCTTATTTATCCCTAGATGGTTTTTGGATGATGTGGCTATGATTCACTTTTGACATTTTATCATTATGTCATTTACTTTTTGTGTGTACTTTTTTCTTTTGAATTATTGTCCTTACAACTTCGGTCACATCTTATAAGTTTTTTCTTAATTTGTCAGTTTGTTATATGTTTCCCTAGTGTTACATCAAACTTTAAGTCATTCCGTTGAAAGTTTCATATATGTGGACTTTCTTGTACACCTTGTGCTAGAGTCTTTTCAGTATAGTGTTGCCTTCTTAAAATTATTTCATCTCATGGTACATGTTAACAAAAATTGACAGCACCATCATAGAATATAAGTATGTGGAAAATTTAAAAAATCTTAAAAAAATATAATTAAAACATAATCATATTTTTCTTTTAATATTTCTATTAAAAATTATAAATATCAACAACCCATTCAAACGAATTGTTGAAGAGGTCCATTGATTAGTGTATCTTCCTTCATATTTTCTTGCTGCCTCAACAAACACTAAGCCTTTTCCATAGTCCAGCATTTTTTTCTTCGTCAAGACTTGAAGTCCATCCCACTTTTGTTAACTGTATCCGAAAGCCTAGGGGATGAAGAAAATAAGGGAACGAGCGCAAATCTGCAAAGGAACTGCCTCCACTAAAGTAGAGATAAACACAAAACCTACATTGAATGCTAGTCGGCAAAGTCTTGAAAAAAGGAAGATTTAAGAAAGTTTCCCACCGTCCAACTTTGTGCAAGAGAGTGATAGGGGAATTTGCGAGGCAAGTGAAGGAGGAAACATTATGCAATCAGATAGCCATCTTATATGTGACGTAAAGTCGAATGCGATGAGACATTATTGAGGAGGACGAGGGTGAATCTTCAGCCATATAGATATAAATTTAGGCATGAGAAAGTAGGCAGAGAATGATACGAGGAAGACAGAGAATGACATGAAATGTGGCCACATGAAAAAGTAGGCATAAGAACGTAAAAGAGAGAAGGATAAGGTTGTTCTAATTTTTTTTTTAAAAAAATTGCTTTCAAATAACATGTCAGATATATTTTTAATTTATTTTTTTGCTTCAGTTTGTTTTTCAGGCTAGTGGTGGGTTTTTGTCTGTTTGTCTTTCTTTTGAATAGTTGTTTTATGATATGTTCTATGACTTCCGTTTTGATTTTTCCTTCTTTTTTCTCATTTGATCCCTTCTTTAAACTTGTCGTTTTGTCAATACTGTTGAGTTAGAGTAAAAACCTAGTCGCTTTCAATCCATCTATATTTTACTTAATTGTTACACTAGTGTCCACATTCTTTTATTTCATTAAATTTATCTACAATTTCATTCCTTCATTCTGTCGATCTGCCTTTTTTTGTTATTTGCTTGGTTTTGAGTTGGTGTTTGCTGCCATCCGACCTTTATTTTAAACGTAACACTAGATCTTTGAAACTATAATTCCAACAATCAATATAAATATAAACTATAGCACATTACCATTTTGAGTGGTGAATTTTCATGTTTTAGAATTTGACAATTTCTATTAGTAAATTATTTATCAATTTTTAGAAGATTATTAAACATGCATTCCTAATCTTGCATTTATTTCTTTATTCTTACTCCTATTCTTTTGAAAGTATTGTCATTTCCTATTGCTTCAGGCTGAAGCAGAAAATTACTACATAAATCTAGTCAGATATTCCACTGGAGCAGCCTTTCTTGCTTCAGGGCTGTAAACTAGCTTCTTCCTTATGCAGCTAGGCAATTAACAAGCTATAATCTAAAGAACGTAAGATCACCTACAACATAGTGCAATAATCTCATTATGAACCTGGTGTGGCTCAAAATGCCAAGAGGGAGGCTAGAGAAGGAGTTAACACCAGACAAAGATGATAAATCTGTCTATTTATTTATAATGCAATTGTTTAAAGTTTTGGTCTTCGTCAACAGTCTGTCCTGGTTCTTCGTATGTCACTTTTGCGAACGGTTAATCGGACTTCTATTGATGGAAACTCTTGTCAGTTCGCAAACATTTACAGTTAATCAAGAACAGACAAAGAGAAAAGATATGAATATTTATGTTTCACCGTGATATTATACACGTTTTGTGCATTATCAACAGAATACAATGGACAAGCAGCATATATCCCGCAAAATTTCCGGAGAAAACCAGCGCTGTTGGCAGGTCGTCAGATTTGAAAAAGCTCTGCTGAAACCATTAAAAGAGAAGCCCGTGATACTTCAAGTAAAGTCATTTTCAGCTGCGCCGTCACATCAGTGTATGAAGCACAGTACCTTCATCTTTAGAGCCATTTAATTCTTTTTCTCTCAAATCTCACGTTAAGCCAAGGTATAAGAGACTTCCTGGATAGAAAATTTAGTTTTATATAAAAAAAAAATCAAATGATATTAGTTATGAATTTTGTGTCATCTTTTAACATGTATTGTCTTATTAAAAACTTTATTTTTCTGTGGAATGAAAAAAAAAACTCAAAAAGTTAAATACAAAACAAGTAGTTTTGACAATGTATTCGTAATTTTTTTTTGTAAAATACAATGAGAAGTGTAAAAATAAATAAAAAAAAGATATTCTATTCCGTTTGAAGTTATCTTTTTATATGCGTAATTCTTGTTTATTTTTACCTTTCATCTATAGATTTAACATTTGTTACACAATCCTTGAAGAATATGCTTTTCAATGTCACCATAATTTCGGAAGTAATATGTTATATCATAATCATTGTTCTAATAACATTTTGTATCATACATTAGACGTATTAATTTTAGTAAAAAAAAAAAAAAAAGGTCCCTTTAGGAGCCTTCTAATTTTATATATTTTATTTATGAAAAATATATATTTTCGTGAATTTCAAATAATACAAGAATGTCTTCTTAATTTTAGAAGACTTACTAGAATATAATTCTGGGGATTGATTCATTGCTGTACACCCTTTACGCTTGCATTGTCCTTTCCCCTGCAGGACAACTCACTATTGTACTGCCCAACTGTCCTGTTTTTCACATTAATACTAGTGGAAGACTCTGATACTTGTTCCAAGTCTTCGTCTATTTGCTTGACCTGATCTCGAATCTCGATCTAGCAATTCTTGGCTCAAGTTCATCTTCCATCTCCTTCCACCCCCGGGAAAGGTACTCTTTCTATTTTCTTGTCTTTAACAATGATCTATTCTCTTTGTAGTTTCTAGATATCTTTTTTTCTTTTGTTTGAGCAAAAATGGAAAAAAGAAAAGAAGCAAAAGGAAAGGAGAAAAAAACCTGAAACAAGAATGCTTTTCCCCCTGCTTTTAGTCTTCATTTATTTGTTTTTGTTTGTGGGTTCCATTCCAGGGACTGGTTACTTAATATATCAGTTTAAACTTTTTGTTTCATTTTGAAATCCAAAAGCAGGAAACGATACTTGATATCCACAACTTATCCTAGTTTCATCTAAAAAGAAGGGAACAAAATTAGAGCTATAGGCGGAAGGGAAAGAAGAGCTTTTTCCTATAAGGAAAGAGAAGAGTATATGAAAGAAAAAGGTTACGAAGAAGTGAGAGTGTGGAGAAAATAAGAGGGGACAACAGTGACAACTAGTTTGAACTACAACAAAGGGTCTTAGTTGATTTGTTATAAGTTCTTTTCGTTCTTGCAATCTACTTGTTTCCCTACTTTTTACTGTACTCCTAAGGAATTGTTAGAGACGGGTTTACTACATTTGAAGCATCAAAGTACCTCTGGTTTTATAAGTGGTGGAATTTCCTCTCTTATTACCTTAACGTCTTAGGATGGGTGTTCAAACTATAAGAGGAGCAAACTTGTCTTTCTCAACTTGTGGAAAGACCCAAGCTGTTAGTTTTCTAAATTAATTTAATTATTTTGTACGTGATTTTGAGTATTATATAAAAATTACTCAAGAGTGGAGGATTTATTGAAGAAATTAATTTAGGTTTGAGTAATATACAGTTTTTTTCAATTCTTTTCTTTTCATTTTTCACTTTTCTGAACAACTTTGACAATTCAGTATGAGTAAGTCCTTTTAGTTTCATGATAATTTATTTCTATACTCCATAATCACCTTCAATCTTCATTACATAGCATGGAACTTATACTTTATTCCATGTTAATTCTTATGGAAGAAAGTTCATAAATTTTCTTAACTTGGTTTGTAATTTTGTTGCAGTGACCCTTTGCTTAGTCAACAATATCCAAGGAAGCTCCATTTGTTTCCTAGTGTCTACCAGTTCTTTATTCTCATTGCACTTCTAAATATTTTCTCTTGGTTTTAAGAAAAAATCCAAAGAAAAAAAGAAAAATGGAGCAAAACGAAAGGAGGAATTTTTTTTTTTTTTGAAAGATAGGAGTCATTATTGTGATTGCGGCAAAAAAACGTGTTGAGTAACCATGGTAGCAATTACCAAAACCATTATTTCCATCAGTCATCAATCTTAAGAACTTCTCTTCCATCAATGATTCCTTTCTTTCTTGCAATCGATTTGTTTGGCCACTTCTTGCTGCACTACTCCATTTTGCTTCTTTACTAAGAGTGCTCCTCAAGTTTCACTATTTGCACGTAATTGTCATTTTATCTCTTCCTAAGATTTCTCAGGCTGTTTTCTTTTTCTTGTAACCGTTAATTCTTCTAAGGATCATACTTCAGTTCAAGAGTTATATTTATTATCAACCAAAAAAAAAGGGAAAAAAAGAGTTACAATTGGTCTCTCATTTGTTGCAAAATTCAAAATTTCTAGCCATATATCGCCTTTCGTTTTTGGATTTCCAAAGCTACTGACAACTTGAGAAGCTGATGAAGAATTAATGCTGGTATGAAAGTTATTTCTGCACTTCTTATTTGCTTGTATGATGTGAGCAATGTGGATTCAAGATAATGGGATCAGGAATTATTATTGGGGAAAAATAGTAACTAATCTAGTTATTCATGTGATTTATCTATTGCAGCATGTGAATTAAATAAAGAATTTTTCGTTTGATTTGATATTTTCTTTGGATTCTAAAATTTTAGATTTGAATTGTTAAATCAGCGTCTGGATTCTTATATTTTATTGAAACTCTCTATAATTTAATTTCTTAATTCTGTTGCTTTTATCATTTTCTGCTTGGTTTTATCTTGAGTAAATTGGTATTGGATTTTCGTATGGTTACAGACTCTTTGGCAAGAGAGGCATTTTCAAGTTATTTGCAAATTTGGCAAACTCTTCCTTTCATGGGAAGAGAATGACACTTTATTTTGTTTATTTATTTCCATATCAATATTATTCAAACTTTATTTGCATTCATCAATGTATGATATCAAATCTATTTAATAAATGTCCCTATGTCATTTGTGTATTACTTTGTTCTGATGATCAAGCACCTTCACTACCAATTAGTTAGTATATCTTCCTTCATCTTTACGATACAAGTGATGGTAGCCTTGATTCTTCCAAGGTGCAAATTTAATTTTTTTTCAAGCTACTGAAATTCTCCAAGACTAAACGAATATAAAAAAAGTAATTACAGGCTAAATGATGCATTCTATGCAACTTGAGAAGGATAAATACATGTAAGAATGATCGATAGAACACACGTTGTAAATATGCAAGATTTACAAGGAGTCTGTCTAGTGCCCTATAGTACATTATCTGGTGGTCCATGGAGTTTGAATCCGGAGATGCCAAAACCATTTCTGAATTCTTCAACAGAAACAAAAGTAAGAGAGTAACTTGTGTGGCTCTAATTGACCCTGTCATCTTTTGTTACTCTCTTTCAGTACTCGTACATAACTTTTTATTTTTCACCCTCACCACAATTCATTGCCGTTCACCCTTTTACCCTAGCATTGTCCTACTACTTTCATGACAACTCATTATTGTACTATGTGGTATCTTCCATCTTTACGATGCTGCATTCCCCATGTGTCCTGTTTTTCGCATTAATGTTGTGGAAGAGTGATGCTTGTTCCTAGTTTTTGTCTATGTGCTTGACTTGATCTCGAATTTCGATTGAGCAAATTGTTTCCTCTAGTTCATCTTCCACACCGTTCCATCTCGGAAAGGTATTCCTTTTATTTCTTTGTCTTTACCAATGATCTATTCTCTTTTTAGTTTCTAGATATCTTTTCCTTTGGTTTGAGCAAAACTCAAAAAAAAAAAAAAAAAAAAAAAAAAAAAAAAAAGAGCAGCAGAAGGAAAGGGGAAAAAAATTGAGAGCAGAATGCATTCCGCTGCTTCTAGTCTTCGTTTATTTGCTTTACTTGTTTTTGAGTTCCATTCCGGTGACTGGTTGCCCAATATAGCAGTTCAAACTTTTTGTTTCATTTTGAAATCCAAAAGCAGGAAACGATGCTTAATATCCACAACTTATCCTAGTTTCAACCAAAAGCAAGGGAACAAAAATACAGCTACGAGAGGAAGGGAAAGGAGAGGTTTCTCTCTTTAAGGGGAGAGAGTATATGAAAGAGAAAGGTCATGAAGAAGTGGGAGTGTGGAGAAAATAATAGGGGACAACAATGACAACTAGAAACTTCAGTTAAATTGCAAAAGGTCTTAGTTGATTTGTGATAAGTTTTCTTTGTCCTTGCAGTCTACTTGTTTTTTCGCTTTTCACTGTACTTCCAAGGAATTGTTAAGAGATGTGCGCACCATATTGGTAGCGTAAGGATGCCCTAAACTTATAAACAATGAGATTTTCTCACTTATCACTTAATAAACTTGTTTTATCAACCTGTCAATACTCTCAAGCTCTTCATTTTTCAAATTAATTTAATTTTTTTATACATGATTTTGGGTACCCAATCAAAATTACTCAAGAGTGGAGGATCTATAAAAGAAGTTAATTCAGGTGTGAGTCACGTACAGTTGCTTTCAATTTCTTTTTACTTTTTTGAACAACCTTGACAATTTGGCATTAGTCTATTCTTTTAGTTTCATGATAATTTATTTTCATACTCCATAATCACCTTCAATCTTTATTACATAACATAGAAATTGTACCATGTTTCATGTTAATTCTTATAGAAGGAAGTTTGTATATTTTGCTACCTTGCTTTTTTTTATTTTACTTTTTATTGCAGTGACCCTTTGCTTTGCTTCAGTTAACAATTTCCAAGGAAGCTTCTCCTTTTGTTTCCTAGTGTCTGCCAGTTCTTTATTCTCATTGCACTCCTAAATATCTTTACCTTTGTTTTATGCAAAAATAGAAAAAAAAAAAAAAAAGAATAAGAAAAAACGAGGCAAAAAGACTTGTTGAGTAAGCAGTTGAACCAATTGGATTTTGGCTGTCTCGTTTCAGTACGGTAGCAATTAGCAAAGCCATTCTTTTAAATATTCATCAATTTCGAGTACTTCTCGTTCATTAGTGATTCCTTTCTTTCTTGCAATTGGTTTGTTTGGCCACTTCTTGTTGTAATACTCCATGTTGCTGCTTTACTAAGAGTGCTCCTCAAGTTTTCACTATTAGCATGTACTCATCATTTCATCCCTTCTTGAGATTTCTTAGGATGTTTTGTTTTTCTTGTACTCATTGATTCTTTTAAGGAGCATATTTCAGTTCAGGAGTTATATTTTCTATCAACCAAAAAAAAAAATGAGAATTTAACAGTTGGTCTCTCATTTCTCTCAAAATTTAAAATTTCCAGCCTTACCACCTCTCATATTTTGGATTTCCAAAGCTACTGACAACCTGAAAAGATGACGAAGAATTAATGCTGGTACGAAAGTTATTTCTGTACTTTTTATTTTGCCTATTTGATGTTAGCAATGTGGATTTAAAATAACGGGATTATGAATTATTAGAAAGGAAAAAATAATAACTGGCCTAATTATTCATGTGATTTATCTGTCACAACATGTGAGTTGAATAAAGAATTTTTCATTTAATTTGATATTTTCTTTCCTCTTTTGTAATGACCTTCACGATTCATCTTAGCTTGATCTGTTCCTGCACTCCGAGCAATCCTCTTGATTTTCTTGCTAATTCTTGTAAAATGAAAGATATTGTTCCTAGTCTTCGTGTATATGCTTAACTTGGTTCTGTATTTCATTGTAGGGTCTCTCCGTTTTTGATTTACATGCTTTGACTTTTCAAAACTACTTACTACTGGAGGAGCTTTCGAAGACATTAATGCAGGTATGAAAGTCAAGCTCACACTTTTTTTCTATTTTGCCTATATTATGTTGAGCAACGCAACTTAAAGTGATGTGATTATGATTCCTCCAAGGAAACTTCTTTTTTATGTACTTGTTACTGCAAAAAACAGAGAGAATAAGTGGTTCATCGTTGTCCCAATCACTTCTTTTATTTGTGTCTAATGCCTTCAATAAATATGCAAATTTTCTGGTGAGTTATGTAATTTTTTCTTTTTTCTTTTTTGCCTTCTTTGTCTGGCTAGTGGTTGGGTTTTTGTCTTCTTTCAAATTGTTGTCTTCATGATATCGACTTCCCTTTTGATTTGGTCGAAGTTTTCCAGTAACTTCTCCAGCACTGTTGAGGCAAAGGAGCAAATAAAAGTGGTCATTTGCTTCAGTCATCTGCGGCAGCATTGATCTCTCATCAGTTACAATATACTTCTGTCACCACTTCCTAGTGCACGACTCCATTTCTCACTTCACCAACTATTATAAAAGTCCATTTGAAAATTTGCAAATTTTTCTACCATTACTAACACCTTATTCATCATTTCATCTCACACAACATTATGTCTTTCTACTTGCCTTTATACCTTCTAAGGAGCAAACTTATCTTTCTCAACTTGTCGGAATTTGTCAAGGTCTTATTTCTCCAAATTAATTTACTTTATTTGGATGTGACTTTTAGTATTTAATTAAAACTACTCGAGAGGAGGAGCCAACGAAGAAATTAATTCAAATGGAGTTATACACAATTCCTTTCGTTGCGTTTTTTTCATCTCTTTTTTCGTAATGACTTTTTCGATTCAATTTTACTTTGTTAGTTTAATTCCATGATAATTTTTTTTGGTACTTCATGATCATCTTCAAGTTTTATTACACAGCAAGGGAACTGTTCTCTTTTGTTTCATTTTAATTTTCATGGAAGAAGGGTTGTATATTTGCTTAATTTGGTTTTTAACTTTATTTGTGTTTGGTCAAACCAAATACGTCTCATCCTTCTTACATTACTATTGATTAGATACGTCTTCTTTGACTTTGAAAAAAAAAATCCTTTCATTATTATTCATTGTTAATAAAGATAATAAACGAAATCCCTTTTTAATTCCCCTTTTACCTTCTATATGTTTACCCCATAGAGATATTGAATAAAATGAATTATTTGTTTTGCCGCTATAATTTTAAAAATAAACATTTAAATATCCCTCAAAAGTAAGTAAATAGATCCAAAATATGTAAAATGTAGTTAAGCCTGCTGTAAAAGAAGCTATTATTGCAAAAATAAGTGAATACAACCAACTATCATTAAGAATTTCATTTTGGACCAAAAATAGGCAAGGGGTGGAATTCTGTGAGAGGCTCATTTGTATAAGTTTAGCGTCTAAGGGTTTGTGGCTCAGTCTCAGGACATCAATCGCTGAGGAGTGAGTAGATCGTCTTCTGTGCGTAGTTCCTTTCCTAGGGTTTTGTTTGACGTTTTCTTAAATTGCTTCAAAATTCGTTGGTCGAACTCTCGTTGTAACCCCTTAAAACTCTCTCGCTCCTGAAACCCAAACCCTAAATTGCAGTAACTCCCTTCGCTCTAGACTCTCTTCTCTTTGGCTCCTCATCGATGGCGGACGGCGAAGTTCACGTGCACCGCTTTTTTGCTTTGCTGGAGAAGCATTTTGACGACTTGTCTTCGCCGCGCAAGGAGTCCGAAAGCTTCCACAACCGCATTCGAGTTGTGGTGATGGAGATCGGGACCACCATCGGTGTCGTCTCGCCTAGCTCCAGGTATGCATATATACTAGACATTTTTTGTTGTGCATTATTTTTTCGTACGGTGAGAAATGAATTTTATGCCTTGTTTAGTTGCTGAGAGAAATTGAGGAAAACATGCCGTATCTGTTTTCTGGATCATATCTTAAGCATTATATTTAAAAGCAAAAAAGGGAAATTGGTTTGAGTAGAGCATCAAGGAGATTAACAAAAGATATGAAAACACTAGTTGTCCTTGATAATATTTGGGATACACTTGATCTAGAAGAAATAGGAATTCCTCATAAGGGATGCAAAGTTGTATTAATATCCAGAGATTGTGATTTATTATAGGGTGCAAAGTTGTATTAATATCCAGAAATTGTGATTTATTACGCCAGATAGGCATTCAAAGCGATTTTGGACTTGAAGCCTTGCCCAAAGAAGAAGCTAGAGAAAGGGTGCAACACGATATAAATGCTGCTCTCAGAAACGCAGAAGAAATTGAAGCTGATGTGAAGAATTGGTTGGAAAAGGTGGGTGAGATTATACAAAAGGCTGAGGAAGTTCTTGGAAATGAAGATAAAGGCAAGTTGAAGTTAGCCAGTGGAGAATGCCTGAATTTGAAGCAACAGCATCAGCTAAGTCGAAAAGCCAAGAAGATAGTGCAAGCTGTTGATGATGACAAAATCTTGGAAAAAGGAAAATTTGACAAAGTTGGCTATTGTACTCCTTCGGAGGGAATAATGTCTTCGACAAATTACTTGAACTTTGAGTCAAGACAGCCAACTATGGTAGATCTTATGAAAGCATTGAAAGATAGTAATATCCATATGATTGGTGTGTGGGGGATGGAAGGTACTGAGAAAACTACGCTGGTGACGGAAGTTTCTGGGCAAGCAAAGGGTGAAAACTTATTTTTTGAGGTGGCCATAGCAAATGTGGGAGAAAGCCCAGATATTAGACGAATTCAGGGAGAAAATGCGAATATGATACATTTAAAGTTGCATGGGGAAACTGAAGTTGGAAGAGCAAATCATCTGGCACAGAGGTTAATAAACAATATGAAGACACTTGTTGTTCTTGATAATATTTGGAAGAGACTTGATCTAAAGAAAATAGGAATTCCTTGTAAGGGATGCAAAGTTGTATTAATATCCAGAAATTGAGACGTACTCCGCCAAATAGGGATTCAAAAGGATTTTGGACTTACAGCCTTGTCCAAAGAAGAAGCATGGAATTTGGTAGTGAAGACGGTGGGTAATTCTGTTGAAGGCTCAAAGTTTCAAGAAATAGCAGATGAGTTGGTAAAAAAGTGTGATGACTAGCCATTTACACTTGAAGCAGTTTTTAAGGCATTAAAGATAAGTCTATAGAAGAATGGAAGGAAACTCTTCAACCATGGAAAGATACCCTTGAGCAACTAGAAATATTCACTTCGGAATCTCCATAGATATAGAATTAACCATTTATTTTTTATTTGGAAATTGAGAGTTCTTCTAGAATTCTTGTAACAGTCTCTGGTTAATGTCTTAAACATGCAGTTGTTGGTGACTATTTGCATTGGGAAACTCTTTCTTTAATTTGCATTTTAGATTATGAGGATATTATAATTCAGTTACATAAAAGTTTTGTGATATATTTTTGTTTGTATTGATCTTGAGGCTGACAACGTCAACTAGCAAGCAAAGAATTTTGTATTAGTATTCAGCGTATTGGTGAAGTCTTGAAAAATGTTTGATTTGACGTGGATAATTGGTTGTGCAAATTGTTGGAGATGCTTGTGTCTTCGGTATTTGAAGTTTCTGGATATTTCTATCTTATTTTGAGCGAGTATCGAGAATCAAATATTGACGTGAGTGACCTGTGGGAGATGGGCGGTATCGTAAAGACTATGCTAAGCGAGTTACAAAACCCAAAACTCTGAACGCCTAAGAACAACGCATGATGTGCCTCTGATATTGTTTGAAAGCTAGAAAGGTGAGAATATTTGTAGGAGATGATTGGGGTTGGTCAGATAAAATATCAAACCTTGAGAAGATTAAATTAAAAAAGAATTAAGCCTTTGAATTAAATGTTGGAATTAAAAAGCTGTTAAAAGAGAACAGAGAATCTTTATCTAGATAAGTTAAAAGTTATTAGTAATATTGTAAATAATGGGATAAAAAATTATTAGTAATATTCTCTTTTCCATGTTAGTTCTCATGGTACAAAGGATACCTACACCAAGTCTTCCAGCATTTTCCGTTTTCTTCTCTGTTATTTCTCTCTGTTTTTTTTTATCCCTTTCAATTGCCTAGCTCCCCGGTCAAATGGGTAGCGTATTTGGCGTTGCAAATCTCGGCTGGTTTCTGTTAAGCAGCCAATTTCTGTTATCTTTCTGATATTTCTACGGTTTGATTCATAGTTCTGTTCTAGATGGAAGAGAGTGAATGCATGGTCTATGAAAAGACCACGACTGGAAGAGAGAAGACAGTTTTTGTGATTTTAAATTGTAGAAACCTTGAGAAAAGATAGATGCTCGAAATAGCATTTATGTATAAATTGAAGTTTTTTATTTTTTTTATTTTATGGTATGCTCCCGTTTATGTCATACTTAAGTTTTACATTATTTTCAGCCTAATAATTTTTTATTCCTTGTTTTCATTTGGATTTTAGTACCAATATCAATAGTGTGCTTATTGCAAGGATTCCTAAGCCATGTATAAGAATGATAGTTATCAGTTAATTGAAGCACGGGATTATAAAGTAGAGGTTTAATATTGTCCTACTTTACGAAAAGGTAGTGTGACTATTAAATTTTGTCATCATTTTTCAGGAAAGTCAACTACTGTTTCTGGTTAAAGGCATTAGATATGTATGGTTAGTGGACTTTATTTGGAGTTGATTATGTTACATAACCTTATTCTGGTAATATTATGCCTTTCGTTTTTGACAATGCTTGTAAGATAAATTATGTGGATGCTTTATCATATATTTTTTTAGTAGAATGTGGATGTGAAAACCAATTAATTTTTTTGTTTTTGTTTTAGACTTATTGGCGTGTGATGTGTTGTGAGATTGATTTGTCTTCTATATTTGCTCAAATAAGTGTCTTTGCTTTGTTGAGCAAATATTTTTGCTTTTGCTATTTGAGAATATTATATTCTCTCTATAAAGATGTTTCTAGAGCTCTTCAATTTTCATATTTATGTGATGCAAACGTCAAATCTTTCAACAGTAAGTAGGCCTAGTTTGACAAAGACTAGTATTTATTTAATAGAGTTTAAGTCTAAATTTGACTATTCTAACTACATAGAAATACGTAAAGGAGATCAAGGTTTGCGAACTATGCTACTTTAGTTTTTACAATCACTTAGTTTTACCATTTTATAAACAATTTTTAAGTCATATCACATCTTTAACCCATATAAGTTAATTAGTAAATACGATATTATTCTGTTAAGAAACTTGATTTAATTGCATGACATGGACCTTAAATAAGCTGTTTGGTTTGTGTTACTTCAGGTAAGGATGTAGCAAGACTTGGCCATTTCTTCTTTGCATTATGTTCGTCAAACTTGCTTTTGGCTCGCTTATCTGTTATTTCTCATGAGTGGTGAGCATAGAACCTGTAATTACAGTTCTTGGTCATCATACTATTTGGCTTCCTTTGGTCTATTGTTTGGGAAAATTTCATTACAGAGACAGTTAATGCATTACCCTCAAACGAAGACCTCATTTACAACCCCGGGAAGGCATCCTATTTTTTCTCTTCTAGAAAACATGAAACAGCATGTTATCCTGTCCATTCAATACTGTACAATGTCAACTTCCTTTTGATTTCTACAAACAAGGAATACACATTCAACGACCCGACCATCTTTGAAGGTGTCAAAACTGTGTTGCAGTGATGTTCGTAAACGTAATAAATGGGTGTAGTTAAAGTGTGAAAAAGAGATCGTACTTAACCACTCCACTGTCATTGAAGAAGATTTTAACGGCATCTTCCATCAGGTTTGACAAAAGTGTGAATGGGAGAAAAATGCTGACGGTGCAGTGGTGGAGAGCAGTGGGGATGACGAACAGAGCCCAAGTAAACAAATGCGCAGGGGAAATGCCCCTGCTAAGCTAGAGGTAACTACCAAACCTGCATCCAATGCTAGTCAGCTTCCATGTCCAATTGTTATTGTTTATACTTGGAATTACAAATTGTCTACAATAACACAATTTTTGCCCTTGCAGGTAACGTGGGGTTTGGGGGTGTGCGAGGTGTTGAAGTGCATGAAAGTTTCTATAAATTGATCTGTTAAAAGTTATACTTTTCATTTTAAATAAAATTTCTAGCCAAGGTTGTCTAATATCTCATTCTCACAAACCATTTTGAACTGCAGGTTTTGAGTAAAGTGATAACCTCTTTAAACTAGACTCATATCATGTAATAGCCAACATGGGGCTACAATCTTCATCGTGAGGGCAGTATATTACCTCGCAAATTACTTTGGTTGTGTACGACATGCACAAGTGCGACCCTTGGAACATGGACTTTTAGTGAAGTGTTGAAAGTTTATTTTCTCTTTGAAATTGATTTCTAATGAGTTTTCATTTTATTTCATTTGAAAAGAAATTCAAAAAATGATCTAAGTGAGGTAGAACAACCCGTATCATTCCTAAAAGGTCGCCTCACAACCAAGGAGGCCGTAAGCTTGATAAATGGGTTGATAATCCTTTGCAGATTGTTTTGGATTATAGGCTTTGTGCAAGAGAGGTGTTCTCTTGAACCTATATTTTTATATAAAAATTATCAAGTCCTGTTTCTATCAAAAGTGAAAAGAAAGAAAGTATAATTATATGTTAATTATTTATTTTCTAATTATATGTAATGGAAAGAGGCCATACCGCTGCCCTGGTGGATCAGATATCTATATTTTATTTTCCTTGTTCAGATGAGGGATGCCTTGAACGACGAGAAGAAGAAAAAATAAAAAATAAAAGTGGTGGATCATGGCTTTTACCCTTTTGTCTTTTACCTGTCATTGGTTCTTTTTTTTTTTTTCCTTATCGTTTTTAGAGCTTCCAATTACTCTCTTTTTTAAATCCTTTTTACTGCTCTTCCACTGGTTTTTTTCCCTGTTTCTTTTATCGATTTAGTGCTTTTAATCAAAGCGTGGTGGGTCGTATATCCTATCTTGAGGGAAAGTGACGGTTCAGCTCTCATTTATTTATTTTTATTTTATTGTTCCTTTTACTTTTGACTGGTTGGCTTGGTACTTATCTTCCATCACTCGTGCTTTTTAACCTTCTTTCAATAACGGAGTGGTTCATGGAAGCATCTCTTGTCATCTTTTGCTTTCATTTTTTGTCTTGGCTCCTTCCTCTATGACTTTTTTAATCCGTGTCTTTGTATAGTCGTTTTTGGTGCTTTTAATCGATATGTAAGTGGTATGGTGAGTCACAGATCTTAGTTTCCAGCCAACGGTTTTCATCGGACTCAATCGTTTCTTGTTTAATCATTACTTGAATCACAACTATAACTTAATTGTGATAGCATTATTCCCTTTGAGACTTCAATACACCCTTACAATGACAAGAGTAATTAGTTTCTCTAAATGTTTCAAAACTCACTCTTTGTTCACTCTGCACTCCCCTGTATTTTTCCCACACACCGCCCTCTGTTCAAGTGAATTTTCGCCCTTTACATGAAAACCGTTGTCCACCGCTTCAACATACTTCTCCTCGAAGAATCGGTAGCTTTCTTCTTCAAAAAGGGTATGATCTCTATACAAAACAATGACTCAGAATTGACCTTAAATGACCGAACTACTTTAGCAAAGTAGCTATGGTAATGCCCATTTAAAACAGAGCACCTTCATGTAGTTTGGAGCGGCAACAGGATTGTGAACGATTCTTACACTGAGAAAGGAACATGAGAGAGATGAGAAAGGGAAGGGCACTGTCTCCGCCGAATCGATTAAGGAAATAATAACACAATCGACAATCCGGCGGCTTAATACTTTTCGGCTTAATAGTGCTTCCAGTCAACACGTTTGTGGTGGGGGTTCGTTAATTGTCTTATAAATGGTGAGCCACATCGTTTCTCATTTATTCGTGATATTTTCTTCTAATCAGTTTGCTTAGCAATTTCTTCCAAAAAAAGGCTTCTTTTTTTATGTGTTTGTTTGTCTCGCAATCTTCCCCGGTGTTCCATATTTCGAACTTTAAAGTCGTTTCCCTGTCAAACTCTTATCCTGATTCATTGAATTTGTCAACAATGCTTTTCTTTGTGGTTATTTGCTTGGTTTTAAGTTTCAAAGTATTGTCTTCATCGCCTCTGTTCGTTTCATCAGTATGCAACTTTTGTGGTGGGATTTCTACGGCATTATTCAGGCCAAGGAAAGAAAAAACAGAGTTATTTGCCTTTGTCATCCATAGAATTGTTCTTTAATCAATCCGAGATCTTTGTTAAAGATAAAAATATCTTCTTGCTGTGCGCTCAAATTTCGAAAAACAATTTGGATGGCTTATCGGAGTATTGTTATGGGTTGTATTTCTATTCTAGCACGGCTACATTGGAAGATGCCAGAAATATTGTTCATAGACAAATTCGGTATCTAAAAGATTCGGGTTTGTTGCAGGATGTTACTCTAATGCAATATTATTTTCGACCATATGAGCATTTTCTTATGCACGATGTTGTTCGTGATTTTGCTAAATTAACTGCATCAAAGGATCATGATATGATTGTTGTTGGAGATGATGGTGTGATAAAAGAATGGCCTGCTGTGGATGTACTCAAAAGATGCAAGGCATTGTCGATTAGTGGTAGAGACATCCATAAACATCCTTGCCAAATGAAATTTCAAGAGTTAGAGCTCTCCTTTGTGAGTGGAAGATGTTGTTCTTTGCAAGAGATGGAAGAGCTCGGAGTTCTGGATTTTAAAAACGTGCAACTTTTATCATTTTCACCATCAGTTGTTCTTTATACAAACCTGCGAACTTTGAAGTTGGATAATTGTGTGTTAGATGACATAAGTATAATTGGGAAGTTCAGGAATTTATCAATTCTCAGTCTTAGAGATTCCAATATTCAGGAATTGACCAAAGAAATAAGGTTCTTAATTCATTTGCCACGGTTGAATTTAAGTATGAATTTCAATCTTGAGGTGATTCCACCTTTTGTCCTCTCAAATTTGAAGGAACTGGAAGAATTGTACTTGGAAAGTACTAATATTAAATGGTGGGTTGGAAGTGTCAATAATGAAAGAAATAGTACTAGCCTAATTGAGCTCATGCATTTGCCCAAGTCGGTCACTTTAGAGATAAACATTGAAGATGCCAGCTATTTGCCAAATGGTTTGGTGTTTCCGAAGTTAGAAAGGTACAAAATAGCTATGGGATGTGCTCCTTTTTTGCATGGGCAGTGTTCGAGAATATTAGAATTGAAGAATATTTCATGCTTTCATTTAGAAACTATATTCAGAAATTTGCTGAAGAATGTGCAAAATATTTCATTAGAGAATTTAAAAAGTGTTAATTGGGTTCCACACAATCTGGATGGGGAAGATTTTCAACATCTAAAACTGTCTCCAAATAAAAAATAGCCTTGAGATTAGGTATGCCATTGACTCAAGGATGTCATATATTATTTTTCCCAACTTGGAAACACTTGATCTCAAAGACATGATCAAGTTAGAAGAAATTTGTCATGATCAACTTTCTTCAAAACTTTTTGATAAGTTGAAAGCCATATATGTAAAAGGCTGCGGAAAATTGAAATATTTCATCTCATTGTCCATTGCTAATGGCCTTTCAGAACTAGAAGTATTTAGTTAAGAGATTGTAGCAGTGTGACTATAATATTCGTGAAAGAAGAAGGCAAACTAGAAGAGAAACAAACAACCATCTTCCCTAAACTGCACAACTTGACATTGCAGAATCTTCCAAAGCTTAAGAGCTTCTTAGGCTTACCAAATTCACTTGCAACTAATGTTGAAGAAGTCATTTTAGAAGGCAAAGTTGATTGTTGCATGCAAATTCTAGATGGAGAGGTATACTAAAGTCTAATTCCTTAAATAATTATTTCACATGCATAACATTAGTCCACAAATTTTTCTTGATAAAAAATTGATCATATGGATCACAAAATTTTGGTCCCTTTTTCAAATGGCAAGGAATAAGCATACCTTAGTTTGTGCATCTTTTAGGTTGTTAATGGATAAAGAATTAATTGCTTTTGCAAGTTATGTTACCGATGTTGGGTGAACTTAAACTTGACAGCATAGGCGCAGAAGACAAACAACAAGACTAATTTATAGGAAACAAACTAGAATTTGTCTAACCTCCTGGTTTAGAAATTTGTCATACTTGGATGTGTATTATTTGGGTAACATTAAATATCTACTATCCTCTTTGTTGAAATTTATGGTGCAACTAACTAGTCTTCCATGCATGTTTACAAATTCCATGCATCTCACCACGACTTCAGGTGTAAAGAGAACTGCAGGGGCGTTGTGAATTGTAGATGAAAAGACCTGCCAAATGTTCGATAAAATTCCCCAAGTAAAAAAGCTCAACATAAAACGTGCAGACAGGAGACAAATGGCCCACAGAGTCTCTAGAAAATAGATTCTCTACTTAATCACAACTTCAAACCGCAAATTGGTAATAGAAACAAAACCCAAATCGGACAGGAAAGAGGATTGTTCTGTTGGCGTGATAAGCTGATCAATCTGTGTGGGAACGAACGAAGGAGCCAATTAAATGCTACCTAAACGGTGCAATTTCTTTTTAACTCACGAATGATAATTATAATTACACAGCTACAAGAATGAATGATTAAAACAAACGTTTTATATATACAGGATTTACAAGAAGCCTATTAAACGTCCAATAATTAGTCTTGATTGTCCTTGAAATTGTCCAAGCACAGCTGTAAACCATCATTTTCGCAATAATAACATAATGTTGCATTAATGGCACCGAAAGGTTAAGAGTAATGTCAATATATTTGGTCTTGATCGTCCTATCACCTTCATGACCACTCATTATTGGACTCTGTGATCAGCTTCTACCTCACCACGCTGCATTCCCCGCTAGCCTATCGTTTTCCATATGAATTTAGAAGAAGAGGGATAATTGCTCCTAGTCTTTGTCTATTTTGCGTGACTTGATTTCGAATATCGATCTAACAAATCCTTGCATCCCTAGGAAAGACACTTCTTTTATTTACTTGTCTTTACCAATGATCTATTCTCTTTGTAGTTTCTAGATATCTTTTCCTTTGGTTTTGTGCAAAAATCAGAAAACAAAAAGAGGCAGAAGGGAAGGGAAAAAAATTCTGAAAGACGAATGCTTTCTTAGTCTTCGTTTATTGCTGTTGTTTTTGAATTTCATTTCAGTGACTGGTTGCTCAACATAACATCTCAAACCTTTTGTTTTATTTTGAAATCCAAATGGCTGGAGGATATTTTCAAGCAGAAAACGACGCTTAATATGCCATAACTTATCCTAGTTTTATCCAAAAATAAAGAAACATAAACAGAGTTATGAGGAAAATGGACAGGAGAGTTCTTTTGGTTCAGGAGAGTGGACCATAGGAGCAGCTAGAAATTGCAGTTAATTTACAAAGGGACTTAGTTGATTGGTTCTGAAAATTTAGAGCAACTGGTCTTGTTGTTTATATAATTTCTCTGTTACCACGTGTGGGTTAAACACAGAACTCTTCCTTTTAACTTGGAAGTTTATTTTTTTATTTGTTATTTTTGTTATCTTTTACTGACTTTCACGATACAGTTAGTTTGGCCTTTTATTACACACCCAACTGTCATTCACTTATTAATTTCTATAGAAGGAGAGATATCTACTTCTAGTCTTCATTTCTTTGCTTTGCTTTTGAATTTTATTGTAGGTACTCTCCTCGAGTATATCAATATTTCAAGGGATGGGTACTCCTTTTATTCCCTTGGTTCTGCCGATGATTTATTGTTGTTGTAGCTTTTGGATGTCTTTTACTTGGTTTTGAGGAAAAAGAAAAAAGAAAAAAGAAAAAAGAAAAAGGAATGAGAGACAGAGCAAAAGCAAAGGGAAAAAAAAATTGAAAGAAGAATAGAGATTGTTATTGCGATTGTGACAAAAATAGCTGAGTACACTGTTGCACAGTCTACAGTGTACTCAATATGGTGGCAACATTGAGAATTAGAAGAATCGGGTAGAGGAGTTGCAGAGTGCTAGAGAAAGGGTACAACATGCTGTTACTGCTGCTCTAAATAACTGTGAGGAAATTGAGACTGATGTTCAAGGGCGGTTGACAAAGTCGGATAGGATTACGGAAGAGGCCATGGAAGTTCTTGCAGGTGTAGAAGATGCCAGGTCGAAGCCCTCTAGTGAGACATACCCTTATCCGGAAAGCAAATAAAATAATGCAAGAAATCGATGAAGATAAAATCATGGAAAAAGGCAGATTTGACAGTCTCCTAGCGTCCTGCTTCCCAGGGGACAGTGGCTATTCAAAATCCAGATTATCGAAACTTTAGGTCAAGAAAATCAATTGCGGTGGAACTTATGGAAGCACTGGAAGTTGCTAATATCAACGTGGTTGGCCTGTCGGGAAAACTACCCTGGTGACGGAAGTTGGTAGGTAAGCCAACGAGGATAAGGTATTCAGTGAGGTTGTCGTGGTAGGTGTCACATCAAGCCCAGATATTAGACGAATTCAAAGAGAAATCATGGATTTGTGACATCTAAAGTTTGATGCGGAGACTGAATGCGGAAGAGCAATGCGTTTGCTAGAGAGATTAACAAATAATAAGAAAATACTTCTTGTCATTGATAATATTTAGAAGTCACATGATTTGAAGAAAAAGGGCATTCCTCGCAAGGGATGCAAAGCAGTGCTGATTTCCAGAAATTTAGATGTATTATCTGAAATGAAGACCGAGAAGGATTTTGTAATCAAAGTCTTGCCCGTAGATGAAGCATGGAATTTAGTTGCAAAGATTCAACTAAATGTCCCAAATATTCTTGACACGGCAACTAAGGTTGCTAATAAGTGTGCAGGCCTGCCAATTGCTCTTGTAGCAGTTTCCAAGGCATTAAAAAGTAGAAGTTTATATGAATGGAAGGATGCGTTTTGTAGACTAGAAAGACCTGCTCCTAGAAACCCTAGAAAAATGGAGATACCTCACTTCCACTGACAGTACGGTGACTTTCTTGAATTTGGATTGCGAAGATCAAGAATGGGACGAACACAACAAATTTCTCTCCACTTTGATGAGCAGTGAAAGTTCAACACAAGGGTTTCTACCATCTACCAGCCCTAGAACTGGTGGAAGCTTTCTGCTCAAAACAAATAGTCAAATGACTTCTCATTCTCCCAATGAAAGTACTTGTATTATTTTTTAATCAGCTTAGTTCTTTAAGGAGATCTACTATTTTTTGAGTTGTCATTGCAAAATATTAACTCCATAATGAAATTGACAAGAAAAATATGGTATGATTTTTGAATCAGCTTAGTTTTTTAAGGAGATTTACTATTTTTTAAATTGTCACTGCAAAATATTGACTCCATAATGAAATTGACAAGAAAAATATGTCCCTTTGAGTTATAAGTTTCGCATTTTCTTTATACACTCTGGTTCCACCCATGCATCAGATAATCAACAACCAGAATGCTAGGGAGAAAAAGTTGACTTACTGGTGAGACTAGGACTGTTGAAGTTAGTTAGTGGCGTAGAAGGCCTAACGCAAGAGTCTTTGCCAGAAACTTTAATGCTTAATCTCTCAAGGTTGAGATCTGTTCAGGCTCAAATTCAGAAGATTATTGTAGTTTCAACAAGGGAAATTTTGATTATCAATTTTTTATGTTAATTCTATTTAGTTTAAAGATCCAAACTAGGCTTTAATATTGGGTATTTTTTTTTGAATTGCAGCGTTTTAGTTTGTCAGCAGACCCTAATGAGTGAGGCGGTTGTAACCAGCCCCACAAACATGGAAAACATATTATCAAGTGTTTAAAGTGACTTTTAGATCTATTGGATGGAGATGAAAATGCAGGCATTAAAGGAATTGTCAAACAAATCAGCGAGTTCCCAAGCAACGGTGATGAAATGGCAGATGCCGAGAAGGTTCAGATGAGGAGGGTGGTCATGGCCAGGATGCTGGCAAAGAGCTTGCAGGCTGGGGATCCCGTCTTTGAAAAGGTCTCTCATTGTTACCGTCAGCTGACGTGGCTATCCCACCAGCTGACCAAGACGCCACGTAGAATGCTGCTGGGACTACCTGGCAGCAGATTCAAAAAGGGCGGGGCTCATAGGACAAGTACGGCTCTCTGGACCTGAGGAGAGCTGTAACAGAGGAACAACAAAATAGAGCACGCGAGTTCCGTACCATCAGAGCACGCGAGTTCCATATTGTCGACCTGCAACTCAAAACCCCGAACAATGGTTGTAGTGGAGCAGTGTACCGGACGGCAACCAGGTAGTATGGGCATAGTGGCAGAATGATTAAAGAAATAACCTATCACATAGTGGAGGAATCAATTATAAAAAGGGTGTAGTGGGGACAGGGAAATCAGACTTGTATTTGAATTCTCGTGTAATTTTGTACACTCTCCGTGAGGAATGCAGTTTACCATTCTCCCAATATTTGTCTTTTTCCCCACTTAACACCATAGGTAATCATCGCAAAAAGAAACACACCCTCCCATGGGACGATTTTCCAGTGGTAGGTCCCGTTACGCGGTCAAAAGGGCGTAACACTCATGCTGTTTATGTGGCTGCCAGAGGAGTGGTCCTGGGAGGGAGTGGGCCACGAGGCAAGAAATTAGCAGTAATGGCGTTACGGCGAGTTGGGGCGGCTCTGCTGACGGAGAGGGTGGTGGAAGCAGCTCGAGTATTAGTAGTGGCTGCCACTGTCTCGGTTGGTGTTCATGGGGCATGGTATACACAGTTGACGGCTAATATGTGAAGGATATGGTGTACGAAAAAGCATGATGTAGTACAGCTGAAAATAAGAATTCACACATGTAGATACTAGTGTGTCTGTAGTTGTACATGGAAGCGTTACATTCTTTGGTACAAATGAAGATGTAAATATTATGTCCACAAAGTGAATGCTTTCTCCTTTCTTTTCTTTGTTCATCATTGCTTCACTCTTGGTTTTCGGTTTTAGGGAGTCCGGCAACTTCCTCTTACACAACGACGGGAGAGTTTGCCAAAGCCCTAGAAGGCCCCGATGATTCGCGTTGGGAATACCCTCTTTTATTTAAAAATATTACATTTTATACACTCAATTTGCACATTCATGATATTGAACTCCAAATTTCATAGTTAAGACTTCCCATTAGTTTATTACTAAACTTGCTAGCTAAATGATTGGTTTTTTACTTTTATAATAATTCATTATAATACTTTATGATCATTTCAATCTTTATCATGATGTGATTGCAAATTGTCCTCTTTATCTTTCTCATTAACTCTGAGGAAGAGAGTACCTGCTTCTATCTTTGTTCCCAGCTTCAAATGGCAAATTCAAGCCAAAGGTAGTTCAAAATCGCTAGCTGTGTACCATAAAAATAAAATAGGACTATTCAACTCTAAAAGGGATTATATTTGATTGATAACTGCTTAATCTGTGTGGGAATGAAAAAGGAATGGTAACTGGTCAAGAACAAGTATAAATTTGCTATACTATGTTCAAACTCAAGCAATGCTTGCAATTTCTTTTATTAAACTTGTGAAGGATAATCATAATTACATGACTATAGCGGATTAGACTTTTCTAAGCAGTGACTTGGGAAAGTCTAATACGCTAGTCTAAGACAACTATAAACCATCATTTTCTCAATTGTAATGTTGCATTAATGGCACCGACAGTCTTAAGAGTAATGTCAATATTTTTGGTCTTTTACACCTACGACTTTCTAGTGTAAACACTTTGAATATTCAAAATGACCCAGGACTAATAGGAAGTCATTATTGCATCGTGGGGTCATCTTCTACCTCATCCATTTCCCATTGTCCTCCCGTTTTTCATATTAATTCCTGTGGAAGAGCAATACTTGGTCCTAGTCTTCGTTCATTTGCTTAACTTTTGGACTCGAATTTCGTTCCAGTAATTCTTTGCTCCAGTTCATCGCCCATCTCCTTCCATCCACAGAGAAGGTACATCTTTTATTTCGTTGTCTTTACTACGATCTAGATTCTTAGTTTCTTTTCCCTTTTTTTTTATTTCCTTTTTGTTTAGAGCAAAACTTGAAAAAAGAGAAAAAAAAAAAATGAACGAGTAATTCTTTCTGCCTGCTTCTAGTCTTCACGCATTTGCTTTTGCTTTGAATTTTTGTTTTGGTAAAATGTTATGTAGTGATATCTATCATAAAATATGTAGTATAAAAAAGTTAAATCAATCATATATTATTTAGATTAAAAAAATTTATTTGAAATTTTTTAAAACTTCTATCGATTTTTATTACAATTTGTAAATCTTACGCCCTGATTATTAAATTTTACCTCTTATACCCTTCTTGGTCTTAGATAATTGGCTATATGTTATAGGTTCTCCACTTCTTATTTTGCTATATGATGTTGAGCAATTCGGTTTAAAGATATAGGTTTATGAATTATTCGAGGGGGAAAATAGAGCAATTAGTCTTGTTGTTTATGCCATTCCTTTAACTTAGTAGTTTGTTTTTTCTTTTAATGACTTTAGCGATTCAGTCTTCGTGTGGGCTTTTACTGCACCCTCAACGGTCCTTATTTACTTAATAATTTATGTGGAATTAGAGATACCTGATCATAGTGTTCACTTATTTGCTAAACTTGGTTTTGAATTTCATTGTAGGGAAACGTTTTCTTGAGCATATCAATATTTTCAAGGGATAGGTACTCCTTTTTTTTCCTTGTTTCTGCCTTTGATTTATTCTTGTTGTAGCTTTTGGATGTCCTTTACTTGGTTTTGAGAAAAAAATAAAAGAAAAAAAGTGGAAAAAGAAAGAGAGACAGAGCAAAATTAGAGGATAAAAAAAAATTAAAAGTAGAATGGAGGTTGTTATTGCTGTCGCGGCAAAAATAGCTGAGTACACGGTGGTACCGGTCGGACAGTGGGTATATTATTCATTTCACTATGGTGGCAACATTGAGAATTTGAAGAATCAGGTAAACGAGTTGCAGGGTGCTAGAGAAAGGGTGCAGCATGCAGTTACTGCTGCTCTCAATAACTGTGAAGAAATTGAGACTGACGTCAAAGACTGGTTGACAAAGGTGGATAAGATTACGGAAGAGGCCAGGGTAGTTCTTGAAGGTGCAGAAGATGCAAAGTCAAAGTCCTTTAATGGAAAATGCCTAAACTTGAAACCACGACATAGCTTTAGCCGGAAAGCAAATAAGGTAACAGAACAAATTGCTGAAGATAAAATCTTGGAAAAAGGCCGATTCGACAGAGTCTCCTACCGTCCTACTTCGCAGGTGATAGTAGCTACTCAAAATCCAGATTATCTAAGGTTTGAGTCTAGAAAATCAATTGCGGTAGAACTTATGGAAGCACTGAAAGATGCTAATGTCAACGTGGTTGGCGTGTGGGGCATGGGGGGTATCGGGAAAACTACCATGGTGACGGAAGTTGGAAGGCTTGCCAAGGAGGACAAGGTATTCAATGAGGTTGTCATGGTAGATGTGACACCAGTCCCAAATATTAGACAAATTCAAGGAGAAATCATGGATTTATTACATCTAAAGATTGATGCGGAGACTGAACGCGGAAGAGCAATGCATTTGCTGGAGAGACTAACAAATGATAAGAAAATACTTGTTGTCCTTGACAATATATGGGAAGAACTTGATCTGGAGAAAATAGGGATTCCACGCAAGGGATGCAAACTAGTGCTTATTTCCAGAAACAAGGATGAACTATCCAAAATGAAAATCGAGGAGGACTTTGGAATAGAGGCCTTGCCCAAAGATGAAGCATGGAATTTATTTGCAAAGATGGTGGGCTATTCTATTAATGACCCGGATATTCTTGACACAGCAACTAAGGTTGCTAATAAGTGTGCAGGCTTGCCAATTGCACTTGTAACAGTTTCTAAGGCATTAAAAAATAAAAGCTCATCTGAATGGAAGAATACCCTCCGAAGACTAGAAAGGCCTGCACCTGGAAACCTTGGGAAGATGGAGTCAACCATATATTCTTGTATAGAGATGAGTTATACTCATCTTGAAAGTCCAGAGGCTCAATTATTCTTTTTGCATTGTGCTCAATATATATACAGTGTTTTCTTTATCAGCCTGTTGAAATATTGTTATGGCTTAGGTTTATTTTCAGGTATTAATACCTTGGAAGAAGCAAGACATAACATTCATGGATTAATTTCTTATTTGAAAGATCGTAGTCTATTGCAAGATTGTCAATACATTTATTGTTGTGCTAGGAAATGGGAGCATTATCATATGCACGAAATTGTTCGTGATGTTGGTAGGTTGATTGCATCAAAGGATAATAATATGATTGTTGTAGAAGATAGTAAAGGACAAAAAGAATGGTCTAAGGTAGATGTACTCAAAAGATGCAAGACATTCATTATTTATGGAGACATCTATGAAGTTCCTAGTGAAATAGAATTTCCAGAATTAAGGCTCTTTAATTTATATGGAGTAAGTGGTTCTTCACAAATTCCAAACACCTTCTTTCAAGGAATGCAAAAACTCGAAGTTACGAGTTTTACAAAAGTAAAACTCTTATCCCTTCCATCGTCATTTATCTTCCTCACAGGCCTGCAAACTTTGTGTTTGGATTATTGTGTGCTGGAAGACATAACTATAATTGGGAAGCTAGAGAGCTTAACTATTCTTAGCCTTGTGGGGTCCAACATTTCTGAATTGCCTAGAGAAATAGGAATGTTAACTCGTTTGCAATTGTTGGATTTGAGATACTGTTCCAAACTTGAAGTGTTTCCGCCTAATGTCCTATCAAGATTGGTGAAGTTAGAAGACTTGCATGTTGGAGGCACTTCTATTCAATGGCAGCCTATGGAAAGAAATAATGCTAGCCTTGCTGAGCTGAAACAATTGTCAAAATTGGTTACTCTAGAGATACACATCCAAGATGTCAATAACTTGCCAAAAGATCTCTCACTTGATAAGTTAGAAAGGTACAAAATTTTTATTGGAAATGTCTGGGATTGGTCAAGTGAGAATGAGACTTCGAAGACTATGAAATTGAAAATGAATGTAAGTATTCATTTAGAAGTTGAGATCAAAAGGTTGCTGAAGAGAACAGAAAGTCTTTGTTTGGATGAGTTAAAAGGTGTTAACAATGTGGTGCAAGAATTAGATTTAGAAGGTTTTAAGCATCTAAAGCATCTTCAAATCCAAAATAATCCTGAGATCAAGTATATCATAAGCTCAAAGTCATTGGTAATTGCTTTTCCTACCTTGGAGGCACTTCTTCTAAAAAATATGATCAATTTAGAAGAACTATGTCATGGCCAACTTGCTTTAACATCCTTTCAAAACCTAAGAAGTATAAAAATAGAACATTGTGGTAATTTGAAATTTCTCATCTCATCATCCATAGTGAGTTACCTCTCAAAATTGGAAAACTTGGAGATAAAAGAATGCAGCAACATGATTGCAATAATCATGAAAGAAGACAATGAAATAGAAGGAAAGCATACAACTTGGTTTCCTCAATTGCATTGCTTGAGATTACATTGTCTTCCAAAGCTGATAGGCTTCTCAAGCATACAAAATTCATTTACAACTGGTGTTGGAGAAATAATGTTGGAGGGCAAGCTTGATTGTTACTCACAAATTCTACAAGAAGAGGTATGTTAATTCAATTACTCAAGAACAAATCACATCCATAAGAGAAACCAATATAGATGTATGAAGGCTATTTTTCACCGATATATTTTGATATGAGACAATTAAGATATTGTCACATCAATGACAGATAACTAGAATTAATTTTTGCACAAAGGCCTTTTGCTAAACTAATTTCTTAATGTTGGAAGCACTTTAGTTCTATCTTAGTTTATCAAGCTAGATTTCAATATGCACTTATGGGGATTTGAAATTTTAAACAAAAGAAAAAAAAAAGAGTTATTTTAAACACCAAAACTTTGAACTAAAAGATCTAAGAAAACTATGAATAACTATAGAATTTGAAGGCTAACTTTTGCTTGCAACTTCTCATTTATGGTGTAATGACTATTTATTTTAAATTTGAAAATGAACTATTTGCACAAATATGACAAACCTATCTTAATAGCCTACTTAATTGAGAAAAGTGTTGTTTCTAGTTAGTGCTTTAAGAGAATATTTCAATTTATGATGTGGAGATGTAATTCATTATGTCCAAAAGGTTGTTGAGTAGATATTAATTATATGCTGTAAAGATATTTTTAAATGAAATGTAAACATGTATTTTATAGGTTTCTCAATAATAAGGGTCTTTTTTTTTGTGCAAGTGCAATTTATTAATTGTTATCCAAAATCTTAAAATTAGAGATGGGCATTGTACATTATGTGTCAACCACCATTTTCCAATCCTTTATAAACAATAAGTAGCTCAAGAAATTTATTAGTAATATTAGTAACTAATAACAACCATGCGTTGGCTTTCCTTTCATCACATGCTTTGAAACGGTGGTCAAGTGAACTTCGGTCCTTCCCTTTAATGATAGAATGATATAACGCTCTTGACATGTGCGTCTTTTCGATTGCTGAAGCATTATTTTATTGTTTCTGTAGATGATGCTCCCCAAATTGGAAAAATTGGAATTGTCCTCTATATATTGGCATAAAAGACAATTGGCAAGTTCTTCGTGCGGTTTTATAAGCACGCCAACGACTTCAAGGTTACAAAGCTTGTTGTCCTTGATTGTGCGTGGCAATGGTAATATAAAACATTTGTTTTCATTATCTACAGCTAAATCAATGGTGCACCTCAAATATCTCGAAATACAAGAATGTAAGGCTATGGAAGAAATACTACTTATAGAACACTTGGGAGTGGAAGAAGAAACAATTCCTAAGATATTGTTTCCTCAACTAGAAACTTTGGACTTGATCAATCTTCCATTTCTCAAGTGGTTCTGCAAAGGAAGAAGTATCAAATTTCCATCCTTGGAGACCCTAAAGATAGAAACATGTCCTAAATTCATGACTTTCAATTCTAGACCTGACAGTTTAGGTGTGATACTTAGCAAAGAACGCAAGGGAACAAGTGCAATTGATAACTCATTTACAATCACAGAACCTCTCTTCAATGAAATGGTAAATCTATTTTTACTCACTTATTTTTTTCCTTTGCAATTTTGTTTAAATTCAAAAGTTAAATACATCTGGTAGTAGAAGTGTCTTGGGTTGTTATGACTAGGTACTTCTTTTATTAAATAAATGGGATGCATTATGCAGGTTGTTTTCTCCAAGTTAGAAGAATTGAGTATATCTGGTATTGTTAACTTGAAGAAGATATGGCATGATCAATTTGTTGAGAATTCCTTTTCCAAGCTTCAAAAATTAGTAATTGAATCTTGTGAAAATCTTACAAATGTCTTCCAATCTCATGTATTGGAGAGATTTCAATGTCTAAGCCATCTTGATGTACGTGATTGTCACTCAATGCAAGAAGTGTTTGAACTCCATGGACTCGATGTTGAAGAAATGAATGTTGTAACAGCCATTCAGTTGAAAATTTTGTTGTTAATTGGTCTGCCCATAATGCGGCATGTTTGGAATAAGGAACCCCATCCATTTTTTACATTTCAAGATCTACGAGAAGTACTTGTCTGGGGATGTGAGAGTCTAAAAAGTTTATTTCCTGCCTCCGTGGCTAGATCGCTTACGCAATTAGAGATACTTTCGATAATTGATTGTGGCGTAGAGGAAATTGTTGCAAGGGAAGACATTACACAGGTAATAGATAGGCTTGTATTCCCTAGAGTAACTCACCTACATCTTCGAAGGCTACGAAGATTGGAGCAGTTTCACCCAGGAGTGTATACTGCAGAATGGCCAAAGCTGAAAAACATTTTGGCACAAGATTGTTCGTTTGATCCTACACTTTCAAGCTTTGAAGAAGCACTCGAAGATAGCAACCATGACACCTCCAATAAACAACTCTATTTCTTCGTTGACAAGGTAAGAACCATAACTTGTCTATGAAATGTCCATGCATTTGCATAGGGGCAAAGAGGTAGCGTTGGTCATAAATGGTAAGAACTTATTTTCTTTACTATATCGTAAATCTTATTGTCTTCTAGAGAAAGGAAAATTCTACAAAGCCAGCGAAATGGCTTTATCATATTTTATTTATGAGGAAACTTTTTATTTAAAAATATTAATTGTTTGTCTTTGAGATTCATTGAAAATAAATTGTATTTTGTAATTTTTACAAAATAATTTTAAAGAAATAAAATAAAATCCTCATTTTGAGCCACTGAAAGTCTGCTTGCATCCCCGCTACTTTTTCCTAAGTGAGCAAAGAAATAAAAGAACCGAAATAGGAGAGAGAGGGAGCCAGACACGACAATCATAAAAGCTTTGAAGTGCTTGTCCTCCAAACAGATGGAAAAAAACAAGCTTGGTTAAAACCATGCAATTGGTCGGCTTAGAGATGAAATGCACTACGCGACTGTTTGACCTCTTTTGACAGTAAGACAACTTCCATTCAGCATTAAATGATTTAAAAGCTAGATTTTTGGCAGACTTTGACGAAAAACCAAGTCTGACGCACATATAACCCAACCCAATTCGGTTGTTGCCTTCAGTTTTAAGTCCTTAGAGATATATTATTTTGGGCGATTTATCATTTTATATAGAAAATTCAATGAACTTGGCTTTGTTGTTTAATTCTGTGTTATTGATGGTTGAATAATGTACTTAGCATTAAAATTACAGAATATATTAGTTATTGGAAGTATAATTAACTTTTAAGAAAATTGAAACTTTTAGTTTAATTCGAAAATTAGGGAGTCCTCTGGATGCTAGCAGCATTCCCTGCTCTTGTAGTTGAGGACTTATTTGGTGACTAAATATTTCATCAAATCTGTTTTTGATCATTTTGGACTATTAGATTCTATTTCACTTGTAGTAAATGTTCCATTATTTGCCTTGGGTTGTTGATGTTTGATGTTTTTTTTTTGGCTAGGCTCAAGCCAAATGCGTTGATTCTTTCTCAGAATTTACAGAAGATATAAAAACATCCGGTAAGTTTAGTTCGGAATAAAATTGCAATATTAGAAATGTATATAACTGCAAGGTAGTTTTACAATATTATGATTTCATTGATAATAGTCTATATAAGTATTTCAAAACTTTTTGAAATAAGTTAAATAGTATCTTAATGCTTTGTTTAATTTAAAAGTTCCCTTGTTTCCAAATGTGAGACATTCCACCAAATTAACTCTAAAAGAAGACAAAACTCTAATGTTTAACTGTGCAATTAGGGATCATGTGTAGTGGCTAGATGAGTTAACACATTTGTGACTTAGGACTTTAGAAAGAGTATTTCTTTATCTAGCATGTGATGATGGCTACTATAACATTGGAACATAATTTTAATTTTATTTGAAAAATATAAAATTTGTTTCTCGTTGCTTAAAACATTAAAAAATTATATTTAAACTTGTTGTGAATAATATTGAATTTGTGCAACAAAATATTTCATTAAGTAATGTGCATTTTTTATTGTTGTAAAGACCACTTAAGACACATCTTCCACGTGCTACAATTGCCTGTTCCTCTAAATCCTCTTCAGCACACTTACACAATGAACTAGTGATTTATCTCGAACTAAACGTGTATCTCTTCCTATAAGCTTTCCTAATGCATAATTTCTTTGTCTTTTTTTTTTATTATTATTATTATCAGCAATCCGTTGGATTTACTTGAAGTATTGGTCACGAATGCACGGAATTGATCGCGAATGCATCGGAATCGATTTAGTATGTAATTGATTTTTGGTCTGGCATGTTATGGATTTAATAATAATGCAAGCGGCACCTGCAATCGTGTCGAGGAGTTTACCTTCATACATGCTTTAACAGATTGTCAAATTTCATTTTTCAAGTGGTATTCCATGTTACTTACCCTATATTTACCTTTTGGAAACAAATACGGATGATAATTCAATGTCTCAAGTTATGTAGTCTATGCTGAAGATAATCACTTTTTATGTATGGTACACTTCCATTTTGTTTGCTGCCGTTTTTCATTTCGCATCTTTTTCACCATTTATCTCGTCATTTTAGAGCATCTTATTAAACAATGGATCCTCTAAATTCTACCTGGATTTCCATGAAAATCCTCTAGATGGACATGTGAGAGCATAGGTATGTCATTCATGAAAGATGACTGTCAAAGCCAAATAAACCCATGATGCGAATCGTGATGGGTTAAAGAGTGAGCTAGGATTGAAAATAAGGAATAAGAAGGAATATTGAAATATAAGGGTTTGGAATAACAAAAAAAGGAAACAAAAGCTGGAAAATGACAAGGAATTTAAAGTTGCATAAGATAAAGAGCTGGAATATAAAGGATAAGGAAAACTAAGAACAGAATGTAAATAGTTGGAATATAAAAGATAAGGAAAATTAATAACATAATGTAAATAGCTGGAAAAGTAAATATTGAAATTTAAGAGCAAGAATGTAAAAGACTGAAAAGTAGAATACTAGAGTGTAACGATACAGAATTTAAAGAATAAAAGATGACACAAAGAAGATAAGAGCTGGATTTGAAAGGAAAAAAATATGAAGGGCGTTTTTTTTTTTTTTTTTTTTTGTTTTTGGGTATTTTCTGTAAAGGATGATGATGGTTTTGGATAATGAGAGTGTAGAAAAACGAAATTGGGAAAATAAAGGATAGATGCCAAGTGACCCTCCAAGACGTAAAGGTTAAACCACCAGTCAGGGAGTTGCTCTACCACCAATTTTTGGCAAGAATTGGCTAAAGGAAATAAAAGATGAAACACTAAGGTTTCTCTCAAGAGCAAACAAGCTTCTATTTCTCAAGTTATGAAGTTGTGTAGTTGTGAATACAAATGAACTCATGCTCTCTATATAGGGAGAGCTAGGGAACACAAAAAAAATAAAATAAAGAAAACATCATAATATAATAACATAAGTGGGAGACAACCTAACCATCTAAAGGGGGACAACCTACCAACTAATTAGGTTGTTTAAAATAAAATAAACCAATGGGGGACAACCTACCAAATAGTTAGGTTGTTTGGAATAAAATACCCAATGGGGGACAACCTACCAAATAGTTAGGTTGTTTGAAATAAAATATCCAATGGGCTTGATGGGCTTGTTGGGCCCTCATTGTTGAATAGGCTTTTGTTGGGCCTTGATTAAATGGATTGGATCCAATGGTGGCCCAAGTTCTTTGATATAAGAACTAATAAGGCTTGGGCTTTTCCTTGATATGGGCCTTAAGTCGATTCGCATCAACCCGCTGTAGAAAAGAAACCAAATGACAACATGTATTGACATTGATCATACAAAGGCCTTTGCCCGCTAGAAAGGTGCCGAACATGCTCATACATGTGCTTTGTTATGCATCCTGCTGTGGCAAAGAACGAAGAGGAAATGAAGTGCATTGATACTGTGGGCTTTTGTGAGGTTGAAACCAGATCCATATATTACATGTTTGACTAATAAAAGCCTTTTTTGCTCCATCAGACCCGTCAATTAGAAATCTTTTTTCAACTTATAGTTTCGCAGTATATCATAAGATTTTGCTTATATTTCTTAAGCTAGACTAGGATTTCTTCTTTCTTTCTTTTTATCATAAATCTTTTTTTTTTCTTAGGCTTTGTAACGTGGATTACCAAATTAATCTATTTATTTTTTAGGAGGCCAATCTTGTAGATGACATTCGAAATGCAGTTATATTTTTTAATACATAACGTGAATGTTTACGGAGTCGGTGACTAGACATCCTCTCCAACTATTTTCTATTCCATACTAAGATAATAAATTAAAGTTTCATCTCTGTTAGTACTAAGTGATAAGAGCTTGCAACAACATGTCTGCAATGGTATTGGAAGAATATAAAACAGATGATGTAGACAAAACTTGGTAAGTATAATTTGTTAAACTAAAATATTTGTAGAATACTCATATATGATATGTTGAATCACTGAATGAAATTGAAAATAGCAACTCAAGTCCTATTTTGGAAGTATAGTCAACATTAACATTTTGTTTGAGAGAATTCAATTTTGAAACTCAACTTAATTTTATAGCTTTTTTGAGTGAGAAATGCTATTCAGGAGAATTAGTTTTAATACTTAAATTCAGAATGTGTTGTTAATGAAATAGGTGCATAATGCTTGGTAAAACTTAGTATTGTGTTTAACTAAGAAGACTTTTTATTTGAGAACAATAAATAATACAATTGCGTAAAAAAATCTTGGACAATAATTTTAGTTTTATTTAATACTTTAAAATTTTTCTACTAATCAAAAACTTGAAATAAAGATACTTAAATATGTAACTCATAATTTTTGAATTTCACAATACAATGTATCACATATATGTATGTTATTCCTGGATAGCATATTGTATTGTCATGAAAGAAATTCGTGCTACTAAAATCTTATGATAATTGGTATATTAAAATGCTAAATTTGTCATGAAACTTAACTTTACAGTGATCAACTCTGTCTACTCATCAAAGTAGACTCTGATTTTTCCTGGTTAAATGCTGTCGGAGATTAGAAGGCCTAATGGAGTAAGCAAGAATGATGAGACTTTCTGCAAAGGTTTTATTATGAGTTTAATGGACTTTACTTCAATGCACTATAGCCGAATTGTAATAACATTCTTCCCTTCAAGACATTCGTGATGTTGGTACTATTTAAAGGTTAACTTGTATGGATGCCTGGTGAGATGTTTTATTGAAAGAAATTTGATGCAAATATTCAGTTGGCTCTCTGTCTTGTGTTGGACTTTTTGCTGTACAAAATATTGGGAGATAGTTTATGTCTGCAATGGAAGATTGGCTTTCTTTGTGAAACGCGATGGAGTCAGAAGCAGAGAGGTAAGATTTTGAACTGAAATGATGCAAGAGAGACAGAATGACATGAAATGGGTTCTCATGGAAAAGAAGTAGACCGGCAGTGCATTCGTACAAAGGATAAGGCTGTTAGCTTGAACTGAAGGGCCGAAGAAAAACGATGGAGAAGGATGAAAACCAGAGAACCCAGAAAACACACTAACGGAGTTAGAAAGACGGAAGAACAGAGAGAAAACAGAGTTCAAAAGATATTTCTGTTGATGATTTCAATCTTCTGAGTTTACATGAGGGTCCAGTATGTTTATATATACTTAGATTAAACGATTTACAATTGAAAGCTCTTTCTGAGCTACAGTAGAACTGGCGTTATCGATCATGGAACGGCCGGACAGGTTGAGTTGGTTTCTGCTGAAGGAGTCTTGCGGCGCAGGGGAGTGGGCTATACAACTTCTCTCTCAAAATTTGTTGCGCTTGACTGAGGTTTGGGCTACACAATTTCTCTCCGATTATAAAATTTTCTGTTATGTCGGAAGAAATTTCTTGATTTCTTGTTTTTAACACAAACTTCAAACAAAGAATATCTTTGTAATTGTTATTAATTAATTCTAGTTTTACAATACTTACTAGCTATTTGTTACCCTATTTACAGGTTTTCTGTGTGCTATAATTGCTAGTTAATCTAAATTCTCTTCAACACATCTAAAATGCATTAACAATTAAAACATTTGTGTCAATAATTGAATATGTTGCACCTTTTGGAAGTGTTTGTAATGCAATATTTCTTTTTTTAAAATTAGTTGTCCATTGGATTTCTAGAAAAAAAGAGTTGTGAATATACTATTATGTGATTGATGATTTATTCTTTTCAAGTATGAATGAGTTTTTTTTGCTTAATCCTGCATGTTATTGAACTTGTTATAATGAAAGTTGCATTTGTTATCTTTGTTAAAGTTTTTTACCTTCATACGCGTTATAGCTAGATTGGCAAATTTTATGTTCCAAGCAATGTTCCATATTACTTATTCCATGCATGCCTTTTGAGAATAAATGTGGTAGGTAATTTATATATCAGATCATGTAGTCTACAACAATGGATAATCATCTTTTATCTATGGTTAGTTTTCATTTTCTGTTACTATTGTTTAGATGTTTCATATTTCATTTTTCTTTTAGTTTTTCTAATCCTTTTAACGCATCTTATTAAAGAATAGATCCTCTAGATTCTACTAATGGCGCTAAAAGGTAAGAGTAATGTAAATATTTTTTGTCTTAACACTTACAATTTTATGATTTGAACACTTTGAATATTCAAAACTACCCACGACTAACTAAAAGTCTGGTTCTACACTTTGAATGTTCAAAACTAGTTTTATTCAATGGAGAAGAAAGAGTGACTCTGTGGGATTGCCATCTTATTTGCCATCTTGCAGTAATTTCTAAGTCTTCTTCATGAGCCCATAATTGCGATGCTCTGTTTTTGTCTCTGTTCATTCTGTGTCCGTAGATGACGGTCAGATGTGCTCCTTGAGTGATTCTGTCTAGTTACGGAGTCACTCTTCCTTGGTGACTTCGTCAACCCCAGCTGTGATGTCCAGTCCTTTGAATGGGTTTACCTACTTACCGAGATGTGCTTCCTCGGTGACCTCTTCAACTCCAGTTGTGAGAGTGAGCCCTTTGAATGGCTTTGTCTGATTACCGAGATATTCTCCCTCGGTGACATTATCAATCCTAGCTATTACTCTGCTGACTTCTTATTTCTCTTTTGTTTATGTGCCCGTTCGGCTGTCCAACCTTTGCACTTGTTATTTTTTTAACTAAAAGTTTAAAGGTTAAGATTTGGAAGAATATTTTCTTTATGAAACTTTTATATTATAAACGTCTTTCTCACTAACATTTAATACCCTGCGCCCGCCAAACTTGACTTTTACGCCATTCCCATTGGCTGCTATTTCTTCATATCAATTTCCTTCATTTGCGATGTGGTTGCCAGACTTGACTTTAGTTGTCAAGCATGCGGCGTCAATATTGCCATCCATAGCTATGATAAATCCTGAGGTCTCTTTTACTCTCCCTCTTCCCATTCTGGCAATCTTCCTGTTTCACGGAATTCCCTGTAGTGCTCCACTTTTCACTTTACCAACTACTCCTCAAAATCCTAAGCAAATTTCACATGTTTGTCTGCCACTAATCATATGTGTAGTAAAAGAGTCTTGCATTTGAAGATAATATCTTAAAATAAAATTTAAAAAAATATTTTTTTTTAACCTTTAAATTATTTTTTAGAGATAAATATTTAACTTTCTGAAATAATATTAAAGTTCAAGTAAAATATAAAATGTAAGTCTTATATCAAAGGATAAGATCTTTAATGTGAATTTTAAATAAAAAGAAAAAAGAAAAAATTCTCCCCCTCCTTTGATGTGAAATTTTAGATTGAACCTTTACTTACTAACAAATCATACATTCTTCATCATTTAATCTCAAGCAATATAGTGTTTTCTTAATTACACTTCATACTTTCAAAGAAAAACTTCTTTTCCTCGAACTACCAAAATTCTCAAGGTCTTAGTTTCCAAATTAATTGACTTAATCTGTACATGATTTTGAAGATAGCGGTGGAAAAAATGAATAAATTTGTTTAGGCGTGAAAATTAAGGTCTATGCTTTCTATTTTTTCTGCGTGAAGTGAAGGGATGCAATTTGATATTGAAGTCCTACAAAATTAGGATGATATTGTCATAAATTCTTAAAAAAAAAAAAATATACAGGTGTAATCCGTCTAGTTGTTAAGGTCATTTCCCAATCCTACGTGCGAGTTCTATACAGAATTTTTCACTTCATTATTTTATTTTTCTTTCGTAAATGAATTTTAGGATTCAGTCTTAGTTTGTCTTAGTAATTTATATTCATACTCCAAAGTCCCTACAAAGTCTCAATGGATTCTCTACTTAATCACAACTTCAAATAGCAAATTCAAGCCTAAAGGAAGCTGAAAGTTTCTGGGTAATTTGGTGCTAGAAACAAAATCCTTATCTTACTAGAAAGAGTACTATTCTATTTGAGTGATAAGCCATTCAATCTGTGTGACAACAAAAGAAGAACTAGTAATTGATCAAGAAGTATAAATTTGATTCGATACCATTGTCAAACATAAGTGATTGCGAGCTAAATAGTGCAATTTCTACTAAACTTGCAAAGGATAATTTCACGGCTACAAGAGTGAATGAAGAAAATAAACATTTTATATATACAAGATTTACAAGGAGACCATCTAAGCAGTCAACCTAGAGAAGTCTAATCCGCTGGTTCTTGGAATTCACCAAGCATAACCATAAACAATCATTTTCTATATATTTTTGGTCTCAACACCTACCACTTTTTGATTGAAATCTGTTGAATATTCAAAACCACCTATAATTAAATGAAAGTCGAGTTCTACACTTTAGTTGTTCAAAGCTACTTCGATTGAAGATTCTAGGATTTTAAATACTTCAAGGGAAGAAAAAGAGTAACTCCGTGTGGTTGTGGTTGTGGTTGTGGTTGTTTGTTTCATTTCCTGTTACTTTCACTTGCATTATTCTTATTAGTATTATTATTATTTTGTATGACCTTCAGTATCTTTGTGGCAGTTATACCATCCTCCATTTTCCTTTTCCTTTCACAACAACTCCTTATTGTACACTTTGGTCATCTTCCATGTTTACTCGCTACATTCATATTGTCCTCCTATTTTTCATATTAATTCTTGTGGAAGGGAGATACTTGCTTCTAGTCTTCATCCCTTTGCTTAACTTGATCTTAATTTCGATTCAGCAATTCTTTGCTCCAGTTCATCTCCATCTTCTTTCATCCCCAGCAAAGGTACTTTTATTTTCTTGGATTTTCTAATGATCTGCGCCTTTTCTAGTTTCTGGATTTCTTTTCTTTTGGCTCTGAGCAGACATCTGAGAAGAAAAAAGGAAAAAAAAAAAAATCTGAAAGAAGAATGCTTTCTACCTGTTTCTACTCTTCGTTTATTTGCTTAACTTGTTTCTGAATTTTGTTGTAGTAATGGGTTGCTCAATATAATAGTTCAAATTTTTTGCTTATTTTGAAATCCAAAGGCTTAGGGGGTAGTCTCCAAATCAGGAAGTGACGCTTAATTTGCCATCACTTCTGCTAGTTTCATCCAAAAACAGAGCTATGAGAGGAAGGGAAAGGAGATCTTTTGTGGAGAAAACAGAGTGGACGACAGTGAGAGCTAGAATTTTCAGTTAAATTACAAAGTGTCTTAGATGATTGGTTATAAATTCTCATGGAACAAAAGATACTGCTCCTCATTTTCGTTTATTTGCTGAACTTGGTTTTGAATTTCATTGCAGACTCTTTGCTCTGGTCCACTAATATCCCAAGGGAAAGGTATTCCGTTTATTTCCTTGTTTCTGTCCATGATATATTCTTACTGTAGCTTCTGGATGTCTTTTGCTTGATTTTGAGCAAGAATTGAAAAATAAAATAAAATAAAAAAGGAAAGGAGGAAAAGAAAATTGAAAGAAGAATGGAGGTTGTTATTTCCATTTTGGCAAAAACTGCTGAGTATACGGTTGAACCTGTTAGACGGTGGCTATGTTATTCTTTCCAATACAAAAGCAATATTGAGAATTTGAGGAATCGGGTAGAAGACTTGCAGTATGCTAGAGAAAGGGTGCAACATTCTATTGATATTGCTCCAAAAAATGGTGAAGAAATTGAAAATGATGTCATGAGGTGGTTGACTAAGGTGAATGAGATTACCACAAAGGCCAAGGAGGTTCTTGAAGGTGGAGAAGAAGTTAAGTCAAGGTCCTCGAATGGGGAATGTCTGAGATTGAATTCAAGACATCAGCTAAGCAAGAAAGCAAAGAAGATAGTGCAAGTTATTGATGAAGACAAGATCCTGGAAAAAGGAAGATTTGATAGAGTTTTCTACCATCCTCCTCAGCAGGGAACAGTAGCTTTGCCACACGCAAGTTTCCTGACCTTTGAGTCAAGAAAGTCAACTGAGTTAAAACTGATGGAAGCACTTCAAGATGCGAATACCAACGTGATTGGTGTGTGGGGGTCGGGTGGTGTCGGAAAGACTACGTTGGTGATGAAAGTTATTTGGCAAGCCGAGGAAGAAAAATTATTTGATGAGGTTGCCATGGCAGATCTGACACACAGTCCAGATATTAGACAAATTCAAGGAGAAATTGCAGATATGCTCGATCTACAGCTTGGTGCAGAGACTGAACGTGGAAGAGCAAAGTGTCTCTTGCAAAGATTAACAGAAGATAAGAAGATACTTATTGTTCTTGATAATATTTGGAAAAAACTTGATTGGGAAGAAATAGGAATTCCTTGTAAGGGATGCAAAGTGATACTGATATCTAGAAATCGAGATGTGTTATACGAAATGGGCATTCAGAATGATTTTGGACTTGAAAACTTGCCTAAAGAAGAAGCATGGAGTTTATTTACGGAGATCTTGGGTAATTCTGTTGAGGGCTTGGATTTTCTAGACACAGCGAACAAGATTGTTAGAAAGTGTGCAGGCCTACCAATTGCACTTGTAACAGTTTCTAATGCATTAAAAAATAAGAGTTTAGATGAATGGGAGGATGCCCTTCGACAACTTGAAAGACTTGTCTCTCCCGAGCAACTCACAGAGATGCAGTCAACCATATATTCTTGCATAAAGCTGAGTTATGGTCATCTTGAAAGTCGAGAGGCTAGATACTTCTTTCTGTATTGTGCTGGAATGAGTTATGGCATTTTTCCTATGGACTTACTGAAATATTCTTATGGTTTGGGTTTATTTTCTGGCATTAATACATTAGAAGAAGCAAGAAATAATATCTGTAGACAACTTCGAAATTTGAAAGATGTTGGTCTATTGCAAGATTGTCAATTACTACATTGTTCGAAATCTAAGCATTATCATATGCACGATGTTGTTCGTTATGTCGGTAGGTTGATTGCGTCGGAGGAGTATAGTATGAATTTTGTGGGAGAAGGTGACACGCTAAAAAAGTGGTGTGATGTGGACGCAGTCAAAAGGTGGGGGGCATTGTTTATTTTTGGTGAAAATATTGATGAACTTGGTAAAGAAATTAGATTGTCAGAATTAAGGTTCTTCTTAATGTATGGGAGAGATCGTTCGTTGCAGATCTCAGACACTTTCTTTCAAGAGATGGAAAAGCTTAGAGTTTTGGATTTCACTCATGTGCAACTTTCGTCAATTCCTCTATCACTTTCTCTCCTAACAAACTTGAGAACTTTATGTCTAGATGGTTGTATATTGGAAGACATAACTTTAATTGGAAAGCTCAAGAATTTGACAATTCTTAGCCTTATAGAATCCAACATTTCAGAATTACCTAGAGAAATAGGGTTGTTAACTTGTTTGCAATTGTTGGATTTGAGCTATAGTTCCAAACTTGAAGTGATTCCATCTAATGTCCTATCAAGCTTGGTGGAATTAGAAGAGTTGTATCTAGGAGGCACTTCTATTCCATGGGAACTTGAAGGAGTTAGTAATGAAAGAAATGGAGCTAGCCTTATTGAGTTAAAGCATTTGTCAAAGTTAAATGATTTGGAGGTGCACATTCAAGATGCTTGTGATCTACCCAAAGATTTGCAGTTTGACAAGTTAAAAAGGTACAAAATATTTATCGGAAATGTTTGGAGGTGGTCTAGAGAGCATGAAAGTTCAAGAATATTGAAACTAAAAAAGAATGTTGGTATTCAATTGGAGGATGGGATTAGAAATTTGTTGAAGAAAGCAGAAAGTCTTTGTTTAGATGAATCAAAAGGTATTAATAGTGTTCTATTTAGATTAGATTGGGAAGGTTTTCAACATTTGAAGCATCTCCAAATTCAAAATAACCTAGAAATTAAATATATTATCGATTCAACAATGTTTGTTATTGCCTTTCCGAAGTTGGAGAAACTTATTCTCAAAAATATGTTCAATTTGGAAGAAACATATCATGGTCAGCTTCGGTTGAAGTCCTTTTGCAACTTGAGAGTTGTAAAAATAGAACATTGTGAAAAATTAGAATTTTTTGTCTCGTCATCCATGGCTAATGGCCTTTCTGTATTGGAAGAATTAGAGATAAAAGAATGCAACAATATGTCAGCAATAGTTGCGAAAGAAGAAGGCATAACAGAAGGTGAGGATGCAACTTGGTTTCCTCAATTACGTCTCTTGGTACTCAAGCATCTTCCAAAGGTCAAGGGCTTCTTAGGTGCACAAAATTCATTCTCAACCAATGCGAGAGAAATCACGTCAAAGAGCAAGCCTGATTGTTACATGCAAATTCTACAAGAAGAGGTATACTAAATTCATCAAACAAGTATCGCACATATGGCATAAACCAACATAGATGCTTGAATGCCTCTGTTTAAATGATATATTTTGATCTTCGTAAATTAAGATATTGTCGCATCAATGGAAAACAACTATAATATGTTTCACCGTGAGAGCCTTGTGTAGAGTTTCCTTGGTGTTGGAGACAACTTAGATGCATTTTAATTTATCACCTGGAGTTTGGATATGCATTTTTAAGAATTTGAAATCAATTAATTGAAGGAAAAAAACAGGCTGATTTTATCACAACAGAATATTTATTTAAAAATAAGAATATTATGAGTAAGTATGGAGTTTGTATGCTAACTCTTGCTTTCAAATTCTAGTATGATGGGTAATGACTATACTTTTTAAGAGGTTAAAATGAAATAGTTGATATACTTAAGGCAAAAGCTATACTTAAGAAAATGACATTATTTCTAGCTCATGTTTTCAAAAAAACTTTTCAATTTATTATGTGGATGCATAAATTACTGTGTATTTTAAATGTTTTACAATGTTGGCCATCTTTATTTCTTTTTTTCAAGTGCAATTTATTTATTTTTACACCCGATGTTAAAATAAGAGGTGAGGATTATACGTTACATGTAAGCCACCATTTCGTTGGTCATATATGAACCAAAAATAATTAGCTCAAGAAATTTTTGAATCACTGCTAATTAATAACAAACATGTGCTGACTCTCCTCTCATCACGTGCTTTGCAACCATGGTAATTAAACTTTGATCATTTTCTCAAATGGCAAAGAATAATACGTGTAATTCTAGCATGCTTGTTCTTTCCATTATTTAAGTGTAAAGATTAGTTGTTGCTGTAGGTTGTGTTTCCCAATTTGGAAAAATTAGAACTATCCACAATACACTGGGAAGAAGTTCAGCAAAAAGACCAATGGCCGAGGTCCTCCTGCAGGTCAACAAGCATGACGACAATTTCCGGTTTTCAGAACTTGTTGTCATTGATTGTGCGCGGCTCTGGTAATATGAAACATCTACTATCATTTTGTGCGGCTAAATCAATGGTGCGACTGAAATATCTTGAGATACGGGAATGTAATGTTATGGAAGAGATACTTCTGCCTGAGGATTTGTCGTTCGAAGAAAAGGCTATTGCTAAGACATTGTTACCTCAACTAGAAACCTTATATTTGATTGATCTTCCATTTCTCAATTGGTTTTGGAAAGGAAGTACTATCAGATTTTTATTCTTGAAGAAACTGAAAATAGAACGTTGTCCTAAATTTAAAACCTTTATATGGAAACTTGACCGTTCAAGTATGGCAGCTAGCAAAGCACTTAATGACAGGAGTGCCCTGACGAGCTCATATAGTGTCATGGAACCTCTCTTCAATGAAATGGTAAATCTTTGTTCACTTATCTTATTATTTTTCATTTGTAGTTTAGTCTAAATTTAAAAGTTCAATATCATTAGAAATAGATGTGCCTTGAGTTATTATAATATGGTATTTCATTAAATAAATGGGACGAATCTTGCAGGTTGTTTTTCCCAAATTGGAAGTGTTGGTAATCTCTCATCTTGTTGAATTGAAAAAGATATGGCATGAGCAGTTTGTTGAAAAATCCTTTTGCAGGCTTCGGACTTTGGTAATTGAATTGTGTGAAAATCTTACAAATATCTTCCAATCTCATGTAATGGTGAGATTTCAAAGTCTAAGCCATCTTAGAGTAAGTAAATGTGACTCACTTCAAGAAGTGTTTGAATTGCAAAGACTTAGTGTTGAAGCAGCGCTTGCTACAACAGCAATTCAGTTGAAAACATTGGTTCTGAGAGATCTACCTAAAATGCGGCGCGTTTGGAATAAGGACCCCCATCCAATTTTTACATTTCAAGACCTACAAGAAATACATATTTGGCAATGTGAGAGTTTAGAAAGTTTATTTCCTACCTCTCTCACTAGATCTCTTACACAATTGAAGATACTTTCGATATTCGATTGTGGTGTAGAGGAAATTGTTGCAAGGGAAGACGTTACAAAAGCAATAGATGGGCTTGTATTCCCTCAGGTAACTCACCTACTTCTTCTGAAGCTACCAAGGTTGGAGTGGTTTCACCCAGAAGTGTATACCGTAGAATGGCCAAAGTTGAAAAAAATTTGGGTAGGAGGATGTCTATTTGATCCCACACTTCCAAGTTTTGAAGAACTCAAACGAGGCCACCATGAGACCTCCAATAAGCAACTCTATTTCTTGGTTGATAAGGTAAGAGCCATAACAAATCTCATGAAATGCCATGCATTTAACTAGTGCTGATAATAGTATTTCTCATGAATAACAAGAACTTATTTTCTTTGCCATATCTTAAATTTTGTCTCCTAAAGAAAGGAAAATTTGACAAACTCACCAGGAAATGTGGTATGACTTCTTTTTCCCTCTAATATGTACCCCTTCACCAGGGACATGGCTTTCTCATATTTCGTTCTCGGAGCTACCTTGTAATTAAATATAATGAGGGTTTTATATTTGAGATTAACTGAAAACAAAGGTAAATTTGCAATTTTTACGATTTTTTTATGGAAATAAAATAAAATCCTCCTTTTGGGCTAGCCGAATGTCTGCTTGCTTCTGTTTGCTACTGTTTGGCTTCTTCTGGCGACAAGAGAACTTTCATTCACCTCAAAATGATTTAAAAGCTAGGTTTTTTGCCAGACTTTGACGAAAGACACGAATACCGATACACATACAACCCAACCCAATTTGCTTGTTGTCCTTAATTTATGTCGTTAGAGATGTATTACTTTGGGCGATCTATCAATTTATATTGCCAATTTGATGAACTAGTAAAGTTTGGAGTTAAGACTTATTAATCCAAAGGATTGGTGTTTCCTTTTCTGGTCTAATCCTCCATTATTTTTGGTTAAATTATGTATTTAGATTTGTAATTTTCATAATAGATTAGTTATTTTAGCGGGTATGATTAACTTTTAAGAAAATCAAAACATTTTAGTTTAATTCAAAAATTGGCCGTCGGATGCCAGCAATACTCCCTCGAACTTGTACTTGAGGCCTTATTTGGTGATTAAATATTTCATCAAAATGTTGTTGACCATTTTGGGTTACAAGAATACTATTTCCAATAAAGTAGAAGTTCCATTATTTGTCTAAAGTATTGGCTTTTTTGCTCAGGCACAAGCCAAAGTCGTTGACTCCACCGAAGAATTTGCAGAAGATATCAATAACTCGGGTAAGTAAGTTTAGTTAATTTGAAAATTATCTAAAGTGAACTTAAGATATAATACTAGAAATGCAAATACAATATTATAAATATAATTAATTCTTCAATATATGGATGTCGAAATAGTCACAAGTTAATTTTATATTATTACGAGTACAAAATAATAATTAAGAATATTATCGTTTGTTAATTTTAAAAGAAAACATTAGTGCTAATGAAGTACTTGCAACAGTTTACAAAACATTATTTTTAAGTCTTCGGTCAGGATTTCTTTGGATAATATTTTATTATGAGCATCTTAAAATTTTTAATACAAGTTAAATTGTATCTATTCAAGGAAATGGCTATTAAAATTTTATGAACAACTTCAAGAAAACCAATAATTGCTCCAAGTTGAAGGTGTTAGAGATTAGAAGTTCTATTTATGAGTAATTGAAGCTCTTGTCGGAAAGTTCTTGTGTGCATTTAATGCACATATACTTGCGTAAGTTATGATGCATAGCCTAATATAGCAATATTGTTCCTTTTAAAGAATTTCTTATCATGTTGGTATTCTACATTGAGATTATATGGATGATTTATCACATATTTGGTTTAAAGAACATGAATATGAAGACTAGTTAGCATTCTATCTTGCATTGGACTTGCTAGACGTAGGGTAGTGAGATAGTCATATTTTTATGCATTTGTTCATATCATTTCCTTTGATTGACTATTATTTTTTTTTTCTTTTAGGAATTCAGAATATTTATTCTCAAAATTTGTAATACTTGATTAAGATTTGACCTATATGACCTCTCTCTCTCTCTCTCTCTCAGTATAAATTCCTTTTTTTTTTTTTTATCATCAGAAATTTCTTGGTTTCTTATTTTTATTGGCACAAACAAAAGTAACCTCATAGTTCTCGTTAAGTAATTGTAGTTTCACAATGCTTACTAGTTATTTAGTAGAGATTAATTTAAAATTTTATTATATGAGGCTTCACTAGCCAATGATGTTTGTTAGCCTTTCTATTTAGAGCACCTATACACATCTTCCATTATAAGTTCTAGTTCATTCAAGTATTCTTCAACACATGTACAATGCACTATTGATTTAAGGATTTGTACCACTAACTAAATATGCAGCACTTTTTATAAACTTTGTTGATACAATAATTTGTATTTTGTTTTTTCAGTTGTCGATTGGAGCTAATAGACTAAGTTGTGGATGCTACTATCTGAGTGAAGCCTTATTCTATTTCAGTATGGAATGGATATTTTTTGCTCCTACATGCTATTGAATTTCTAATAATGCAAGTGGCATTTGCCAGCTTGTTAAAGTTTTTACCTTTGCAAATGTAATAACCGTATTGGTAAATTTCATGTTTTAAGTAGTGTTTCACATTATTTTTCTCATGTTTGACACTTGGGAATAAATGTGAATGATAATTCATATCTCATATTATGTACTGTACAATAAAGATAATCACCTTTTATTCATGAAATGCACATCATTTCATTTACGGTCGTTTGCATGTTTCATTTGCATCTTTCTCTAGATTTTCCTCATCTTTTGGAAGCATATTATTAAAGAACAGATCTTCTAGATTGGACTTGGATTTCTATGGAATCTTTTAGAATGGACATGAGAACATAGATTTTCCCATTAGATAACATGGTTCTACAAGTCAATCAACCCGCACTAGAAGAGAAACTAAATAAGAGTTTCTGTTGACATTGATAAAATCTATGGACCAGGGCTTTTGTCCACCAAAAAGTGCTTTTTTGTTATGCATCCTCCCATGCAAAGAACAAAGAGGAAATGATGTGCATTTGTACTCGTGGCTTTTGTGTATTTTAACCTTTTTTTTATATTATTTTTTTAAGGTGAAAGGGGTCTAGGAAGTAGGAAAATTATCAAACTTGAGACTTCATGGGTCATAAGCAATGCTTGCTCTAACTAATCTAGATGTTTGTTGACAAAGATTTTTTTTTTTTATTATTACTTTGATGAAGTTTCTAAAATCAGATCGACATATTTACATGTTTGATCCACAAAAGCCATTTTTGCTTCATTAGGCTCGTCAAATAGAAATTCTGTTCAAGAAACTTCCTCTCAAACTTATCGTTTCCCCATTCACCATAACATTTTGCTTATAAAATTTCTTAAGCTATATATATATATATATCAAATAGAAAGTTTTTAATTTTCAAATGACATAAATAAAAAAAGATTGAAAAGTTAGTTATAAATGTTCATAAAAAATGTTTTAGTTTCTTTTTTGCTTTCATAGAGAAGTTCTTATCATATGCACGCGCTATGTTATAAAGATTTATTATTTGTCAATTTACGTTAAGTAATTTGGTTCTGTAGTTCGTGATAGATCTTCCATAGAGAATGACGTGGAATTAAGAAAAAGACCCAAAAAAATATACAATGAAATATTTTATCATGTGCAGCAATAAAATACCATGTCAACTTACTTTTGATTTCTATAAACAAAAAAGTCACATTAAAAAACTCCACTACCTTTGAAGGTACCAAAGTCTAACGAACTAACGTTTATTAACGAGTCAAATAGGTATATTTTAAAGTGGAAAAAACGAGTCATTGGGTAACCACTTCATTGTCTTCAAAGGAGGTATTTGGAGCATGTGACATCAGTGTTTATAAAAGTTTCAAGTTGGGATACTTTAAATTGTAAAAGAGGAGAAAACAAAAAACAAAAAAGGAGATCAGATTCAACCACCCCAGCATCTTTGTAGTTGTCAAAAACGTGTTGCATTGGGATCAAGCGTCATGATATTATTCACAAAATCTACGTTTTTAAGTCTCTTAATTTCTAAAATTTGACCACTTCAACCTTCTTCAATGGCTGTACCTGGACCCAAGTTGCTTACTTAAATGGATTTTAGTTGTGTCTACCAATGAAGAAAAGAATAACTTACCTAGCAGGTTTTGCCATTGTTCATTGCATCGTTGGCGTGTGTTGACTTGACATATCGATCCGATCACTTACATTTATTACCGATTTTTAATTATAGGTTTTTAAATTTTCACTTATTTGATATTTCTATAGGCAGGTCAAGCCCGGAATCGTGAAGATTATACTGACAACAAAAAACTAACTTATGCCTGTTTGAGCTACTTCAAAGTTCTGACAGACAAACAGAAAATTACAGACATGCAAACTAAGCCTCTTCTCATCTCAAGACTACCTTTTCGATCTTACGAAACAAACTTGGACTAATTCCTACTCGAAGTTTGAGGGGAGTCGAAGAAGTACAGCCAAAAGAGACCGAACGGAGTCGTTTAGATAAAACTGAATTCAACTCAACTTCCACCTCATTTATCACTCCAGCTCAGCAGCAACTGTCTAAACTACCGGAAGGGCTTCAGTTAAACGGTTAGCATAACTCCCGAATTCAGTTAAGATTCTGTTGTGACTGTAACCTAGTAAAAAGGCATCTCTGCCATTGTAATCTTAACCACTTCTGAAATATCAGCAGAGCATTACAAGGCAATCTCAAGCTCTTTCTCTCTGTTTCTTAGAATTCATCTGTGCAAACAAAGAAAACCATTATCGTTGTTATTATGTAATTCAAGTTTTGTCCATCCCCATGGTTATACGAGTCAAACAAACCCACTATGGGAAAGAAACTAAATGACAGTATGTTTTAATAAGGATAAAATCTTTCGATAGGGGCTTCTGCGCACTAAAAAAGTGTTTTTTTATTTTATTTTTTTTTCTTATGATGCATCCAGCCGCACAAATAACGAAGAAGAAATGAAGCGCATCTGTTATCTTTGCTTTTGTGAAAATGCTATTCTTCTTTTTTCTTTTTTCTTTTTTCTTTTTTCTTTTTTTTTTCCTTTTCTTTTAATTAGGGAAGGAGTGTTGTGAGTGGGCGAGGTGTCAAATTTGAAGCTTCTTTGTTCTCACAATGCTTGCTTCAACGGATCTAAGCTCTTGTTGACAAATATTCAGACTTTTTTTTTTTTATTTTCTTATTTTTTTTAGTGAAGTTGCTGAAACTAGATCCATATATTTACATGTTTACTCCATTAGGCCCATCAAATAGAAATCTTGTCCAAGAATACTCCTTCTAAAACTTATCGTTTCCCAATACATCATTAACATTTTGCTTGTAAAATTTCTTAAGTTGGATTAAAACTTCTCCCTCTGTTTTGTTCAGTAAATCTCGGTTTTCTATGTTCTGTGTAACGTGGACTATTTATTTTGTTTATTCATTAGGAGGCTATTATTGGAGATAACATTGGTAGTCTTTGATCATGCTTATCCTTCAAGGTCCAGCTTGAATTGGATTTAAGCCCCTCCCCTTTGAGGTCCCATGATATTACAAAAGGTAGTAAAATCATGCAGCACTTGGGTATGACTTATATTTTTTTTTTTTTTTTTTTTTTTTGATGACCCAGAACCCCCACCACTTGCATGGTGGCTCAAACTGGAGGGCCCAACACTTAGGTATGACTTATATTTATATATACTAAATAACTACCCCAAAAGCTTGTTCACTTTCTCACACGTCACTTACGGAATTTCTTTGTACCATTATCATTCTTGAAAACCATATCTGAGTTGGATAACTGGAAGTTGAAAAGCCCTTCATTTTCTTATTATGATGACCAATTTCTACATTTTAAAATTTGGTATTGTAAATTTTTCTTGATTTAACTCAGAAAAATTTAAAGAATAGTCAACATTTTTTGAAGACTATGAGAAAAGAAACAACGGAAATAAGGATCGATCTTCCTAGTCGATTTCCATATCAATATTCTTCAGACCCATGCATGTGAATGACACGTAATAGTCTCATGTTCTACATCTAAACATGCCCCTACTCAGCCCCATCGTCGTCAATCACTTCTCAGCTTCAAGAATGGCTTCTCCATCGTACCTTTCAACCGGCTTTCTCTGTCTCTCTCTCCTTCATCTCCCTTCATCGCCAGTCAATGCGCTATCCTTGGTTGCCAACGACCCAACACGGACCACCCACTTCCCTCGTTATTTCGCAATTTGAATCTAATGTCATTTGCTGATAGAGACTTTCAGAAATCAGAACGAAGGGATGAGCTGCAGAATAGAAACTCACCGGCAGATGTAATATGTCAAGTAGCGGGCTTGTCTCTTTCTATTTTTATGAGGGATAACCACAATTGCAGGCTGGATGATTCCATATAGTGGGTGTATTTTAAAGTGTAAAAACAAAAATAAGCTTAACTCCATTGTCCTGATGTCAAGAGAAAAATCAAGTTCAACTACTCCACTTAAAAATGCTTATATTTAAGCATTCAATCTCAATCTTAGTATTTATTTATTTTTGATTTATCTTCTTATGGAAATGACCACGTTTTTAAAAGACTAATAATCAGATAAATAAATGCTGAGATTGAGATAGTATGTTTAAATATAGGCATGTGATGTAGAGCAATTGAATGTGATTTTTTCTATGGACATCAAGAAAGTAGTGGTTGGAGTGATTTTTGTTTTTACACTAATATTAAGGAATGATTTAGCCTGCACTTGACATCTTTGGTTATAAAAATATAAAGAGATAAGCTCAATAATTGATATATTGAATTTTAAAATGTTGTAATTTTCATATGAGCTAAAATTCCCATATTGAAATATAAAATCTCTATCTTAGCATTGTTTTTTTTTTTATTCTTTTTGGAAATGTATATAAAAGGTGTAACTAGTTTGACATTTATATTGTGCTTAAACTAGATAAATATTTTGGCATTAATATTATCTCAAAAAAGAAACATTGTTAGCTCTCTAATTAATTAAAGAGTTTTAAAATTTTAAAATAATATAATTCATTTATCTTTCTTAGTTCATTATTAATAAAATATTTGAGCTTACAAGCATTCTCTCCATGTCTTCTACATACCGTGTTCACTCTTTCTATACATCCTGTTTTGTGTAGGTGGTATTGATATCGAATTACTTCACAACTTCCCCACCATGTAATGCACTTGTGCAGAACTAGTTGTAAAAATATCAACCTCCCCACCATGTAATGCTTCATACTTACTCTGATTGGTTATAATTATGTTGGTATAGAACGAGAAATAGTAGAAAAAGTACACATGCATTACTACCATCTTCTCTTTTCTTGTTTACATAAGCTGAGGTGATTCAAAAGAATTGATTAACATATATAGCAAGGTTGGTTCTAATAATCTAGTTAACCATAACAAATGTTATTTAGGATTAACCATTTTTATTCTTCAAATAACAAGTCTCTTTCTAACTTGCCTATAAATATCACTTTTCACTTTATGTTCACACAGAGATGTTTAATCATTTCTTGGCACTTATAATTGGACTTTCCAACCACCCGCTTTCCTCGTCATTGGACTTTACCATTCGTCAACAATCTCGACGTCCCTCTCTTCATCCTTGTAATCGACCTGTTTTGTCACTTTAACGAGTTGTCCTCCAGCTACGTGTGAAACTTCCATCAGTTATCCATTTCTCTGCCATTTCGTTTAATCAATGTGCAACTTGTGCTGTTTTCTATAGAATGGTTGTCTTTTTTAAATTGTCGTATTTCTTCGTGATTTCTGCAATGCTATTGAGCCAAAGGCCATCCATAGAATCGCTCTTTCATTAATCTCGATGTCTCTCTCTCTTTCATCCTTGTAATCCGCGCATTTGGCCCCTTCCTAACTTTCCCAAATCCCCTTCAAACTCCATCTGCAAATTTCAAAGATCTCTCCGCTATAACTTGGAGAGTGACAGACAAATGACAGAAAACTAGAGATGTTCACATGACTTCCGAAGCAAAAAGAGATCTCGGTGCAAGGGAAGGTGGGTTTCAATGGAGAACCACAAACTGATCACAATAAACTAAGTATGGTCGCATGACCAGCCTCCGACCACGAAGAGTAAAAAACGCTTCCACTTGCGAGACACGGTCTCGGCTACAGATGTCAATGTATTTGGAGTAAACACAAATTAAAAAATGTTATTCATTTTTTTTTGGGTTAAATGATTTCGTTATATGTGATGAATGTGCACCCCAGAGGAGGTCAAATGCACCCCTCGTTTTCTGGATTTTCGAAGTTATTGACGACTGAAGAAGCTGATGAAGAATTAATGTTGGTATGAAAGTTAAGTTACATATTTTTGGATTTTCCAAATGTCTTATTCGCTTTCTTTCTAATTCTTGTGTGGAAGGTACTGTTACCACTCTTTGTTTATTTGCTTAACTTGGTTTTGAATTTCATCATAGGGTCCGTCCGTTCTTTGATTCACGCACTTGAACTTTCAAACTACTCACTACTAGAGCAGCTTGCAAAGATATTAGTGCAGGTATGAAATCAAGCTCTACCCTTTTTCTATTTTGCCGATATGATGTTGAGCAGTGCAGTTTAAAGTGACGTATCAAGACTTCTCGAGGCCAAGCAACTCCTCTTATTTACTTTTTACTGCGAAAGAATAGAAAGAAAACAGGTGTGGGATTTTGTGTTCACCATCTCATGTAAGAAGGAAACTACCTGTACTGTCGAAGCGTAGCTTCTGAAGTCACCCAAGGAGGTGTAATCAGAGCGCTCCAACTGAGGTTTTCTGTCGTATTTCCTGTCATTTCTGCAGCACTGTTGAGCCGAGAGACGGAAAAACAAAGTCGTTTCTTCTGCCATCCGCAGAATTGATCTGTCATCAATCTCGATATCTGTTTTTCGTTTTTACTCTTTTCTTTATCCTTGCAATCTACTAGTTTCGCCACTTCTTACCGGGCTTTCCACTTTTTACTTTACCAACTACTCCTCAAATTTCATCTACAAATTCCAAAGATTCCTCTGCCATCACCAACAGCTTCCCCAATCATTTAGTCTCATATAACAATCTGCTTTCCTGGTTACTCTGATACCTTTTAAGGAGCAAAATTCTATTTCTCAATCCGCGAAATTTGTCAAGCTCTTAGATTTCCAAATTAATTTAGTTAATTTGTATGTGAATTTGAAAATCCAGTCAAAGCTACCCACAAGAGGAGGAGATAATTAAGAAAATTAATTCAAGTGTAAAAGCTAAGTTCTGAGCTTTCCATTGTTTCTATATGAAGTGAACGGATGCAATTTGATATCGAAATCCTGTTACAATTTAAGATGATTTTATCATGAATTCTTAAAGGGAGAAAAGGGCAATTGGTGTGGTTGTTAAGATCATTTCTCTGTTCCTACATATCAGTTATAGTTCGTTTTCGTTGTTCCAACATTTGAGTTATAGTTGTTAAGCGTAGCTTTTGTCTTATCGTTTTAGCGGATGTCGCTAATTTAGTGAAGTGTAGACAGTGTTGTATTCCAGGAAAAGTTCCAATTACAGAGGAAGTGCTGCCCGATTTTCTTATACACTGAGCTTTCCTTAGTGCTAGTAATCTTTTTCCTAACATTGGTTCATTGTAAGTTCTCTTCATCCTTGCAATTTACTTATTTTGCCACTTCTTGTTGTACTTTGCACTCTCTCAACTCCTCTGAAAACTCCATATGCATATTTTGGTAGTGAATAATGACAAAACAGATTGGTCTAGAATCCTAAGTTGAATTGAAAAAAATTATACATTAGAAAATATTTTCAACTTAAATCTCTAGAAGATATTCATTCACATAAAAGTGAAGGCTACCAACTGGTCTGCCTCCAAAATTCAACTTCTTCGATGACTTCTTGCCTCTACTCCTACATTATATTTTTTTTTGGTTTTTAATGTAAGTTGCATTAATGAAATTAATATACAAAAGTACAGGGGCATACCCCAGTATTACAACAATTTCCAAAAAATAAACTAAGAGTAAGCAAAAATAGAGGTTGGAAGCCTCCAAATCTCACTCAAAAATACATTACCTTTAGAGGGTTTGATATTGTGAAGCAGAGAAGCTCTCCCTCGTACAATTTTCCTTACTTTAGCCAACAAGATTGGAATGTCAACTAATGTATTTTGAAATATTCTTCTATTCCTTTCTGCCCAAATGCAATAAATACAAGCTAGAAAAGATATTTTAAGAATTTTTGCAGCCAGATCTTTACCTTTTGATGCTTTAATCATCCAGTTTAATTCTTCATTCCATCCTCTGATGTGACGTCGAATTCCATTTTGAGCAAGGATATTTTTCCAAATCACCATTGTGCATGGACATTCAAAAAAGAGATGACTCCTGTTTTCTACTTGAACCTGACAAAAATCACAGTATTGGTTAATTGTAGGAAGCCATTGTACCATTCTCTCTGCTGTAGAAAGTCGATCATGGCAAACTAGCCATCCAATAAAGTTATGCTTGCAAATCCCACCAGTCCAAATTAGTTCATACCAATCTACTTTTTCATTAACTGGTTGCAGATCTTGATAAGTAGCTTTGCAACTGTAGGTAGGGCTAGAAAGAACTGAAGTAAGCATAGGCCTTAACTTGAGGAGGCCTCTCCAACTCCATGCCATTGAACCTTTGATTTGAATCTGCATTATTGAAATTCTTTTACATTTAGTGCTATGTATCCACTTACTCCATAATGATTCATCTGGCTGATTTATGAGTGTCCAAAGCATACGTCCTAGAAGGACTTTATTCCAAAGTTTAAGGTTCGGCAATCCCAATCCCCCTTCCTTCTTTGGTGAGCAGACAGTTTGCCAAGCAATTTTGTGGGAACGTTGTATATCCATACTTCCTGCCCATAAAAAGTTCCTAATCTTTTTCTCTATTTCATAAATTGTTTGCTTTGGCAGTAGGAAAACTTGCATCCAAAATGTACATGTAGAAATTAGAACTGATTTTGATAACTGCAATCTTCCAGCAAAGCTTAGATGCTTCATTCCCCAACCTTCTATTCTGCTAAATATTTTATCTGTCAAACCTTTGCAGTCAGCATGAGTAAGCCTTTTTGTAATCAACGGAACTCCAAGATATCGAATGGGGAGAGTACCCATGGGAAAAGGTGAGTGATCTAAAATGAAAAGCTGTTCTTGTTCTGATAATCCTGAGAAGAATATTTGGCATTTGCTTGGATTATAGTGAAGACCTGTAAGTTCACCAAACTCCTCCAAAGCTTCTATAAGACAAAGCACTGAATTTACATCTCCATGGGAAAAAAGAAACAGATCATCAGCAAAACACAAATGGGTGATTTTCTCATTCTTGCATCGCCAATGGAACTTAAAACCTGTTGTGGAGGTTTTTGCAATAATAATTCTGTTTAGTATTTCCATAACAAGTACAAATAGATAAGGGGATAATGGGTCTCCCTGTCTCAATCCATTGGTACCTTTAAAGTAATCTGCATGCTCTCCATTGAAATTTACTGAGAACCTTGTTGTAGAAATGCATTCTCCTATCAGATCAATTACATGTTGAGGAATATTTATAGCTTTTAGAACCCCTAATATAGCTTCCCACTTAACCATATCATATGCTTTCATGAGATCAATTTTGATGGCCACTCGCTTACCTTTATCATCTTTATGATAATTGTGAAGTAATTCCTGACATAGCATAATATTCTCAAAGATCTGGCGTCCTTTAATGAATGCAGTTTGGTTTTGGCTTACTACTGATGGGATAATCACATTCAACTTCCCAACTAACATCTTAGATATAATCTTGTAAAGAACATTGCAACATGCTATTGGTCTATAATCTTTATTGCCACAAGGATTAGGAACCTTTGGAATTAAGGATAACAATGTAGAGTTTATAACCTTCAACATCTTCCTAGATGAGAAGAACTCTAATATAGCATCTTCTATGTCTCTTCCAATGATAGGCCAAGCTTTCTTATAAAAGAAACTATTATACCCATCTGGTCCAGGAGCTTTAAAATCATGAATACCCCAAAGAGCTTTAAGAACATCTGAACGTTCAAATCTTATTGTACTAAAAAGTGTACTTACATCATCACCATGAAATAAAGATGTGTACCTTTCACAGTTGGTGAAGTTCCTACTGGCATTACCAAGAATAGATTTATAATATGCAATAATAGCAGTTTTCAAGTCCTCTTCTTCTGTGATAACTAATCCATCTTCTAGAACTAGTCTGCAAATTCTATTCTGAGCTCTCCTTCTCATCAATGACGCAAAGAAAATTTTGCTATTATTATCTCCTTCTTTTAACCATAAGTTTCTTGATTTCTGTTTGAGAAGGATTTCTTCATGTTTACTCATAGCAAGTAACTTCTCTAGCTGTATCTTTTTCTCAGCACGAGTATCAGGACAATAAGGATTAAGCTCTAATCATTCTCATTCTGAAGTACGCATTACAGTTTTTTCTGCAAACTTGGAAATGGATGTCTTCAAATCTCATTTCTTTTATAACCTATCTGCATTACTTAATCCATTTTAAGTTTTTAAGCTGTGAAGAACCTAATTACATTCCGATGACTGAATTGTTGCTTTTTGGTCTCGGAATTGGCACCTTTCAATGAAGTCCATGCAAATTTATGAACTCTTAAAGTGAGATGCATTAAGCAAAAAATAAATTAAAAAATTTAAATGGGGGAGTTGATGTGGCAGATTTTAATTGGGCTGCCCGCAGCTGTTAGGGATCAGGAAAGAAGAAGTTCTGAACATGATTCCACTTTTTGTCGATATCTGTTAGCTTCAACAAAGCTAAACTGATCCACGTTGCTAGTTTTAGTGAGTGCGAAACGAAAGAATAGTCTATTATGCTCATATTCTGAAATTACTTCATCTTTCCTTCTTCAATAACTAGTGTTTGCTTTTATTGGAGTTCTTTTATCATATTGGTTGCTTTGTTACGAGACTCATCATCCAACTCAAAAAGTAGCTTGAAAATTAGTAAAACTTATTATCATATGAATAAAAATCATAATATATTGTTTAACAATATGAGATTTATTGTTCACATTAGAACACATGTACGAAACATGCCTTTTTAACATGATAGTTAAATTATCTAACCATTGTGATGTTGTGTTATTTGGATAATACATGTTTTCAACCAATGAAAGCCTATAAAGGTGCTAAAGGGACCTATTATCTAATCTAAAAGTTGATTTAAAAGTTGGTGTAATTGATTATCATATATGTTTGCATGACAAAAGTTCTAAGTATAAGATCTCTTATAATAAAGCTTAAATAAAAGAAGTATTCTTTTAACTCTTGAATTAGCTTTTAGGTGGGACCTTTGGGTCTTTTAACATGGTATTAAAGTCTAGGTTGAATTTACTTCATCTTATATGACCTTGAGTCCACTGTTGCTCAACATGTGGAAAAGTGTGTGTAGGATAATAATCTCATACTAGAAGAAATGATCCCTAAAATAAAGTTTAAATAAAAGGAGTTTCAACTAGAAGCAAATATCCTTAAAGTGAAGTTCAAATGAGATGAAAACCCTCTAACCCTTAACCTAGTTTTTAGGGTGAGACTATGGGCATTCTAACATGATATCATACCTTAGGTTAAATATCTTTTACCTTGTATGACCTTAATCTCAATGTCACTTGGTAATACAAGTGAGCCTGTGTAGGATAAGGATTTCACACTGGAAGAAAAGATCATTAAAGGGAAACATAAATGAAAGGAAACCCCTTTAACCTTTAATTTAGTTTTTGAGTTGGGCTTTTGGGCTTTCTAACAATATAAACAAAAATATTAATATATTTTTCAATACTATAAAATTCACCACCCATATTGTAACACATATGAGTAAAAAAATTTATTTCTAGCTTCCTTTCTTTCCTCCATCTAAAGCCACATATAAATTTGGACTTATAGAAATAGCCTAAGATCATTAAATATTAATAATTATTAAAGGTTTGTTAAAATTATAAATATTTTGTATCATCACAACTTATCAAAATTCATGAGATAAATCTTTCCTAGGGTTTGAGATGCATAAATTCTAAAGTTTCAAGATATTTTTCTAAATTAAAAGAAAAAAATTATTGATGCTAAATCTCCTTTTTGTATAAATTTTTGGCAATTAAAGTTGCTCATTTCTTTGTAATTTTGACTTTTGATCTTTTGATCTTTTTGCAGGTCTCAAAGTTAGGATTTGGATGTGCAAGCCTATCAGGAGGCTACAATTCTCCAGTTTTTGAGGAGCATGGGATCTCAATAGTTAAGCATGCTTTTAGTAAAGGCGTCACTTTCTTTGATACAGCTGATGCTTATGGAGCCAACTCCAATGAAATTTTGGTTGGAAAGGTAATTGTTATTAATGTGAAGGTGGTTACTAATGTAGTAAATGTTTGTTCCAATATTTTGCATACATTCTTTTACCTTGAACTAAAAGAAGTTTATATCTTTTAGGCCTTGAAGCAGTTGCCAAGGGAGAAAATCCAACTAGCAACCAAATTTGGCATCCAAAAAGGGTCATTTCTAAATGTGATAGTGAACGGGAAGCCTGAATATGTTCGCTCATGTTGTGAGGATAGCTTGAAACGTCTTGACGTGGAATACATTGATCTGTATTATCAACATCGAGTGGACACTAGTGTCCCTATAGAAGAAACAGTAAGTAATTCTCTTTCACTTTCAACTAGATGCCACAAGCATGGTTTTTAAAATTAATTACATTTTGTGAAATAGGTGGGTGAACTCAAGAAATTAGTAGAAGAGGGAAAAGTCAAGTATATTGGTCTCTCTAAAGCCAGCCCAAATACAATAAGGAGAGCGCAAGCTATGCACCCGATCACAGCTATACAAATGGAGTGGTCACTTTGGACTCGTGACATTGAGGAAGAGATTGTTCCACTTTGCCGGTATGTCCAAATTTTAAACCAAGTAATTATGAAAATTGGTCCAATAAGTGTCATAAGTGCTTTAAGTTCCAAAAAAGCTTTGAAGAATGATTCACTAATATGATTATTAGTTTTTGGTGTGAAAGTTTTTAGCTAAAGCTACTTGCTTAGTTCTTAGCCATTTCTTGTGAAAATTATAGTTAAAGATTACATTATATCTTAATTTTTCTTTCTTATATCTTCCTTAAGTTCTTTGTCTTGTCGCATTTGAATATACACAGAACTTGGCATTGGGATAGTTGCATATAGTCCTCTTGGTCGTGGTTTTCTTGCTGGCAAAGGAGTTGTTGAGAGTTTGCCTGAACATAGCATCTTGGTGAGCATTTTGGCTCCTCGTCCTATTGTTGAGTTCTAATAAAGAATATTTTTGTTTAATTCTACAAGCACTTTTGATATTTTTATTTCAAAAATGCATTACACTTTAGGGTTAATTTGATTTGAATATTCATACAATTAAGCATGTGATTCACTCATCTTTAAAAGAAAAGTATGTCCTCACATTTGATTTTTACTTTTTTCTTATAAAAAAAGTTCATGAAAATATTTAGCAACTTTCATTTTGGCATTAAGTTACTTAATTTCATTTTCTTCTTGGATTTTTTTTTCCTTTAACTTTACGGAAGCATCTTATGGAGGATCAAGATTTTTCCATTCTCCATGTCATGTATGTGTGTGTACAACCTTATAAAAGAAAATATCCTCAACTAATACTAGCTCATTCTTTATAAGACAATACATCCTCGGTACCAAGGAGACAATTTGGAAAAGAACAAGACTATTTATACTCGAATAGAAACCTTTGCTAGAAAGCACCTATGCATTCCTGCTCAGCTAGCTCTTGCATGGATGCTTGAACAAGGGGATGATGTTGTCCCTATTCCAGGTAAGTGATTTCTAGCTTTCTTATAGTTATTGGCTTAAATTACTCTACTATGTGATCCACAAGTTTTTCTAGGAAACGTGGCTAAAAAGAATCATTAGGTTTATTGCCAATGTATAGGTAGATTTGTAAATGGTGGAACATTAGCTTTTTAACCACATGCATATTATTTTGAGAGAGACAAGAACAATTTTAGTTGAGCAACAAGCAATCATTATTGGCTTTCACAAGTTGGGAAATTCCATAAAAAAGAAAAGAAATAGTAGGTGCATATATTTGTCACAAGGATGACTATAGTAAAGCTATAATTTAGTTTTATATGTTTTGACTATTTACAATTCCTTCTTTTTACTTTAAGAAAGAAAGTTAGTGCAATAATTAGCATATTGCCAATTGTATTCCCACTATACATAGTACTTGAAACCTTTTTGTAAGGTTATTTAATCAACTCCGCCAAATCTCTTCATGGTTCCTACAATAGACAACTCATTAGGAGATGTAATTTCACTATTAATATTGGCTAATTGTGACCTGTGGTTTCTCATTGTTCATTTACCTTGATTTTTTTGAAGGTACAACTAAAATCAAGAATTTGGATGCAAACATTGGCTCTCTAAAGGTGAAACTCACAAAAGAGGACTTGAAAGATATATCTGATGCCATACTAATTGAAGAGGTAGCTGGTAGTAATCTCTTTGCAAACACAGATCATCTTCATTGGATGTTTGCCAACACTCCTCCAACGAATTGAATTCTCTTTCCATCTACTTTCGTGAATGCTTTCTAGTTCACTCGAATAAAGCCATGTTGTGCTTTTTAGTTCACTCAAGTAAAGCCATTGTGATGTGAATTGAATGTCGAGAATTATGTTAATAAGCTACCCTACAATTCACATTGCTTGATCAAGGACGTAGTTATATAAACCTCTAGGGTGTATTACTAATATTGGTGCTTTATATCATGCTATGATAAATGTTTTGGGATGTTAAACTTTCAGCTATATATGAATAGTTTAAGATATGACAAATTGTTCTGTTTCAATAGAAAGACTTAATTGGGAAATACAACATCAAACATGATGAATAAAAAAAAATTATATTAGTTTAGAAAATTCAATCTAAACCTCTTTTCTTGAGTTGACACTATGTGAATTGAACTATGTAGAATGTCATTGACACATTATTATACTATTATCAATGTCATGAAAACATATTTATAGTGATTATTCCACTAGTGGGAATATTAGTTGGTGTTGCTATTGGTGTTTTCGTTTTAAGGTGTTCTAGTGCAGCTTGTTAGGACAAACATTAAATTAAAAAGAATCCCGACTCAAACCCCCTCGCCTAAAGTTAAGTTGGCACTTAGTTCTACCACAGAGCTTGCCAAAACTTTCTCTACAAATGTCACATACTTATTCGGCCGCAAAAGGTTTGGTTGATGAGTATCAACTTACGCCCTTTGAATAAAGGTGCGTACATTGGGTCACCTGGCTTTAATCGACCGTTGGTGGCGTGATAGAAAGGAAAAAAAATTAGCTACCGAAATGCATACCGATTTCTCCACTGACCTGACAAACTTGGGTTCCAACCTGGGTTTGGTGTATGGCAGGAAGAAGTACCAAAACGGATTTGGGATTGGATTAGGCTACCATGCAAGGCGTCTTTCCCATATAGGCCACTCCTTCATTGACTTGACTCGATTAGGCTAATCCAATTGGACTTTATTTGATTGGGCTAGACTCATCTTGTTGATAAATTCCAAGAGCAACCTCACAAGAGAGCGGATTAAGGTTCTAATTTTTATAAATCTTAAGGTAAGTTTGTTTTGTACATTGTATCTACCTTTAGCTATTATATCCTATATTCTAATCAGCCAAGAACTCAGCAAATAAAAATTATTGCAAGACAATGAGATACATATATATATACATATTGAATGACAATCATTCTAGATTTCGTGCTTTTTACTTAGCTCTTACTGACATGTACACATGAAACGCTTTTGTGAATAAAATGGTCATCAAGAAAAGAAAACGTTTTTGTAGTAATTACGAATACAAAAGTTTATTAGCTATCTCCAATTTCTAATTGTACAAAATGTGAATATCATTTTCCTATTATCTATTGTGTTTTTACTTATTCTTGTTTCCTATTGCTTTGATTCCTCAACATCTATACAAACCAACTTTATGCTTTTCCAACCGTCTATTATCCTCGACATTTCATAATTTGAATCAGATGTCGTTTTATGATGCACAGGCTTTGGAAATCACCTACTTCCCTCCACTTCGGCTTTGCCTTTGACTTTTAGGTTCGTTAAACTACCATTTTCCTTATATTTGGTTCTGATTTTTATTATATTCTTAAAATATTTGTACCTAAAGGGAAAAAAATGAGCAACTTATGTGGTTCTTCATTACTTTGTCCCTACGTATGAATATTTCCAGAAGCGAACCTTTCATGGTACTTTGTTTTCTTCTTCTGTAAATTACTTCTCCTTGTCTCCATTTCTTTGGTTCACTGGATTTTGACTTTGATTTTGGTAACTATGTGCTCCAGTCAATCAGTATTCTAAGATAATAAATTAAAGTTTTTCATCTCATTGTCTATACCTAGTGGTGAAAGCTTGCCACATGTTTACAATGATATTTGAAGAATGTACAACAGATGATGGAGACAAAAATTTGTAGGAATACTCATGTATGACATGTTGAATGCAAATGCAATATCATATCATTGAATGAAACTAAAAATATCAATTCAAGCCGAATTTTGGAAGTATAGACAACTTTAACATTTTACTTCATAGCACGTGCAATTTTGAACTCAAGACAATTTTAATGAATGCGGAATCCTATTAAAGAGAATTAATTTTAACGTTGAAATATGAAATGTGCTAATGAAATCAGCACATAATGCCTTTTTTTCTTTTTAAACTTAAAACAAGAATGGTATCCTAGTAGATTTTATTCAAACAAACAAAAATGAGTTTAATAACCATACCTTGTGCAAATACAAAGGGTGGTGCAAACTAATCCTTGGAGCATAAAACTGAGAAAGTGTATATCTTAGCTAGAATATACATGAATTGAAAAACATATATACAAAGGGTCACATATATAGACTTTCTACATCAATAGAACTTATACGGTGGCTTCCTTTGGTATACATATATTATGATTTTTGTTAGTCTCATATAGAAAATAGAAGTCATCTCTTTTTTTATTGTGCATGGACAAGAATGATTTGAAAAATTATTTTCGCTTAGAATGGAATTTGATGTGACATTGGAGGATAGAATGAAGAACTACAATGGTTGATTAAAGTAATAAAAGAAATAGATTTAGCTGTCAAACCTCTCAAGATATCTTTTTTAGCTTATATTTATTATATATGGTTTAAAAAAAATAGAAGATATTTTTAAAGGAAAACAATGAATATCCCTATTCTTTTAGCGAAAATAAAGAAGGTAGTATGAGGGTGTTTAGATATATAAAATTCTCTCAAGGCAATGTTATTTTGAGTGAAATTTGGAGGCTTCTAGCTTTGTCTTTTCATAGATATGGTGACTACTATAATATTGGGGTATTGATATAATTTACCTTTCCACCAAATAAAAAAAAGGTTCATATATATGTGTAACCCTATGGAGGCCTATAATTCCCTAGGCCGACCTAATCACTTCTAAAAGTATTTTTACATGAGCTTGGTGGGGTTTGTAATTGATCAAAAATTGTATATCAAGAACAAAGGAGGCCATGATTTGCTTATCTATGCTTGCCAAACTTCCTTTCTCTAAAAATGCATCAAATCATGGAGTGTGAGGCTAACAAGCTAGCACAATGTTGTAACACATACTCCAAGTGCCATGAAGGTTTCTAGCAATGTTACCATGTATTGCACTGAATACAAAGAGTATGATTCAATGATATGAGGTAGTTGATTTCTAGCATGGCATATTCTAAGACTTTTGAGTATGGCTTAGGTCTTAGTATTTTACAATACTACTTTATCCAAACTTTATAACAAATGCTCAAATACTCCATTACTATTTCTTAATTCCCTTCTACATAACCTATTTTCAACAACACCAAAGCCATCCACATTTAGCTTAAGCTCACTTGATGGTGGAGGTCTCCATCTAATCGATGCCCCTCCTAATCTCAGTTTTCTTTATTGGAATCTGTAAAATCTCTAAAGTAATATAGTCTAAAAAACTTGCTTGAGTGGTGATGAAAAGGAAGGTAAAGAATTGAAGCAACCAATGATGAATGTCTTTAAGCATGTGAGGCAATGTAATTTGTATTCCCTTATGTTTAGAATCATTCCTTGACAATTAAGTGCCTCAGTAATTAAGCTGCCCAAAATTGCAATAGTGACTCTTGTTAAGTTGTTTTAGGCTACTTCTATAAACCAAGAAATGAGCAATAATAGGAGAGAGGAAAAGTCAAGTTGTACTATTGAATATCATCATGTTTAGTCCATATTTGTTGTGACAACTCACTATGCATGAATAGATATTCTATGGTTTCTTGTTGTCCTTGTGTCCAACATTGATATTTTGAAGCCGGCTTTATTCCTTTTTTTGTTGCATGTTATAGTGCGCTGCTATATCATTATGGAAAGTCTTCCACATGAAAAGCTCAATGTTGGATGGGGTGAACTTGTCCCATGAATTTAGATCTCACACTAATTTATTTGTATCTAGAATGAGTAACGGCTATCTATTGTGTTTGCTCTTACCACTTCATGGAAAGGTTATCTATAAGAAAAGTTTTATCCTACAAAACTTCTTGCACTGTTATTTCTAGGAATGGGCATTGATCATACTATAGTGGGTTATCCAACCATTTATCCTTTTAGGAGGAACAACATCCTTCTCGAATTATCCATTTACTATGAGTTCTGGTATAGCTTAACAAGAGGACAATCATCTTTAAGTAATGGGGGTTTGTCTTTTGCAACCCACTTTGTATACTTGGATGACCATATTTCTTCCTCATCAACGTAGCCTACAAGGAATGACCTTCAAGGTACTTCCAAATCATGAACGATTGCATCACTTGATCCAAATCATGGACCCATAACCCTCCTTGCTCATGCAGTGTGCAAACTGACTTCCAATTAACCCAACGCACTCCCAACTTCTCTCTTGAGCCTCATAGAAATCTTACCACCAACTGGTCAATCTTGTGGACAGCGGCCCTAGGAACTTTCGTAATAGACAAGATATGTTTAGGAATGGAAGAAAACACACTCTTAATCAACATCAGCTTACCCCCTTGAGACAAGAGTTTTGATTTCTTGCTTTGCACTTTGTTCGCCACGGCCTCCACCATGCTATCAAAATATTGAAGCTCGATACTCTTTTTTGAATAAAAGAATGCCCAAGTTTTTAATTGTTAATGAGGCTTCTGTGTTATTCGTCCATTGCAATAGTTGGTCTTTCCAATTACTATTCAATTTTCTTAACATGTTTTCAGTGAATTCATCTTTGGACCACTAGACATTTTATATTCCCTAGATAACTCCATTAGCATAATTCTTGGTAAAAGTAGCTATGTCACCTTGATTATTATATTCTTAGATAATTCATAGCTTTAAGTATTTTGAATTTCTCTTACATTAGTCAACTAGTTACTTGGTATCGTATTTAACTAAGAAGACTTCTTATTTGAGAACAATAAATAATACGACGACAAAAATATAAAAGTCTTGGGAAATAATTCTAGTTTTATTTATTACTTTAAAATTGTTCTTCTAATCAAAAACTTGAAATAAATATATTTAAATATGTGGCCCATAATTTTGAATTTCACAATACAATATATCATTTGTATGTATATTCTTCCTGGATAGCTTATTTTATTGTCATGGAAGAAATTTGTTCTTATAAAATCTCGTGATAATTCATATATTGAAAAGTTAAATTTGCTATGAAACTCAATGTCACAATGATTAACTCTACTTATCAAAGTAATTATTTCCATTACGTTATCACTTTGCAGATTATAGGGACCAATGCGAGTAAGCAAGAATGATGAGACTTTCTTCAAAGGTTTTATTATGAGTATAACGGACATTACTTCAATGCATTATAGCCCAATTGTAATAACACTATTCCCTTTAAGACATTTGTGATGTTGGTATTATTTCAAGGTTAAGTTGTATGGAAGCCTTGTGACGTTTTTTGTTGAGAGAAACTTGATGTAGAAATCAGTTGGCTTTCTCTCTTGTGTCGGACTTTTTGCTGTATAAAAGGCTTTCAATCAGGAGATGGTATTAACATTCTGTTAAAAAGAACAGAAAGTCTTTATTTGGATGCATTAAAGGATATTAGCAGTGTTCTACATGAATTAGATAGAGAAGGTTTGCAACACCTAAAGCGTCTCCAAATTCAAAATAGTCATGGGATTAAGTATCTCATTGACTCAAGGACATCGGTTGTTGCCTTTCCTATCTTGGAGAAACTTCTTCTTAAAAATATGAGCAGCTTGGAAAGAATATGTCAAGGCCAACTTCCTTCAACATCTTTGTGTTACTTAAGAGTTGTAATAATGGAACATTGTAATAAATTAAAATTTTTCATTTCATCATCCATAGCTGATGGCCTTTCACAATTGGAAGCATTGGCGATAAAAAAATGCAGTGACATGGCTGCAATAGTCATGAAAGAAGGAGGTGAAATAGAAGGCAGATCTACGACTTGGCTTCCTCAATTGCATACCTTAGAAGTAGAGGATCTTCCAAAGCTCAGGAGCTTCTTGAGCATACAAAACTCAATCACAACCGATACTGGAGAAATTACGTCAGAGGGTATGGTTGATTCTCTCATGTCGATTCTACGTGAAGAGGTATAATACATTCTTGTTCAGCAAGTAGTTATCTCATAGGGTTTAGGCATTAGTATTTGCAATAATTACCTAGTATTGAAAGAAATACACCTCTTTTCATACGACAATAATTCTTGTAGATAAAATTCGTAGTATGAGTTGCCGTTCATGTGAGGTTAAGATGGAATATTGCTCTTGAAGTATTGAATTTCTTGTTGCTTGTACCAGCTCAAACCACTTTTTTTTTTTCAGCTAACTACAATTCACGTCTTCCAACTTTTTGTGAATGATACTAAAATTGGACTTAATTAAAACAACTATTTGTGGATTAATAATATGATAGTAACTCCTGTATATCTAATAAGATAATAAATTGCAATTTAATTTGTATGCTAACTCTTTCTCCTGTATTGAGCACTAAGTAATTGATAGTTTACTTGAAATACATCTTGCATTAAAGAACTCTATGTTTACCATCTCAATTCAGATCAAATGTTTTTGGAACAAAATTTGGGTGCAAAAGAGTAGTTTAAAGACTTGCGAAGAAGTAATTGATGAAATGAAAGAAAGGCCTATATCGATGGCCGAATTAGTTTTGAAAAAGCATTGTTTATACTTAATTTCAAATGACAATTGTCCGCACATTTAGGGGCTATATAATTTTAAAGCTCTTTTTTGTTTAAAAAAATTGCATTTACAAGTATCTTTTCTCTAAATGTGCGGACAATTGTCATTTGAAATTAAGTATAAACAATGATTTTTCAAAACTAATTAGGCCATCGATATAGGCCTTTCCTTCATTTCATCAATTTTCTCTAAATACCAGATTTCAAAATAAGAGATGAGAGTAACAGCTGTATGCAAGCAATATTTTTCCCCACTAATTTGAGAAATTTTTTAATCCTTGATGAACTAAAAATAAGTAGCTCAAAGATATTAGAAACAAATGTCATAATCATGACCAAGCATTTGTCAAATAAACTAACGTCCTTTCTTCCAACGACAAAGAATAATATTCATGTCATGACTTGTGCATCTTTTTGGTTATTGATGGACTATATTCATGTCATGACTTACTTCTGTTGCAGGTTGTGTTCCCCAAGTTGAAACGTTTAAAATTGTTTTCAATAGACTTCAAAGACGTAAGGCATAAAAAACATTGTACAAGGTCCACCAATGGATTGAAAAATATGCCAATAACTTCCAGGTTTCAATGTTTGTCGGTCCTTCATGTGCAAGGCTCAAGTAATATAAAGCATCTACTAACATTCTCTACTGCTAAGTTAATGGTGCAACTCAAGCATCTTCAAATATGGGAATGTTGGGCTATTGAAGAAATAATAGCCACAGAAGAAATAATTCCCTCAACTAAAACCATTGTTGTTGAAAGATCTTCCAGTTCTCCAAAGATTCTTCATGGGAAATTCTATTGAATTTCCATTCTTGAAGACACTGAAGATAGAAGGCTGTCCTAAATTGAATGTTCATATGCAAACCTCTCAATATTGTCATGGAGGCTAGCAAAGAACTCAAGGAAACAAGTTCAAGAAAAAGTTCACATAAAATTATTAACCCTTTCTTCAATCAAATGGTAAATCTCTTTTCACTAATCTTATTCTTTTTATTGTTTTTTATTTAATTATATTCGCAACTTCAAAATGCTTTGGCATTATCTTTACATTTTATCTCTCTTATCCTTCATTGTGAGTTAATGGTTAGGTGTATCAATAACAAACGAGGCTAATCCTGTAGGTTGACTTTCCTACTTTGGAAGACCTGGAACTCTCTCATATGGTTGACTTGAAAATCATATGGCATAATGAATTAGTCGGGGATTCCTTTAGCGAGCTTCGGCGTATAAAGGTTCAATTTTGTGAAAATACTACAAACATCTTTCCATCTACCATAATGGCGAGATTTCAGAATCTAGAAGTACTTTGGGTCACTAATTGTGGCTCACTGGAAGAGATATTTGAGTTCCAAGGATGGGATAAAATAGTTCATAAAATGTTGTTCCCTCAACTAGAATGGTTGTCTCTAAATGATCTTCCAATCCTTCAAATACTATGTATGGGAACTAATATCGAGCTTCCATCCTTGAAGAGGCTGATGATGGATAAGTGCCCTAGACTGAAGACATTCATGTGCAAACATGTTAGCTCAGACGTGAAGGCCAATAAAGAAATCAAGGAACGAAGTGTGGTTGAAATCTTAAACATTGTTCCCTGCTTGAAAACGCTGAAGATAGAACACTGTCCTAAATTAAAGATAGTATGCGAATCAAATGGTATAGCCATGATGACCAGTAAAGAACTCATGGCAAAAAAGTACGACGGGACCTTCAACAATAGTCCATGGCCTCTCTTCAATGAAATGGTAAAGCTTTTTTTTTTTTTTTCCACTTATTGTGTTTTTGTTATGTCTCTTCTTTTCTAGATTTGAAAGTTAAAACTATTATGCCATATCTAAGAATTTTATTATATGTTACACAGCAATTGTCTAAGCCAATTCAATTGGGTATGTCATTAACAAAAGAGATGTACCTACAGGTTGCCTTCCCCAGCTTGGAAACATTAAAAGTCTCCCATATGGTTGACATGAGATTCATATGGCAAAGCCAATTTGCCGTGGACTCCTTTCACAAGCTTCAGTTGATAAAAATTCAATTTTGTGAAAACCTTGCGTATGTTTTTCCATCAAACATGCTGATGAGAATTCAGAGTATAAAAAAGCTCCAAATATCTGATTGTGTTTCATTGCAAGAGATAGTTGAACTGCAAGGACAGGAAGAAATGATTCCTCGGCTATCATTCCTTCAACTAAAACGGTTGTTCCTAACAAAATCTTCCAAACCTCCAGAGGTTTTGTATCGGAAGTAAGATTGAATTCCCATCCTTGAAGAATGTACGGATAGAACAGTGCCCTAGATTAGAGCCCTTCATATGCAAACCCACCAATTCAAGCCTGACAACCAGCAATAGAGAACTTTTGCGCTCTACAGAACCTCTATCTAGTGAAATGGTAAATCTTTTTTACTTATCATTTTGTTTTTGCTTTGTGTTTTAGGTTTAGAATGCAAAAATATCGTCAATGTCTTACTCTATATATGATCTTTCATCATATGAGTTATCATGGTTAGGTATGTCATTAATAGATAAAGATAAACCTTATAGGTTACCTTCCTTGATTTAAAAATATTGGAAATGTCCTATTTGTTTGACTTGAAAATCATATGAAAATAATTCTTGGTTTAGATTCATGAGCAAGCTTAAGCATGTAATTGTTAGATTTTGTGAAAAACATGATATATTCCTTCAATCTAATATGCAGGAAAGATCTTTGAGTCTAGAATGACTCAGCATAATTAATAATGGCTCATTACAAGAAGTGATTGAATTACAAGGACTAGAAGAAACAATTCCTATATTTTCATTTCTTCAACTACATTCATTGATCCTAAAGAATCTTCCAATTCAAAGATTTTGCATTGGAAGCAATATCAAATTCCATTCTTGAAGAAATTGGTGATAACTCATTCCCAAGAATTAAGGACATTCATATGCAAACTTTTGAGTTCAACCATCACAACCAACAATGAACTCATGGGAATAAGTGCAAAGGAGAGATTTTACACAGTCGTTGGACCTCTCTTAAATGAAACGGTAAATCTTGCATCACTTGTATACTACTTTTGCTTTTCTTATTTCCATTTTCTTTAAGATTTAAAACTCAAAACTCAAAATCTTCAATGATATTTTCATTTTTTATATATATCTCACCTTTCATTGTGCATGATATTGCAGTTGGGTATGACATTAACGAACAACACAAACCTTGCGGGTTGCCTTCCCCTATTTGGAAATGTTGGAACTATGTCACTTGGATGATTTGAGAATCGCATGGCTAAGCCAATTTGCCATAGGCTCTTTCTGCAAGCTTCAGTTTATCAAAGTTGACTCTTACAAAAATCTTAAAAACATCTTTCAGTGTAATATATTAGAAAGATTTCATGGACTAGGAGAAATTATTATGAAAAATTGTGACTCATTGCAAGAAGTCTTTGATCTTGAAGGAGTAAATTTTGAAGGAACGCAAGCTGTAACGATCTTTAAGTTGAGAAAATTGGTCCTGGTTCGTCTACGGAAAATGAGGCACATATGGAAGAAGGACCCCACCAATTTTTTAACTTTCAAGATCTACAAGAAGTAGATGCTAGGGGGTGTGAGAGCTTGAAAATTTTATTTTCAGCCTCCATGGCTAGACAACTCCACACAATTGGAGAGACTTGTTATAATTGAACGTGGGGTGTAGGAAATTGTTGCAGGGGGGAGAAGAGGCAGAGACAACAAATCGACTCGTTTTCCCTAAAATAAAGTTCCCGCATCTTCCAGGTCTACCAAGATTAGAGTGGTTTCACCCAAGCGTGCATACTTTAGAATGACCAAAGCTGGGAAAAATTTGGGTACAAGGGTGTCCATTTGTTTGTGCACCTTCAAGCGAAGAAGGAACACTTGAAGAGTGCCAACATGATATTTGCAATAAATAAGTGCATTTCTTGTTTGGTAAGGTAAGAGCCATAACTAATTTTACAAAACATTTTAATGGAAGTGAGGAACTAATATTGCTCATAAAGGGACTGAACTTATTGTTTGTGCAATATCTTAATATTATCTCCTACAAAAAGAAAAGTAAAGAAAAGAAAAAAGTTACTACTTGTAACTAAAAGTGGAAAGTGGGTTGTCATTCAATTGGAAGGACCAAAACTATGCTTTCTTTCTCGGTCAAAGTTTTGTGATTGGTTATCTTAAAGATGTATAAGTTTTGATGGTTAATCATTCTTGTTAATTTAATGTATTTGGAGAGCTAATAAATTACTAATGAGATCTTGAAATTAATAATTTAAAACTCAATTAAAGGTGAGTATTGTCTCACATAAAAAGTAAAGAAAATGAGTTATTGATCTTATAAATATTGAGAGGATAGGTTATTAGCTTTATAAGTATTAAGATGTTTCCACTTACTACTTTAAGGTTTTGGTATATATCCTCATATTCTAATAAATAAATAAAAACATTGAGGTTTCTTATGTGTTGATTATACATTATTGATAATTAAATTATGCATTGGATTTAAGAAATATGTTTAGTTATTTTTCACGAGTTATGATCAGCTCAAAAGAAAATTAACCAATTGGTGTTTTTGACTATATTGCTTCAAAATTAATGATTAAATTACGACAGGCCTAATTCTGTATTTATTTATATTAGAATTTAACAGAAAAATACAAGAACCTAAACTTCTAGTTTAATTTGAAGATTGAGAGTTCCTTTGGGATTCAGTAACAATCCCGAGTTAGCGACTTAAACAGGCAACTATTTTGTTTTATCAAACTCTTCTATATGCATTTTGGAATGTAAGAGAATTATAATTCTGGTACATAAGGTTGTGTAACATATTCTTGTTCGTTTTAATGTTTGATTGTCTTTTCTACTAGAAACAAGAGGTACGGGTTAGTAGGAACGACGTATGTCTTGAAGGCAAAAAATGGGTCATCGACGGCAAACTGGGGAACCTCTGATCTTGAAGTTGCAACTTCATCTAGCCAGCAAAGGCTTTTGTACGCTTCAATGTATTGGAGAGACCTTGAAAAACGTAAGATTGATATAGTTTGCCGCCATCTGTCTTCAATATTGGCACATATTATTTACATTGCTTTGATTGCCAAATATATATATTTTTTTCAGATATTATTGTAAACATTTAAAATTTGTGATATTATTTCCCCTCCCTCTCTGTTTTAAGATGTTTCTAATGTCATAAATCAACAAAAATTTCTTGAATTATTGTGCTTGTGTAGTGCAAGCTTCAAAATAGATTAACTTTTTAATAATCATTAAATAGCTCTAGTTTCAAAAAGATTAATAGTTAATCAGTAGAGATAATTCAAAATTTGGCTACTCTAATGAAATGGAAATAAGTAACAAATAATAAAATCTAGAAATTTATCACTTTATTTTCTACTAGTTTACAATTAATTTTAAGCTATACTACCATATAAATAGGCTAACATATGCTATTTTAATTAAGAAACTTCGTTATTGTGTGGTTGTTTATGTACAAATTGAAGTTTTTTTTTTTTTTTTTTTTTGCGTGTGGGTATGCTCACGTTCATGTCATACCTTGATTTTACAATTTTTCAGCCTAATAATTTTTTATTCATTGTTTTCATTTGGATTTTAGTCTCAACATCAGTAAAAAAATAATTTACGAAGGAAGTTCATGCTGTTGATGCCTTTTTCTTGGTTTTGTGCAAAAACCGAAAGACAATATTCGAGGTTGTAATCTTGATTGCATCAACATTTGCGGAAAATACGCAGTTGCGCAGACAGCTATCCACCCGATTGGTGTGTAGGGAGCGGGAGGCGTAAAAGCACAATTGTTAAAGGAAGCTGCCTAGCAAGTAAGGGGTAAACATTATTCAATGAGATAGCCATCCCAGATGTGACGTGGAAAAGTCTAGTTGATTGCAATGGTTGTACACTTCTACTCAATTCAGTAAATCTCTACAAAGTGAAGTATCCATTGTAAAATACAATTAAATAATAAATTTAATAAGAACTAAGCAACGTAATCAACAATAAAAACCCAAGAAATTTAAAACTGGCCAACGATCATGCTAAGAGAAACTCAATATATTCATTGAAAAGTTGTTTTCATACAGTGTATTGTGAAACGTGTGTATACAAGAAAACTTTACAGAATGTATAGAAGTTTAGAGGACATGATTCTTTCCTAGATGATCAGCATTCGAGTCTTTGACTCTTATTTGCGATCCCGTAGTAATTTCTGAGTCTTCCTCATGAACCCATAATTGCAACGCTCTGTTTTTTTCTCTGTTCCTTCGTTCTGTCTCTATAGACGACGGCAAAGGTGTGCCCTTTGAGTGATTCTGTCTGATTACAGAGTCATTCTTCCTTGGTGACTTCATCATCTCCAGTTGTCATGATGAGTCCTTAGAATGGCTTTACCAAATGACCGAGTTTTCTTCCTTCGTGACTTCCTCTGTGTGTCTGTTCCGCTATCCAACCTACACAGCTATTTCTTTCTCACTAGCAGTAAATAGTCTGTGCCCGCCGGACTTCACTTTAAGGCCATTCCCATGATCTGAGCTGATGTACTTCTCAGCCTTGACTTTATGGCCATTTCCTTCATTTACGTTGTGGTTGCCACCATAGCTGTCATCAATCGTGAGGTCTCTTTTTCTCTCATTCTTTTTTTTTTTTACCCTGGCATCCCTCTTGTTTGAGTGAATTTCCTGCAGTATGCAACTTTGGTGGTGGGAATTATTAAAATTCCGGTAATTAATATAAATGTAAACTATATCACGTTACCATTTTGAGTGGTGAAGCTTCATACTTCAGATTTTGACAGTTTATATTTGTAAATAATTTATCAAATCATAAGATTATAAACGTGCATTCTTAATATAGTATTTATTTCTTTATTCTAATGCTGTTGAAGTGTCGTCATTTCCTATTGCTTTAGGCAGGAGCAGAAAATTACTTCGTAAATTGGTCTCTTCCTTCTGTAGCTAGGTAATTGACAAGCCGGAGTATCAAAAGACCATAAGATCGCCTAAAGTCATAATGGAATAATGTCATATAGAGCAGATCGGGATCAGTGTTTTTTACAAGAAATTATTCAAACTTTAGTTTCTCTGGCAAGCTCTTATCACGATTCATTGAATCTGTGAACAATGTTTTTCTTCCAAGTTATCTGTTCTGGTTTTAAGTTTCCATGGAGTGTTTGTTTGTCTGACAATACACCCCCGTGTTCCGCACTTCAAACTTTAAGTCACTTCCAAGGCGCAGTAAAAGTTTCATTGTCAAACTCTTATCATGATCTATTGAATTTGTCAACAATGCTTTTCTTCGAAGCTGCCTGTTCTGCTTTTAAGTTTTCATGAACTGTCGCTTGCCAAGAGAAAACAAAAAGCAAAAAAATAAAAAAAGTACAATATGCTGAATAGTTGTCTGTTTGCTGCCAATGTTCCTACGTGTTAGGTGCTTGAAACTTTCGGTCATTGCACTGAAAGTTTCATAGTCAAACTCTAACTTAACTTTCCTATACATTAGCGTCAGTCTTTTCATAATAGAAAATTATTTTGTAAAAGATACATGTATCTTCTTAAGAAAATTTCATCCTAAGATATTTTAAGAAAATTCTGAAAAAATAATATTTAGAAATTAATCAATTTTTATTTTAATATGTCTTTAAAAACATAAATTTGAAAGATATTTAAATATACATTCCCAATCTAATATTTATTTCCTGATTTTTATTCTTTGAAAAGTATTTCCATTTTCTATGTTAAGATTGGTGAAATAATTCTATTAAAGGGTATGGTTGTCATTACAAGCAGGGATCTCTATATAATTGTGGAACTAAGAAATATCTTCTAGATATAGTGGGTTTCATAATAGTATTATGTTAGGATTCTTATCTTTATATGGAAGTAGGTTTTCCTAGTGATATTTGATTAGAATTCTTTTAGTGTTTCTCTATAAATAGGGGAAGTATAGAAAAACCTAGTGGAGTGAGTTGAGAGAGTCCCAATGGGGGGTTAATTGTTAGAGAGGACCCCTCTTGTAGATTTTAGTTGATGAGAGAATTCATGAGATATCTATTTAAGGAGAGAATTGTATAAGAAAATCTAATGAGAAGAGACTACAAGAGACGTAGGACATTATGATATTCTAAACCTTTTAAATCCGATGTGTTTGGGTGTGTACATTTTTATGTTTGTGTGTTCAATCTTTATGTGGATGATACGACTTTGTTGAATTCCCTAACATTTTATTACTATAGGGCATAGCAAAAAATTATTTTGTAAATGTCAAGTATACTCACACCAGACAAAAATGATAATTCTATCCATTTATTTGTGATATATTTGTTTAAAATTTGTTCTTCCTCATCAATCTCAATGTTTCTTTTCAACCACTTATTTATCCATTTCTCGTTGGACTACTTTAGTTGTCACTTTACCGTGTCACCCTGCAACTTCATCTAAAAATTCCATTAATCCTACCATTAATACTATAAATCTAAATAAATCAAATTAGATTGGCTTTTCAGAATGACTCTCAAGGAGTTGACGAAGACATTGCGTTCCTTACCTCTTCCATTGCGTTTAGTCGATGTGCAAGTTTTGTGGTGGGACATGTATCTTTTTCTCCTTTTTCAAACTAAGTGGTGGGTTTCTTTTGAATGGTTGTCTTTATATTTTTGTCCCTTTGATTTCTGTAGCACAATTAAGCCTAAGAAAAGAGAAAATAGAGTCATTTGTTTCTGCCATCCATAGCATTGTTGGGTGATCAAAGTTCTCTCATTCCTATCTTTATCTTTGAAATCCATTTGTTCTACCACTTTCTACTGTAGTATTATGTTAGCTTAATTTTTCATTAAGCTTACTTAAGTGGGCTATATTAAGTTGATTCGTGAGTTTTGAAATATAAACTAGTTGGTGTGGGCCATGGCTAATTGAATAGGGCCGTGATGAGTGAGCCTATTGGGTAGCACATAGGTTTAAGGCTAAGTCTTATTCTCTAACACACAGTATAAATTTGTACTATTCTTAAGGGTACATAGAGTCACTTTTCACAAAAGACATAACCTTAGGTTTTCTCATCAAGCTAGTGCTTATTATGAGAATAGAGGACATTACCTCAACCAAGAAACCAATTTGCATTTGTGGGTTTGCAAAATAGAGAAAATGGATCACAAGAACGGTATGTTTCTAACTATTTTGTTTTGGTTTCATGGTAATGCAAAATGGTATTTTAGATTTATCTATGTAAATCCTATCATGTTTTTTTCCTTACATGTGGTATTAAAGCCTATGTAAATTGGGTCTAAAATCCATTTTTCATGCTTTCTTTGGTGGTTTTTTTATGATTGTTTGGAAAGTTTGGTTGAAATTGCAATTTAAAAAAAAAAAACCCAAAATTTCAAAATTGGATTCCATTTCATTGCAAATTAGGATCTAATCGAGTTTTTGTTATGATTTCTATTATAAGTGGTCAGAAAATGTTTGAATCGACTAATCTTGATGGAGATTAGTTAATTTAATCACATATATAAGTTATTTTACCCATTTTTTGTTAAAAACCTAGAATCCCAATTTTTTCATTTTTTCTTCTTGTTTTTGGGCATTAATTGGCTATAATCCTACCAATTTGGTTAGCATTTAGTGGTTTTGTAGCACTTAAAGCAACTAATTCGTGCAAAAAATGCATGATTTGATGAATTGCGAATGAATTTTGTTTGTTGTTCATTTAAGTTGTCTATGACTTAAATTGAAGGTTCGCAAGTCAACTCGCTTAATGTGGATGATCTAAATAACTCGCGTCAGTTAGGTTTGACCTATTAGGTTGGCCGAGTCACATTTGACCTATCGGGTTGGGTCTAGCCCATTCGGGTCAAGTTGATCCAGCCTATTTGGGTCAACTCGATCTAGCCCATTTCGATCAAGCCGGTCTAGCCCATTAGGGTTAACTTGGTCTAGCCCATTAGGGTCAACTAGTTCGGCTCATTTGGTTTAGATCGATTAGGTCTACTCAGGTCACCCAACTTGGTTAATGGGTCAACAGTTAACCCAACCCAATCAATAGGTCAATGGTAAAGAAGTCAAAAGTTAACCAAGTTGACTAGAGTGTTTCTAGTGGCATGTAAAGGCGGGTGAAGGGTCTATATTTAACACAATTTGAACCAATGTGTGTACTTTTGAATAAGGAGCATTTTGATATGTTATTTTATATGTTGTAAGCATATGATTAGTCAATTTTGATTATTTAAAGTATGAAACATTGTTTTAATTCTAACATGCCTTAGTGATGATCAAACATGTTGTTTGTTGTAATATCATATTATTTCAATATTATATTTGGTTTCAACACATAAGTAGTATGCTACTATGGTACATTTCAATATAGCATGCATTTAGTTAATTGATTTATAGTGTTGATATATTATTCTAATGAGGACATATAGTATGTCTCACAATATGAGAAGAATTCAATTAGATTGTGACCATCAAAGTGGCACAGCTTAATTATGTTCACAAGTTTTACTCACATGTGGATAAGGGATATCTCTAGTTTTAATATATAGTTATACTCCCAAAAGAGGTAATTATGTATTAGAACATAGAGAGGTGCATAGTTAGAAATGCGTGAGCCTAGACTAATTGGATTTGGTTGATACATCTAAAAGTAGTAGATTATGTAAATTAGAATATTCTCATGGCCTTTATAGTGCCAAGATTTTGCAATTACTTGTTATGTATTCTATGCGAAGGTGTTTACATGATAGAGTTTGTGAATCTCTAAATCTGTATTCATGTGATGAATTCATGTTGTACTTATATATTATTAACCTTGTGTTGGCTCAATTTCAATCACTTTCCCTATTAACAATCATTTGATCACTATTGAGACTCTTACGAGTTCGAACTTTAAAAGGTGGAAGGAAGACATTATGTTTGCTATGGAAATGGCAAATGTTCATTATAGCTTAACTACAGATATGTTAGCTATTCTCACTGATGAGAACACAGATGAGCAAAAGAAGGCATTTGAGGCGTGGATGAAGGGTAATCGTATTTGTTTGTTATTTATGAAGAGGTCAATTCTTGATCATCTTAAGAGTGGGTTGTTGTGGATGGTATAACTAAGGAATTTATGAAGGTTGTAGAACTTAAGTATCATGTCTCTTGGAATGTTGAAATTGAGTCTTTGCTTTAAGCACTTTATAGTATGAGGTATGATGGTACTGGTGATGTAAGAGATTACATCATTAGAGTGGTTGATTTCCAAACCAAGCTTAATTTAATATAACCCAAGTGGGAGAATGTTAGCTTAATTTTTAATTAAGCTTACTTAAGTGGGCTATATTAAGTTGGTCCGTGAGTTCTAAAATATGGACTGGTTGGTGCGGGTCGTGGCTAACTGAATAGGGTTATGATGAGTTGGCCTATTAGGTAGTACATAGGGTCAACATTAGGTCTTATCTTCTAGCTCATAGTATAAATTCATACTATTCTTAGGGTTACATAAAGTCACTTTACACAAAAGGTGTAACCTTAGTTTTTCGCATCAAGCCAGTGCTTCTTATGAAAATAGAGGATATTTACCTCAATCAAAAAACCAATTCACATTTGTAGGTTTTCAATACAGAGAAAATAGATCATAAGAACAATATGTTTCTAACTATTTTGTTTTGGTTTCATTGGTAATGCAAAATGGTGCTTTAGATCTGTCTATATAGATCCTATCAGATTTGTTTTCTTACAAAATTCCTCTTCTCATGTCACCAACTACTCCTTAAACTCCATCTACAAAGTCCACAAATTTCTCCAGCATCACACATGCCTTTCCCATCCCTTCATCTTATGCAAGATTGTGTTTTACTTGCCTTGTCCATGACTTTGGTATCCAATCACGAAAATTCAAGAGTGAAAGAGTTAATGAAGAAATTAATTCAGGTATGAGTTATATATAATTTCTTTCAATTTCAAAATTTTTAACTTTCTTTCAACAACTTTTACGATTTAGTGTAAATTTTTTCTTTCAATTTATTGTTAATTTATGTTTTCCCCTATAGTCATCTTTAATCTTATTACATATTATTGAACTATACTCATTTCCATGAAAATTCTCATGGAAGGAGATTCCTTATATTTGCTTAGCATTATTCCAAGGAGATTCAATTTCAATATTTTTTTAACAATATTCCTTTCATTTCCTACTTTTTTCTGGTACTTTATTCTCAGTGCAAATCATAAATATCTTTTATGGGTTTTGAGCCAAAAAAAAAAAGAGAAAAAAACTAAAAGGAAAGAACGAAAAAATAAATAACTTGAAAGAAGAAGGGAGGTTGTCATTGTGATTGTGGCAAAATTTGCTGAGAAAATAGTTGAATCAATTGGACTTTGGTTATCCTATTCATTTTAGTGTTGTAGTAATTAGTAAAACCATGTTTTTCTTCCTTCGTAATGATTTTGATGAGTTCGTCTTAGCTTGGCCTTAAATTGCACCCCCATTGTCATTTTGTTCTTCTTCCAATTCTCATGGAATGAGAGGCACTATTTCTAGTGTTCGTATATTTGTTAGCCTTAATTTTGAATTTCATTGCAGGGTCTCTTCATTTTTTGATATATTCAGTTTGACTTGTCAAAACTACTCCTACTGGAGGAGCTCATAAGACATTAACGCGGGTATGAAATTGAAGCTCTAAACATTTTCAATCCTGCCTATATAATGTTAAGCAATGTGGTTTAAAGGGATGTGATTATGACTTTTTTGAGGCAAAGCTAGTCCTTTTATTTCCTTGTTATTGCCAAAAATAGAACCCCCCAAAAAAACAAGGCAGACATATTTTAATCTTGACTTTCTTGTACATTTGCGCCGGACTCTTTTCACTATAGCATTGCTTTCTTAAGTTTGTTTGATTCCAAGATATTTTAAATTTTTTTTAATCTTGACTTTCTTGTACATTTGCGCCAGACTCTTTTCACTATAGCATTGCTTTCTTAAGTTTGTTTGACTCCAAGATATTTTAAATTTTTTTGGAAAAAGTAGAATTATTCCAAGGAGATTCAATTTCAATTTTTTTTAACAATAGTCCTTTTGTTTCCTACTTTTTGCTGGCACTTTATTCTTAGTGCAGTTCATAAATATCTTTTTTGGGTTTTGAGCAAAAATCGAAAAAAAAAAGGAAAGAAGGAAAAAATAAATAAATTGAAGGAAGAAAAGAGGTTGTTATTGTGATTGTGGCAAAATTTGCTGAGAAAACAGTTGAATCAATTGCACTTTGGGTATGCTATTCATTTCAGTACTGTAGTAATTGGTACAACTATTTTTTTCTTCCTTTGTAATGATCTTCACGAGTTCATCTTAGCTTGGCCTTTCCTTGCACCTCAATATCCTTTTGATTTTCTCACCAATTCTTGTGGAATGAGAGGCACTATTTCTAGTGTTCATTTATTTGTTATCTTTGATTGTCAATTTCATTGTAGGGTCTCTTCATTTTTTGATATATTCGGTTTGACTTGTCAAAAATACTCCTACTGGAGGGGCTCACAAGACATTAACACAGGTATGAAATTGAAGCTCTAAACCTTTTCTATCTTGCCTATATAATGTTAAGCAATGTGGTTTAAAGTGATGTGATTATGACTTTTTCAAGGCAAAGCTAGTCCTTCTATTTGCTTGTTATTGCAAAAAATGGAACCAAAAAAAAAAAAAAAAAACAAGTAGCCAAATTTTGATCTTGACTATCCTGTACATTTGCGTTGGGTCTTTTCACTGTAGTATTGCTTTCTAAAAATTGTTTCATTCCAAGATTTTCTAAATTTTTTTAGAAAAAGAAAAATTATTCCAAGGAGATTCAATTTCAATTTTTTTAACAATATTCCTTTCGTTTCTTACTTTTTGCTAGTACTTTACTCTCAGTGTAGTTCATAAATATCTTTTCTGGTTCTTCTGCAAAAATCAAAAAGAAAAAAAACTAAAGGGAAAGAAGGAAAAAATAAATAAATTGAAAGAAGAAAGGAGGTTGTTAATATGGTTGCCGCAAAATTTGCTGAGAAAACAGTTGAATCAATTGGACTTTGGGTATGCTATTCATTTCAATACTGTAGTAATTAGTAAAACTATTTTTTATTCTTCCTTTGTAATGATTTTGATGAGTTCGTCTTAGCTTGGCCTTTTCTTGCACCCCCACTGTCCTTTTGATCTTTTTACCAATTCTCATGGAATGAGAGGCACTATTTCTAGTCTTTGTTTATTTGTTAACCTTGATTTTGAATTTCATTGCAGGGTCTTTTCGTTTTTTGATATATTCGGTTTGACTTGTCAAACCTACTCCTACTGGAAGAGCTTACAAGACATTAACACAAGTATGAAATTAAAGCTATAAACTTTTTCTATCTTGCCTATATAATGTTAAGCAATGTGGTTTAAAGTGATGTGATTATGACTTTTTGGAGGCAAAGTTAGTCCTTCTATTTCCTTGTTATTGCCAAAAACAATACCAAAAAGAAAACAAAGTAACCAATTTTGATTTTGACTTTCTTGTACATTTGGGCCTGGGTCTTTTCACTGTAGCATTACTTTCTTAAGATTGTTTCAATCCAAGATATTTTAAATTTTTTTGGAAAAAGTAGAATTAAAAATTAATCATATATATCCATTAAAAATTATAAATTTAAAAGATATTTAAACATACATTCTCAATCCAATATTTATTTCTTGGTTCTTAATTGCTATAGGTTGTAACAAAGAATTACTTTGCAAATGTCAAGTACACTCACACCTGAAAAATGATCATGCTATTTATTTATTTCTAATATATTTGTTTAAAATTTGGTTTCCTTAACAATTTTGATGTCTCCCTTCATCCTTGTAATACTTGTTTTGCCATTTTTTGTTATGTGTGTAAGACAGAAGTCCTAATTGTAAATTAAAACCCCTAAGGTTAAGTATAAATTAAAATAGCACCTCTTAACTCTTGAATTAACTTTTAGGTTGAGCCTTTGAGTTTTTAACTTGTTACACTACTTCATTTATAATTTTACCATGTCGTTACAAAGGCTTCAACTGAAACTTCATCAGTTCTCCATTACGCTCTTAATCAATCATTTTAGGTCGACTTTTAATCAATCTGCAACTTTTGTGGTGGGACATGTATTGAGCCCAAGGAAAGAAAAAAGAGTCATTTGGTTCTATAGTCCATAGAATTGTTCTATCATTAATCACGAGGTCTCTTTTTCTCTCTCATTCCCCTCTTCATTCTTACAATCCACTGTTGTACTCCACTTTTCACATCATCTGCTGCTCCTCGATCTCCATCTACAAATTCTATAGATTTCTCCACCACTCGTACATCTTCCACATCATCTTGTCGGTGAGTTTGGTATCCAACCAAAACTACTTAGGAGTGGAGGACCTAACGAAGAAATTCATTAGGTGTGAGTTATATATAGTTTTTTTTTTTATTTAATTTTTTTATTTTTAAAATTTTTGCTGAATTTGGAATTGGCATTTCCTTTGTGATTCAAGCAACACTCCCAAGTTAAATTCTTAAATAGGCCATGGTTAGTGACTACTTATTGTAGCAAACTCTTAAATACTTGATATGACTTTGTTATTATGTATGGCAATAGTGTGTAAGATTAACTTTATGGTTCAACTAAAAATCATTTGGAAACATTGAAAATCATTTGACCAAGGTATTTTCCTATAAATTCTTTTTGCAGGTTTAAGAAGATACTTATTGAATCTTATGAAAATCTGACGCATATATTTCAATCTAATATGCTAGAAAGATTTCAAAATCTTACCCTTAATAAAGGATTATGGCCCAATGGAACAAGTATTTGACCTTTAGGGACTGAATGTTGAAGAAAGCCATATTGAAACTATCATTCAGTTGGAATAATTGGCTATGCATAATCTACCTAAACTTAGGCATGTGTGGAACAAAGACCCCAATGAGTGTTTTAGCTTTCAAAATCTACAAGAAGTGAAGGCTAATAATTTTCAAAGTTTGAAAAGTTTATTTCCTGCCTCTATAGTTAGACAATTGGTGCAATTGGGGAATCTTGTTATAATTAAGTGTTATGCGGAGGGAATTGTTGCAAACGAAAAAACAAAACAACCAATGGATAAAATTGTTTTCCCTTAAGTAAAGTCTTTGCATCTTGCAGATCTGCCAAGATTAAAGCAATTTCTTGAATGTGTGGATGCTTCAAGGGGTGAAGGATCGATTGAAGAAGTGCATTTCTTGTTTCATAAGGTGAGAGCCTTAATTGATTTTGCAAAACAGGTTAGTGGAAGAATTAGTACTACTTACAAATGGTAAGAACATATTATTTATGCCATATATAAATTCATTCCTTGCAACCAAAAGGGAAAAGTGGGTTGCCATCTACTTTGAAGGACCAAAACTTTGGGTTTTTTCTCAGTTAAAACTACATAACTAATTTGCTTAAATATGTGTTGCTTTGAGTGATTTATTGTTTTATATGGATGATTTGATGGATTTGGATTTTGTGTAATTAACAAATGAGGTCTTGAAGTTAAAGAGTTTAATAATTTAAATTTGGTTTGACAATCCATTATCAATAATTTAGATTTTGCATTGAAATTTGAAAAGTAAAATTAGTTATTTTTAATAGATTATGATTATAACTAAGGAAAAACAAATTTTGGGTTAGGCGTGAAGCAAAACTTGGGAAATTTGGTGTTTTGGACTATATTGCATTAGGGAACTTGGGGAATTTAGTTAATGACTGAATCATGTTATGAAAGGTATAATCATCAATTAACGTTGATTAGAATTTGATAGAAAAATTGGAGAATTTAAATTTTTTGTTGAATTTAGAATTGGCATTTCCTTTGTGATGCAAACAACACTCCCAAGTTAAATTCTTAAATAGGCCATGGTTGGTCACTACTTATTGTATCAAACTCTTAAATACTTGATATGACTTTGTTATTATGTATGACAATAATGTGCAGGACTAATTTATTGGTTCAATATAAAATCATTTGGAAACTTTGAAAATCTTCAATGTGGTTCAACTGAAAATCATTTGGCCTAGCTACTTTTCTATAAATTCCTTTTGCAAGTTTAAAAAGATACTTATTGAATCTTATGAAAATCTTACACATATATTTTAATCTAATGTGCTAGAAAGATTTCAAAATCTTACTCTCGATAAAGGATTGTGGCTTAATGAACAAGTATTTGACCTTTAGGGACTGAATGTTGAAGAAAGCCGTATTGAAATTGCCATTCAATTGAAAGAATTGATTATGCATAATCTATGTAAACTTAGGCATGTATGGAACAAAGACCTCAATGGGTTTTTGAGCTTTCAAAATCTATTAGAAGTGGAGGCTAATAATTGTCAAAGTTTGAAAAGTTTATTTCCTATCTCTATAGTTAGACACTTGACGCAATTAAAGAATCTTGTTATAACTAAATGTGGGGTGGAGGAAATTGTTGCAAGAGATGATGGAGAACAACCAAGTGATCAAATCGCTCTCCCTCAAGATTCTTTTTGTAAGTTTAAGACAATACATATTAAGTATTTTGAAAATCTTATGAGTATATTCCACTTTAATATGCTAGAAAGCTTTAAAAATCTAGAAAAACTTAGGGTAAAGGATTGTGTCTCATTAGAACAAGTATTTGACCTTTAAGGACTAAATGTTGAAGAAAGACATATTGAAATTACCATTCAACTGAAAGAATTGGTTATGTGTGATCTACCTAAACTTAGGCATGTGTGGCACAAAGACTGTAATGGGTTTTTTTTATATGTCCAAGTCATTTTCCTATAGATTCTTTTTGCAAGCTCGAGAAGATGCATATTGAATCTTGTGAAAATCTTACAAGCATATTCCAAGTTAATATGCTAAAAAGATTACAAAATCTAGAAGAACTCTATGTAAAGGATTGTGGCTTATTAGAACAAGTATTTGACTTCAAGGATTGAATGTTGAATAAAGGCATATCCAAAATGCTATTTAGTTGAAAAAATTAATAATGCGTGGTTTGCCTAAACTTAGATATATGTGAAACATAAACCTCGGTGGATTTTTCAGCTTCCAAAATCTATAAGAGGTAAAGGCTAGTAATTGTCAAAGTTTGAAAATTTTATTTCCTACCTCTGTAGCTAGACACTTGATGCAATTATGGAATCTTACTATAATTAAATGTGGGTGTGGAGGAAGTTGTTGTTGGGGATGATGTAGCACAATCAATGGATGGGCTCATATTCCCTCAAGTAAAGCTCTTCATTCTTATGGATCTGTCAAGATTAAATTGATTTCACTTAGGAGTGCATACTTCTAAATGGCCAAAGTTGCAATTAATTTGCATTGAAGGGTGTCCATTTGTTTGCCTACCTAAAAGGAAACAAGGAAAACTTGAATGATGCCAACCCAAGACTTGTGATAAGCAAGTGCATTTTTATATTACTTGTTCTATGTTGGCTATGATTAAACAAATTCAAATGTTCCATTTGTTTGCATTCTTCAATGTGTAAAAAGCGTGTTGCACATACTTCCACGAAAAATGTCAAATTGGTGTATTTTGTATTAAAAAAGAAAATTAATATTCAACTGCTCCACCATCTATGAAGTGTCAAAAGAAAATTAAAAAAAAAATCATATTCAAGTACACCACTTTTTATGGGTAGAAAATTTGGAAGACCATAAAACTCATAAGTTGCTTGGCAAGTTGTTTGTTCACCTAAAAAGGAAGGCGGACTTGGACTACTAGACCTTAAATTGTGGAATAAGGTTCTGTTGGGGCAGTTACTCTGAAATCTCATCAATTGTCCAAGTTCATCCTTGTGGAGTACATGAATTCATAGTACTAAATGTAGGAGAACTTCAATTATGTATCCTGACATCAAAGGAAATATGGCATGGAGTTAGAGAGGTCTTCTAAAGTTACGACAAACTCTTACCTCTACACTTTCCAAACCTTCTTATTGTTGTAAAGAAACATACAAGGAATTACGTTAAGTGAATACTGAGGTTGAATGGTATAATTTAATATGGTTAGGAGGAATTAGTAAACATAACTTCATTGGTCGGCCCATATGTAGGGATAAACTTCCTATAGCAAAAGTGATTTCTTGATGGCTCCCCTCAATTGATATGTATTGTAATTTCTATAGATGTCAATATGAAAGTAGGTCACACTTATTTTTTCAGTGTACTTGGACTAGCCAAATTTAAAGAAGTATTCTAGCACAACAAGGCTTTTGCAAGGACATCGATGATTGGAATTTTGAACTCAATGGATGATTAAAGCAACTAAGGAAAATGATTTGGCTACAAAGCTTCTTAAACTTTCTTTCTTAGCATGTCTTTATTATATATGGTTTGAATGTAATCATAGACATTTTCAAAATAAGACTGTTGATATACCAATTTTGTTGGCTAGAATTAGGAGAGTAGTTCGTAGAAGAGCATCTTTATTTAGGAATATTAAACTCTCTCAGGCGAATGTTTTATTATGTCATAGCTGGAGAATTTCAAATTCTATTTTCTCTTAGAAGAATTGTCATGATGGGATATACCCCTAAGCTTTTGTATTTTCTTATTCTTCGATGAATAAACTCACATATTTATAAAATAAAAAAGCAATAAAAAAATAAAAATTAGTTTTTAACAATTTCGTCAACATTAGAAGTATCACAAGAGTATTGCATTAGTGTCTAAAAACATCTTTTTTTTAAATTAAAAAAAAAAACTCAAAATATCTTATTCGAGTATTCGTACTGGGGTGGCTTTCTTTGGGGTGCATCTAATCTAGTGTTCAATTTCAACACTTATTCTATTGAAATTTTTTTTAAGACTAAAAAACAGGGTCATCTAGAGGAAAAAAATTTAGTGACATTGTCAAAGTGTATGAGCCAACAATGGAACTAAATTGGGTTTGAACCAAGTAGACAAAGTATTGGATTTTGAGAAAAACTTGACTTTTGGATTGAAGAAGGAAAGTCTAAGTTGCCTTAAAAAAGTCATCAATAATAGTTAAAAAATAACATACCCATCATGGGTGGGTGTCTAATGAGGACTTTAAACATCCATGTAAACGAGTTTAAAAATCAAGCCAGTAGTAGTGTTGCTCGTAGAAAAAGATTGTTAAGTTTGTTTAGTAAAATGGCAAATTGGACATAAAAAAATGTTGGACAAGAAATGGATGGCATGTGAAAGTAAAAAGATTTCAACAATAAATGACCAAGACGCATATGTAAAAGATCATAACTTATATTATTGGTAAAAATGAAATTACAATCATGAGATTGTTAGGGAGTATAAAAAGTACTTTTAAGGGAAAAAAATAATTAGAAAAAATAAAATGAAATTTTTTAGGAAGAGCAAAATAAAGACAATAAAGTCCTTAATAAGTCTTGTCAAGCCTAGTTAGATCCCTAGTCATATGATTTTGAAACACATAAAATTCATCAAAAAATGATCACATAGTTATTGTCATGAGTTAATTTTTGAATAAATGATAAATTGTATTGAGAATGATGTGCATATGAAATATTGGAAAGATGCAATGTAGGTTAAGATTGATATAAGCAATTTGGGTTATAAGACTAGTGGAATGATCAAGCAAAGTAGTATGAATTGGAGTAGCATATAGATGAAATAAATCTAAAATATTTAAATTATAGATAATGTGATCACTTGCCTTAGAATCAATAATCTATAAGGAAAAAATGAGTGTATGAGATGTACCCATTTAGTTGATGACGGTCAAGAGTATATGTTAGTCATCATCGATAAGATTAAGCCAAGGTGGGCCTCCAAAGGTGTTACCCAGACTAAGAGACATAGGCCCTAGGATGCTAAGGCTATGGTAATGGTTTTCTCTAATGACTGAAAAGACTTGCGAGAGAGGATGTTCCTATGGAAGGTCTGAAACTCCTGTAATAGTCTAAGGAGGAACTTTATCATGAAGTCCTCCTAGTTTTTTGTTTGTAAATGAATGTTAATATCTCACTTACAATTGCCACATTATTAGTAAAGGAGTTAATAGGCCTAAAGCTCACCACAAAGGTCTTTAAGGCAGACATAGAAATAGGTTAGATCTTACCTGGTGGCATTGTTAGCGAGGTGAAGCTTTTTAATCACTTGCTGAAGTGAATACTTTTAGCTTCCAAAGACCTTTTGTAAAGCAATCTTAAAGCATTATGCAAATTTCATCGACTCTTTTACACTTCAAAACCATGCTTGTAAGGATGAGATCAAATAAATGTGTTTGGTGAATTTTATATGCAAGTGAACATGTCGAATAAGTAATATAATGATGAGAAAAGTATCGTCCCACAATGACTAGTGATTCCTAGACCAACTAATTACTAATGGTGAATAACTCCTAGAATTTATCTAACTAACTAAATGTAAGAAAACTAAATATGAAATATGTTAGAGTATATGATTTCACCATAATTACTAGGTATTAATGTTGATTATTTATGCTTACAAGAGGGATAATATCTATGTGATGGTGGAACTTCCTAATTTATTTATATCCTATATCTAGGTATAGCAAACCTACTTAATTCATTAATTCATTATATCTCTATATGTGAATTGAAACAAACCAAATGCATTAGGATCTATGAACATTCCTAGTTTATAATGAAAGCCACACAAACAATATGGTATATGTCTATCCATATTTAATTTATGGTTACATATTACAAGAAGCAATTGCATATCATCTCTTGTCGGTCTTAAACATGCAAATCTGATCATTTAAGTGGTAGCTAATCACTTAAAAGTATTAAACATAGTAATATGCAACTTTATATAAATAAAATATCTCGCAAAACATAACAATCATAACATTCATAACATTCATACCATCATAATTAGGTTTACATCATAGCTCTAACAAAAGTAAACTAAAACATAAAGAAATAATAGGGAAGAACAATAATAGGAATTGGAGAAGGCATCTTGAATCCAAGAACAAAAAGTTTGTCACCTATTTTATCTTCTTTTCAAGAAAACCTTGAGTTGTGCTCAATTTCCTCTTCTTTTGCTGCTTCTCTTCTCTTAAATAGGGTTTAGGTTTAAACTTATCTCTTATCTTAGTAGAAGTGGGTTTTGGAAACCCAAGACAATTGGGTTTTGAACTCCTAACATGACTAGGTTTTCTAATTATTTAGAAAACCTAATAACAATAGAAAATCTAAAGTCCAAGTCCATCTTGATTTTTTTGATCTTGATATTTTGACCATATAATAAACATCAGGTTCTCTATGCTTATCTTTTTTCTCCATGCCTCCTTATGCTATAAGAATAAGGAAAATTCAAGTAAATAAATCAAATATTTTCTTATAAGCATTGTATTATTTGTTGTCAAAAATAGGTAAAATAACTCTATAAAAATAGAGTTATCAAAATGCATAAGCCAAGTTTTATGGAGACAAAGACTAAGTCTTTGCCTATCATAAAAAGTGGCTTCTCAATGGTCAAAACTCAATTAAGGATTCCCATCAAAAGGATAAGGACTTACAATGCCCTGGATTTCTTCAAATCATAATGCAACACCTTTTTATACACATGAACCTTTGTGTAGTTTATAATTGGATGTAACTGTTATCAAGTGAAAAGTAGATAAAAAACAAAAAATCACACAAACAACACAGATTTGGGTTCTCTAGTAACCAAAACTCTTAGAGCTACCACAATTAGTATGGCTTGGCATTGGTCCAATTTGAAGGATTCTTCACAATCGCTAATTGGACAAGGCAATTTTTTGGTAAGAAAGATAAGTTTGTTGCAAGCAAGGAAGATTATGCAAACCTACTCACTCCAAATCCACTAATTTGTCTCATCGATCAACTTCTATGAAATGATGTAATTGGTCGCAAATCTGTGGGAGAGAGGAGGTATGGGTTGCAAGTAATTGCAAGAGTAGATGGAGGAGACAAAGTGGAGTTTGAAAAGGTGTTTTGATTAGCCATTAATGATGGCAACAATGAGGGTATCTTAGGGATGAATTAAATTAGGTGCAACTAGGGTTCGAGGAAGGGGACAGGGGGATCAAAGTAAATTTAGAAAAGTGAAGGGCAAGATGGTAATATGATGAAATTAGAAAAAGCTAATTCTGGAAAAAAAAAAGGGGAAAAAAGGCGGTACATGTTGCATTTCACTTGTAATTTAATGGTTGAAAAAGAATGATGCAAAAGCGATTAGGTCTCAAAGGAAAGAAAGCTTTGATACCAAGTAAAAAAAAAAAAAAAAAACAGAAATGGGGAAAGGAAGCCATGAGTAAGCAAAATGTATACTATATTCTGCTATGGATCATTTGTACAATGTTGGACTCATACTTATAGGATGCAAAGCTATTCTATGAATGGAAAGTAAATGTACACAATTATTATAATAGATTAAGCCTAATTTAGTACTCAATCTGGCAATATGTATGGTGAAATATTCTTAATTTCATCATACTTTCACAATACAATTTCTTTTTCTTTTGTGAATTACTTCTCTTGGTCTCTATTTGTTTGGTTCACTTGGTTTGGAAGTTCATTTTAAGAACTATTAGCTCCAATCTATCAATATTCTAAGTTAATAAATTAAAGTTTTTCATCTCATTATATGTACATGTAAAAGCTTACAACATGACAGAATGGGATTGGAAGAATGTAAAATAGAAGATATTGATTGAAGGAAGCTAAGATGGGGTTAGTGCTTTCGACGGAAGAGATATGAGAAACGAACTAGAGAGAAAGATATGAAAGGGAGGAAAACGTTTCTCTATTAAATCTTTAGAAGTACAGAAAACGAAGTAGGCCAACAATGTATTCGTACAAAGAATAAGGCTATTAGCTTGAACTGAAAAGTCCAAAGAAAAATGACAGAGAAAGATGAAAACTAAAGAACCTAAAAGAATTTTAAAAACAAACTTGTGAATCTTAAAATCATGGAGTCTCTCGGGATCTTACTGCACACAAAAAGAGAATATTAGTTAAGAAAATATATATAGAAATTACAAGATTTGAGATAATACCTTTGTCCCTCACCTAAGGAGAAATTCTTGACTATGATAAGGAGGGTTACCGTATACACTAGAAAACCTATGTTTTCTCTTTATCTCTCACATTAATCTTCCCAATCTCATAACTAGGTTTTTCTATAGTGTTTTCTTTTATACCAGTACCAAGGAAACTCAAACTGAGTAGGACCAATAACATGAACATGGTAGTTACATATTTGTCCTCACTAATTTACTCCAAATCTAATAAAAACACACTAATGGAGTTAGAAAGATGGAAGAATAGAGAGAGAAAAAATTTTAAAAGATATTTGTATTGATTATTTCAATCTTCTAAGTTTACATGAAAGTTCAATATGTTTATATACACTTAGATTAAAGCATTTACAATTGAAATATGTTTATGAGCTACGGTAGAACTGGTACTAGTGATCATTGAATGACTAAACAGGTTGAGTTGGTTACTATTGAAGGAGTCTTGCATTTTAGGAGGGTGGAAGAAGTTGATTTGATTTCAAAAGTGGCTGACTTGGTAACATTTGCTGAGGTGGATTTCAACTTAGTCAACATTGTTCTATATCTTTTATTACTTTCAAATAACATATAAGATATATTTTTGAATTCCATTTTCTTGTGTGACTGTCGGATATTACTAAGTTGCCTAAGTCTCCTCATTTTCAGTGTTTGATTTCAACATTTGGTTGACAAAAGTAGGTAAGATTACAGGAAACGCCAAAGAAGATCTTAAATGTGTAGAAAAAGTAAAATCAAGGTCCTATATTGTGACATGTATGAGCTCAAAGCTAGGAAATAAGCTAAGTTGGAAAGCAATGAAGATGATCCAAGGTATTGGTGAAGTCCTAAAAGAGGGCAGTTTGACAAAGTTTCCTACGGTCCTACTTTATATGGGATAATAGCAGGCCCACGTAACAATTACCTAGCCTTTGAGTCCAAAATGTCAACTGCGGTAGGACTTATGAAAGCTTTGTGGTTTTAGTTTCAGAAAATAAATATGTCTTTGATATCTTTGTTGATTATAGATATGATCTTGCATCCTAAAAGTTATCATGGGAAGGTATCTCATTAATAGGTAAGATAAACCTTGTAGGCTGCCTTCCTTGATTCAAAAATATTGGAACTCTCTTATATATTTGACCTGAAAATGATATGGAAAAACCAGTTTGATGTAGATTAATGAGAAAGCTTAATCATGTAATGGATAGATTTTATGGAAAGCTAATATTTTCCTTTTAAGGCTAAAATGACTTAGCATGATTAATTGTGGCCCATTGCAAGAAGTGATTGAACTACGAGGACTAGAAGAAACAATTCCCAAATTTTCATTTCTTCAACTACAAGGAACATTTATTCATTAATTGTAGGTTCACAAATTCCATTTAAAGAGCTCTGCTAGGTTTGAATGGGTTATTTCTAAGAATTGAATAATAGAGAGCATAAATATATTGGATGATCAAAACTGTTAAATAGAAAAGTTTTGTAGTGTCCTTGGTCACTGTATCATTCAAAGCTACTTTGTATTATATTTGGGGAGAAAGGAATAAAATAAGAATTAATGGTAAAATTATAAACAAGTTGACCATTATTGCTAAAATCAAGAAGGATGTAAAAGACAAGATTTCATCAATTAAAAGAGTAAAGCTTACAATTTGTTATAAGTTTTTACAAGAGTTTTAGAATTTTTCAAATGTAGCTTTTGAGCCTAAATGAGGTTGTTATAACTAAGCTATAGTATTTTCTTTGGTAGTATGTAATACTTGGTCTTTCCAAAAAAAAACTATAGTCATTGACCCTAAAGGATCTCCAATTTAAGATTTTATGTTGGAATTAATATTGAATTCCCATTCTTGAAGAAATTAGTAGTAACTCATTGCCTAAGATTAAGGACATTCATAGGTAAACCTTTGAGTTCAAACACTACGACCAACAAAGAACTCATGGGAGTAAGTCCAAAGGAGAGATTTTACACTGTTGCTCATGATATTGCAATTAGGTATGTCATTAACTAATAACAAAAACGTTGCAGGTTTATAAATGAGGGGAGGTGGGGAAGGTGCCGAACTTGGGACCTTATGGTCCCAAGCCACCTTGGCTTACCAACTAAGCCAAAGTGTATCGATGCCTGTAGGTTGCCTTCCCTTGTTTGCAAATAGTGGAATTTTCTTATTTGAATGACTTAAAATCATATGGCAAAACCAATTTGCCATAGGTTACTTTTGCAAGCTCCAATTTATCAAATTTGACTTTTGTAAAAAATCTTACAAGTACCTTTCACAGCCTATATCTGAGACTCATTGTTGGAAGTATTTGATCTTTAAGGCGTAAATGTTAAAGGCTCGCTTGCTGTAACGGCCTTTAAGTTGAGAAAATTCACCTTGGTTTATGTATCAAAAATGAGGCACAAGAAATGAGGACCTGCATCAATTTTTCAACTTTCAAAATGTACAAGAGGAGATGCCAGGGAATGTGAGGGTTTGAAAAGTTTATTTCCAACCTTCATGGCTAGACACTACATAAAATTGGAGAGACTTGTTATAATTGAATGTGGAGTGGAGGAAATTGTTGCAGGGGATGAAGAGGTAGAGGCAACGGATTGACTTGTATTCCAGTAAAGCTCCTACATCTTTAGGGTCAACCAAGATTAGAATGGTTTCACCTAAGCCTGCAGACTTCAGAATGGCCAAAGCTAGAAAAAATTTGGGTACAAGGGTGTCCACTTGTCTGTGCACCTTCAAGTAATAAGGGAACACTGGAAGAGTGCCAACTTGACGTTTACAATAAACAAGCACATTTCTTGTTTGGTAAGCTAAAAGCCATAACTAATTTCACAAAATATCTTAATGGAAGTAGAAGAATTAGTATTGCTCATAAATAGACTGAACTTATTGTTTATACCATAATTTAAATTTACCTCCTACAAAAATAAAAATATTAATAATAACAAAGAAAAAAAAGGAAAAAAAAAGTCACTGCTTGTAACTAAAAATAGAAAGTGGGTTGCCATTTAGCCTAGAAGAACTGAAACCTATGCCTTCTTTCTCGGTCAAAGTTGCATAATTGGTCATCTTAAAGTTGTGTCAGTTTGGGTAATTAATCATTCTCATCAATTTAATGGATTTGGAGAGCTTACAATTTACTAATAGGATTTAGAAGTTAAATAGTTTAAAATTCAAAAGAAAAAAATTGGGGTTTCTTATGTGTTGATTATTCATTACTGATAATTGAATTATGCATTCAATTTTAAGAGTATGTTTATTTATTTCCACGAGTTATGATCAACTCAAAAAAAAAAAAAAAAGGAATTTGGTGTTTTTGAGTATATTGTGTTATGATTTTCAGCCACATAGATGGTAGCGTGGCTAGAGGACGCGTGTAAAGGACGCAACGACGACGCGTCACTTGGTTACCGCAGTAACCTAAGTCTTAGACCCAAATTCCGTAAAGAGTCCTGAACCCAGCTGTCTCCGTTTTCCTCTCTGTTATTTCTCTCTGTTTTTTTCCCCTTTCAACTGCCTAGCTCACGGTAAAATGGGTAGCGTATTTGGCGGCGCAAATCTTGGCTGATTTCTGTTAATCAGCCAATTTGTGTTATATTGCAAGGATTCCTAAGCGTGTGTAAGAATGATACGTACTAAAGTTTAAGGTGTGGAGGATTATAAAGATTCATATGAGAGTATAAAATTCATCTCAAAATTTTAAGGTATTAGGTAAAAAAATTTATTATTTATAAGTTCAAGAACTTATTTTTACGATTTCGATATAAGACAATATCCATCTTTAATAGAGTTATTATATAGTCAATATGAAACAAAAATTGGTAGTTTCTTTTGGATTCCATCCCAACTTTCCATTCACTTTCTCTAACTCTTTCAACTTCATCATCCTTCATCTTCAATCAATTAACTATTCTTCCGTTCCATTTTGGAGTAAAATTAGTATAAAAGTGAATGTGTCATTTTCCTCTATATTTGTGGTGCTTTTGTTTAACTTGGAATCATTTCATGATTTGAATCAAATGTCATGGTTTTATAAGCTACCCTCTTCTTTTTGCAGCTAGACAACTGGCCAATGCATCTAAAGAACATAAGATCCGAGTTTTAGCCAACCTTCTCGTAAAACATTTTATCAACATTAAGTATCTTGATACTTGATTAAAATGATAATTCGAACAATCTATTTGTTCTTAAGGACTCTTAATTTTCAGGAATGAGTCACTTCAAGAGTTATCCTTGGACCGAAAATATGAACAAAATGGATGTTTGTTTGTCCTAACATTTCTCGTCTGTCTCAATTCCGATGAAGTAAATGAATGATTAACGAAAGAAGTTTTTCACGTTGTTTTTTCCTAGGCGTAACGTTGGTTATGGGAACTCTTTGCTCTTTGAAGTTTCTAGATGTGTTTTTCTTGGTTTTGAGCGAAAACCGAATGACAATATTTGTGGTTGTCAATGTGGTTGCATCAACATTTGTTGAGTACACCGTTGTGCGTACAAATATCAACCTTATTTGTGTGTAGGGAGTGAGAGGCGTGGAGAAGTCTAGTTGCTGAGAGAAGCTGCCTGGGAAGTAAGGGGAAAACATTATTTAGTGAGAAAGCCATCCCAGATGTGACGAAGGAAAGGAAAGTAAAAGAAGAAATTAGTCTTGTAGGAGATGGTTGGGTGATTGGTCTACAAATATCACATCTCAGAAAGATTAAAATTAAAAAAGAAAAAATCCAAACTTTGAATGAGACGTCGAAATTAAGAAGCTGTTAAAGAAAATAAAAAAAATCTTTATTTAGATGAATTAAAAATTATAGTGGTATTGTAATAATGGGATTAGGAGTATCTTTCGCAAACAAGGAGAAAATTGGACTACAACAATTGTGCCATTGTGCACTTCCATTCAATCCAATTAGTCTTTAAAACGTGAGCTATCCATTGTATAATACAATTAGATAATAAAGACTAATTATTTATTAGATAATAAATACGACCAAAACATCGTGGTCAATATTTTGTGCCCGTCAGACCTGACTTAATGTAGTCGTAGCTGCTTTTCAGTCTCTAACTTTATTGCCATTTCCCCATGCTTGACTTTAGTTGTCAAGACTAAAGTGCCACCTATAGCTATCATAAGTCCTGAGGTCTCTTTTCCTCTCATTCTTCTTAGCATCCTCACGTTCCTCTTATTTCAGCTAATTCTTGTTATATTACTCCACTTTTCACTTCACCAATTATTTCTCAAATCTGCCAAAAGATAAGATCTCGAAATAAAGTTTAAATGTAAAAAATTCTTAAATTTTTTAACAAACTTTAAAAAAAGACTTTTAACCTTTAAACATAATATTAAAGTCTAAGTAAAATTTGTTCTATACTATGCAACTTTATGCTCAATGTTAATTGGTAAATGGGAGAGTATATATAAGATGAGAGTTTCACATTTGAAAATAAAATCTCTAATATGAAGTCTAAATAATAATAATAAAAAGATATTTATACCTTTAAGCTAACTTTTGAGTTTATCTTTGAACTTCACTCTTCTAAATCTCTTATGGCTCATGCATATGTAGGATTCAGTGTTCTACTATAACTCTTTTAGGTATCATCATGTACCTTCAAGCCTCATCACAAATCTAGGATTCCTCCTTGTTTCACTTTGCATCTGTAGGCCTCCCTACCCATTGCCGCATGTCTCCATGCCTCATCATATTCAGGCCTTCTTGTTTATATCTTTCAGGCGTTGAAATAGTTACCAGAGAAAATTCAACCAAGTACCAAAGTTCAAAGCACAGGCATGATAGAGTTTCGTGATATTAGGAGTTTGCTCCATTCAGGCATTGAAATAGTTAGCAAAGAAATTCAACCAGGTACCAAAATTCAAATCGGGGGCAAAGGGAGTCGTAGATTGTTTCGCCGCAAGCTACATCAATTGGTTCTGCATGTACTTTTGAAATTTTTAGTCATGATATCATCGAAGAAGCGGTTTTCCAGAGGATACGAATGTGATTGCCGTGCCGTACGAAAAAGGAAACGTTTTCCTGTTTCTGCCACGAATCAAACATGGAGAACCGTGAGATATTATATTGCTTATCTCATCTAGGCTATGAATGCAGGTATTATATTGCTTTCCACATTTCAAAGGTCCTCGTTTTGTGCATACAGATCCCCTTGATGTCACCTTTCCCCATCAGCGTGCCATTATTTACACTTTCCGTGCATCTTGTGATGTTCAAAGTCCATGTCAACAAAGGCATTCAATCTGCGTGGCCATCTATGTTCTGTGAGAAACCAATTGGCAAAAATCGTTCATTCTGATCAAATGATGCTAATAACATTAACAAGCCATAAGAAAATTATAATCTCAAAGAAAAAAAAAATAGCATAATGACATTCTATAGTCACTAATTTTATAAATAGACAAACAACAACCATGTTTTTGAAGAAATTCCATTTGAGAGGTATTACTTTACAATGTTATCTGCTTTGTTATAGAGGTATATTAGTAAGAGCTATTTATTTTGAATGTCTTGCGGAGCTTTATTTACCTCCACATAGAAAATAGAAGGCACTAACTTTATCTTGCTGTTAATAACATAAAGAGATTAGCCACATCAATAGTGCAAATAATGAATTAAAAAAATGGTAGTATGGGGCACTAATGTAAGGAGCTAAACCTATATGAGAATGGATCTTTACTGGATAAAATGGTGTTAAAATGTTGTGACCCTTTGAGGAAAGAAAAGGAAAATCTTCGGGAAAATAATAAATTTGTCTTCATAAATCATGAAATAAGTGTCCTATTATCAATTACGACCCAGATTTAATCAACCGTTGGCGAAAATAGTTATAGGAGCTGAACCAAAGAATATGATATAATCAGTGGCGACTGAGGAAAAGAGTTTCGCTGGTTTGTCATCATCAAAATCCTTTTGTCATCTTTCTGAGCAACTTTATAACACAATTCAAGGGTGTGACTTCACAGTAGGCATCCACTCCGAAGACCTTCTAGAAAGCGTACTATGATAATGAACAATGGCATAACAGTCTGGTCTAGAATCCTGATTTGAATTGGAAAACTTTATACGTCTGAAAACATTTTCAGCGTAAATCACTAGAAGATATTCATCCACGTGAGAGTGAAAGGAACTTGCAGTATAATTCAACTTCTTCCACGACTCCTTGCCTCTATTCCTACGTTATATATATATATACACGTGTGTGTGTGTGTTGATATTGCTCAGATTAACAGAGAGATCTCTGCGAAAGACATTGAAGTACAAAATCTTGAGAAAAGAAGCATAAATTCTCAGTGATGGCAGAAGCAAACCAAGTCCAAATTCCAAGAGTGAAATTGGGCAATCAAGGCCTTGAGGTAAATATCATTCTCATTCTCGAGTACCCATTTCAGTTTTTTTTTTCTTTCTTTTTTTAAAGGAAACTTGGACATGGATGTGTTCAAATCTCATTTCTTCTATAACCCGTCTGCATTACTTCATCTGTTTTAAGTTTTTAAGCCATGAAGAAGCTAATTACAATCCGATGACTGAATTGTAGCTTTTTGGTCTCAGAACCAGCACCTTTTAGTGAAGTCCATGCAAATACATGAACTCTTAAAGTGAGCTGCATTAAGCCAAAAAAATTAAAAATTAAAAATTAAAAATTAAATAGGGGAGTGGGTGAGACAGATATTAATTAGGCTGCCTGCAGCTGTTAGGGACCATGAAATAAGAAGCCCTGAACATGATTCCACTTTTTGTCGGTATTTGTTAGCTTCAACAGTGGTAAACTGCTCGAGGTCGTTAGTTTTAGTGAGTATGAAAAGAGACAGCAGTCTATTATGCTCATACTCTAAATTATTTAATCTTTCATTCTTCAGTAACTAATGTTTGCTTTTATTGGAGTTCTTTCATCATATTGGTAGATCTTTATAAAGGACTCATCATTCAACTCAAAAGACAATTTAAGAATTGGGAAAACTTATTATTATATAAAAAATTCATAATATATTGTTTAAAAATGTAAGATTTATTGTCTATATCATAACACATGTGCAGAGCATGCTCCTTAACATGATAGTTAAACTATTAAATTATTATGGTATTGTGTTTTTTGGGTAATATATGGTTTTAACCAATGAAAGCCTATACAGGTACTAAGAAGGATCTAGGCTTTGATATCATGTTTAAAGATCTATTATCTAATCCAAAAATAAACTTAAGAGTTAATGTAATTGATTACCACATATGTGTGCAAGATAAAGGTTCCACATCAAGTATGTGATCTCTTGTGGACTTTGTAATTTTATTTTTTGATTTTTCACAGGTATCAAAGTTGGGATTTGGATGTGCAAGCCTATCAGGAGGCTACAATTCTCCTGTTTTAGAGAATCATGGAATCTCAATAATTAAGCATGCTTTTAATAAAGGGATCACTTTCTTTGATACAGCAGATGCTTATGGAGCCAATTCTAATGAAATTTTGCTTGGAAAGGTAGTTGTTATTAATATGAAAGTGGTCATTGATGTAGTAAATCTTTATTGTTGGCAAGAACTTAGCTTAGTGGTGAGCAAGTGTTGCTTGAGATCTTTTAGTTCTAAGTTTGACACTTCAAGGGTGCATGAGGGAATGTTTAAAAAAAAAAAGGTAATAAATGTTTATTATCATATTTCGTATATGTTCTCTTACCATGAATTGAAAGAAATTTATATCTTTCAGGCCTTGAAGCAATTGCCAAGGGAGGAAATCCAAATAGCAACCAAATTTGGCATTCAAAAAGGATCATTTCCTAATATGATAGTGAATGGGAAGCCTGAATATGTTCGTTCATGCTGTGAGGCTAGCTTGAAGCGTCTTGATGTGGAATTCATTGATCTGTATTATCAGCATCGAGTGGACACTCATGTTCCAATAGAAGAAACTGTAAGTAATTCTCTTTCATTTTTTACTAGAAGCCCATAAGCATGGTTTGTAAAATTAATTACATTTTGTGAAATAGGTAGGTGAACTTAAGAAATTGGTAGAAGAAGGAAAAGTCAAGTATATTGGTTTATCTGAAGCTAGCCCAAACACAATAAGGAGAGCACATGCTGTGCACCCGATCACAGCATTACAAATGGAGTGGTCTCTTTGGACTCGTGATATAGAGAAAGAGATTGTTTCACTTTGCAGGTATGTCCAATTTATAAACAAAGTAATTATGAAACTTGGTCCCACAAGTGTCATGAGTGCTTCAAGTTCTTCAAAAGCTTTGCAAAATGACTGAACAAGATGAATATTAGTTCTCGATGTGAAAGTTTTTAATTACAGTTGTGTGCTTAATTGTTATCCATTTCTTATGAAAACTATAGTTAAAGATTATATTGTATTTTAATTTTTCTTTCCTTTATCTTCCTTAAGTTCCCTATCTTGTTGCACTTGAATATACAGGGAACTTGGCATTGGGATAGTTGCATACAGTCCTCTTGGTTGTGGTTTTCTTGCTGGCAAAGGAGTTGTGGAGAGTTTGCCAACAAATAGTATCTTGGTACATATTTCACCTTTACAGCCTATTGTTGACTCCTAATAAATGATATTTTCACCTTAATTTTGCAAGTATTTTTTATTTTTTTATTTCAAAAGTACATTACACTTTAGGAATAATTTGATTTGAACATTTATACAATTAAACATGTGATTCGACTATCATGTAACCTGATTTTTACTCTTTTATAACAATTTCTTAAAAAAAGTTAATGAAAATATTTAGCAACTTTTGTTTTGGTATTGAGTTACACATTTTTTTTTTCTTTTTGGAAAAAAAGATTTTCTATTACTTTATGAAAGCATCTTACAAAGGATCACATTTTTGTTGTTCTCCATGGTATATATATGCGTGTGTGTGTAAACCCAAGGAAAGAAAATATCCTTAATTAACACTAACTCATTTTGTATAAGACAACACATCCTCGATACCAAGGAGACAATTTGGAAAAGAACAAGATGATCTATACTCGAATAGAAACCCTTGCTAGAAAGCACCTATGCACTCCTGCACAGCTAGCTCTTGCATGGATACTTGAACAAGGGGATGATGTTGTCACAATTCCAGGTAATTGATTTTAAACTTTCTTGTGTAGATTGACTTAAATTCATCTATTGTGTGATATATAAGTTTTACTTGGAAGTGTAGTTGAAAAGAATCATTATGCCCATTGCTAGACTATAGGTAGATTTTTAAATGGTAGAACATTAGCTTGTTAGCCATATGCATGTTATTTTGAGAGAGCAAGTAATGCATTTTAATCTAGCACTAAGCAGCTACAATAATAGTTGCATATATTTCTCCCATGGATGACTATAGTAAAACTATATTTTTTTATGTTCTTACAATCTACAATACCTTCTTTTTACTTCAAGAAAGAAAGTTAGTGCAATAAATAGCATATCATCAATCATATTCGGAGCATGCATAGTACTTCGAACTGTTTTGTGAAGTTATTTAATTCACTAAGCCAAATCTCTTCATGGAACATACAAAATCTAGATGTTGGAGCTCATTCAGTGACGTTGTTTCCTTACTAATATTTGCTAACTACAACTTGTGATTTCTCACTGTTCATTTATCTTGAATTTTTTGAAGCTACAACTAAAATCAAGAATTTGGATGCAAACATTGGCTCTCTGAAGGTGAAACTTAGAGAAATGGACCTGAAAGAGATATCTGATACCATACCAATTAAGGAGGTAGCTGGTAGTAATCTCTTTGCAAACACAGGTCATCTCCATTGGAAGTTTGCCAACACTCCTCCAAAAAATTGATTTCTCTCTACATATATTTTCATGAGTGCTTTCTAGTTCACTTAAATAAAGCCATGTTATTATGAATTGAATGGAGAGAATTATGTTACTAAGTGTCTTTGTAATTCATAGTACTTAGTCAAGGACGTGATTATATAAAGGTGTACTACTAAGATGGGTGCTTTATATCATACTAGGATTGATGCTTTGGGATCTTAAACTTTCAGCTAATACATAGATATTTTAAGATACAATAAATTTTTTTGCTCCAAAAGAAAGACTTAGTAAAGAAAATTTATATTAGTCCTAAAAAATCCATTTAAACCTCCCTTCTTGAGTTGACAGTTTGTGAATTGAGCTATGACTGGGTTTTTTATTTATTTAGAAAACCCAACAACAATAGAAAATTTAATAACAATCATCCAAAGTCCAAGCTCATCTTGACTTTCTTGATTTGGATATTATGAGTTTGCAACACAATAAGCATCAAGTTCTTCATGTTTATCATTTTTCTCTATGCCTCCTTATACTACATAAACAAGACAAATTAAGGTAAATAAAGAGAAATTAAAATGTTTCTCACAATTATTAAAGTTATTTGTTGTCTAAAATAAATAAAATAACTCTATAAAAATAGAGTTATCATTATTTGCAAACCACTTTGTGAAAATGTTGTATATTTGTATGACCTATCCATGCAAAGTTCATAATCTTTTCAAAAGCCTCATTGCTAATTAAACACCTAGATGTTCCTTTATTCAAAAGGAAGAGTAAGGTTTAATATTTTGATGTCATGGTGGAGGTAATACCAAACAAAGTGCAAAGTAAGAAATTGAAGCTCTTGTCTCTAGGAGTTAAGCTTATATTAATTCAAAGTGTGTTATCTTTCATTCTCATACACTTTTTTGCCATTACTAGAGTTCCCTTAACCGTTATCCACAAGATTGATTAGCTATTGACAAATTTTTTATGAGGCTTGGGGGAGAAGTTAGGTCTACATTGGGTTAATTGGAAGTCAATTTGTACACCACAAGAGGAAGAAGGGCTTAAGGTACATGATTTGGATCAAGTGATGCAATCCTTACCACTTAAATTTGATTGGAAGTATCTTAAGGGACACTCCCTATAGGCTAACTTGATGAAGAAAAAATATGGGCATCCAAGTGTAACTATGCAAAGAAGGGTGTGAAAGATAGGCTTTTATTGTTGGGAAATGATTATTCCCTTGTTAAGTTATACTAGAACACACCATGGCTTTGTTCCTAGTTTTTTCACTTATTCATGTACCTTGTTGTCATTCCTTGACATCTTTCACCATGGAATGTAGAATCATGGCTACCATGTTTTGGATGTATAATTCCTAATCAATTACGCTCCCTACCAAGTTCATACAAGATTGCTCTTGAAAAGATTTGTTTGGTCGAAGGAACTATAAGCCACCGTGGAGTTGTACTTATATGTGGCTTTTCTATGTACGTTTTCATTCCATATACGCTCCAATTGCAACTTTAGTAAGCAGGTTTTTTAGTTTTATTTTTCAGTGGTTAGTTTTATGTATTGTATTTTGTACTCACATGGAAAATGGATATCACCCTCAGCCCTCTCTATTTTAATATAAGGTGCCATGCTATCGTTCTTGTTTAAAAAAATTAAAAAAATAAAATCACAAGGCCATATCTATGCGTTTCCCTTCCCTCATTATCTTGTCATTCGTGATTTGAATCTAATGTAATCATCTAATTCACAAATTTCGTAAATCACCTACTTTCCCCCCTTTTCCCTCTTTTGGCTTCGCCTTCAACTTTTGCAGCTGGCAGATGGCTGTACAGAATATATAAGGTCGGAGTCACTGCCAGATAACTCGTAAACTCCTTTTTGAATTGCACTTTGAATTTATTTGTAATATAATATTAAAACTCAACTTGATTTTGTTCTATTTTATACAACTTTAAATTCAATAACATTTCATCTGTGATTAAACTTCAATTAAGAAGAAAAAAATCTCATCCGGCGGACATTTCTTCGCCTGAGCGAGCGGCGTTGGGATATCTACAATCAATATATGGAAATTAGTTTTCAATCAATAGCTAAACGCAAGAATTTTATTTTATTTTATTTTATTTTATTTTTACATTTTGTATCAAAAAATCAATCTAATTATGTTAAGGGGAAAAGGGTACATGTGTTCCCTCTGTTACGCGGGTCGGATGTCTTATCTTTCTTTCAGATGAGTTGTGTCTTGTAAGCCTTTTTAATCATTGTCCTTTTTTCGACTGTTTTTAGAATCCGTTTTACTATTCTCTTTGATTTTTTTATATTTAAGTTTTTAGTGCTTTTAATAATTTTTTTCTCCTTTATTGAGACATAAAAAATGTAAAAATCATTTTGCATTGCTTAAATTTTTTTTAGAAAACTTTTTAAAATTAAAATACATGTCTTTTATAGTCCAATTTTTATAAGATAATAATTTTTTTAATATAATATCAAAATTCAAATTTAAGGATTAGCATTTATGTGCATGAAAAAAAACTCATTACTATGATGAAGTTCCTAGTCCGTATTAATAATAATGAGTGTAAAAATCATTTATAAAGCCTTGATAAATATCTTTAAATAAAAATGCATATTCTCTTTTTTACAAGTTTATTTAAAGAATTAACATGTGTTAGCTCAGCCACCCGACCTTTGATACATCTCAATAACTCTCACACCTCCTATGTCCTAACGTCATATGTTTTTAATCATTCTCCATTCTTTTTTAACTTCTTTTATCATTATCTTTTCTAAAATAGTTTTTAACACTTATATTCATTTTTATTCTTTAAATTACTTTTTAGTGCTTTCAATCAGTTTCATTTCTAAGAGTCTTTTCCTTCTTTTTTTTTTTTTTATGGGATGGGAGAAGATGCTAGAAGTGGTGGATCAACTCTCATTTGTATGTTCTTTTAACTTTGGATTGGTTGCCTTAAAATTTAAATAATATAATATTTTATCACATCGTTTTTTTTACCAAAGTTCCTTAATTCCCAAGGGACCTAATCTTTTTGTCGGTAGCGCGATGTACTGAGGTGGATCCTCCACCTCTCCTTTTTCTTCAATCTCGAGTTCTCTTTTTCTCTGGTGGTGCTTTTTTCTATTCCACCATTCGGTGGTGAATCGGTGTCTTTCACCACATCGTACTGCAATACTCCACTTCTAACTTCACTAGCGAGTCCGGAAGCTTCATCTGAAATTATGATCACGCACATCTAATCCATCCTCTCAGCTTATTGCAAGATTTATAATATTATTCTTGATTTGGTCCTGAGTTCGGGAGTTATGCTTTCCTGAAGAGAAGTTAACGGTATGTTTTCCATTTTATATTTAATTTTAGCGTTTCTAGCCTTCCTTTTCCAGTCTTCTGAATTACACATTTTGAATGTTCCAAACTACTCTCGACTTAAGGAGCTGCAGAAACGTGAGTCTTATCAAAGTCCTACTACCAGTTTCAGATCACTTGATCATGAATTTTTAGAGGCAAAAAAATAAAAAACTGTTGTGGTTGTGAACTCATCTTTTTGTTTGTTTTTTTTTTTAAAAGATAAGTTTGTATTAATAGAATTTAGTATACAAAAGTATGTAAACATATCTTAACATTATAGAAGTTACTACAACTATAAAACCTTCTTTTCTCTTGCGTTTTTTTTTTTTTTCCTTGTGAAAAACTTTCATGATAATTCATTTATACTACTCAGTCATCCTGTTTTTCATTGTGAAACGAAAGGTACCTGATCATTCTCATCTATTGTTTTTCATTGTGAAACGAAAGGTACCTGATCATTCTCATCTATTGTGTGATTAATTTGGATTCGAGTTTCATTTTAGTTACTTTTACTCCTGTCTATTAATATAGCAAGCAGTTCTCCTTTTATGTACTAATTTCTGCCTATGATTGTTTCTTCTTTTTTTTTTTTTTTTTTCCCATTGCGGTTTCTAGATATATTTTACTTACGTTTGAGCGAAATCAGTAACTGAAAGAAAGGGGGGAGGAAGAAAAAACTGAAACGAAAATGGATTTTTTCGTTGAAATCGGGGTAAAAATGACAAAGAACTTGGTCGAACCAGTTGGGAAGTGGTTATGTTATTCCTTTCAATACAGCAGCAGCATCAACAAGTTGAATATTCAAGTAGAGGAGCTGCAGGATGATAGAGAAAGGGTGCAACATTCTGTTACTGCTGCTCGCGATATCTGTGAAGAAATTGAATCTGATGTAAACAGGTGGTTGACAAAGGTGGATGAGATTACAAGAGAGGCAGAGGAATTTCTTGAAGGTGAAGGTGCAAATTTGAGGTCCTCTAATGGGGGATGCCTGAACTTGAAGGCACGGCATCAGTTAAGTCAGAAAGCAAGCCAAATGGTGCAAGAGATTGGAGGAGTCCTGGACAGAGGCAGCTTCGACAGAGTTTCCTACCGTCCTGCTTTGCAAATGATAATGGTTTCTCCATGTACAAATTACACAACCTTTGAGTCAAGAAAGCCAACGGTGTTACAACTTTTGGAAGCACTAAAAGATGCTAATACCAACTTGATTGGCGTGTGGGGCATGGGTGGTGTTGGAAAAACCACACTGGTGAGGGATATTGCCGTACAAGCCAAGAAGGGAATGTTATTTGATAAGGTGGCCATGGCAGACGTGACAGAGCCCAGATATCAGACACATTCAAGGAGAAATTGCAGATATGCTGCATCTAAACTTTGAGGAGGAGACTGAACGTGGAAGAGCAAACCCCGCGTGAGAAGTTAACAAAAGAAAAGAAGATACTTGTTATCCTCGATAATATTTGGAAGACACTTGATTTGGAAGAAATAGGAATTCCTTATAAAGGATGCAAAGTAGTACTGATATCCAGAAACCGAGATGTACTATGTCAAATCGGCACCCAAAAGGATTTCGGTCTTGAAGTTTTACTCGAAAAAGAAGCATGGAATTTATTTGAGACGATGGTGGGTGATTGTGTTAAAGATCTTGATGTGCGATGCATAGCAACTGAGATAGCTAAAGAGTGTGCAGGTTTGCCGATTGCACTGATAGCAGATTCGAAGGCGTTAAAAAATAAGAGTTTATATGAGTGGAAGGATGCCATTCAACAACTGGGAAGACCTGCTGCTGGACACCTCACAGAAATGCAGTCAACTATATATTCTACAATAGAGTTGAGTTATCGTCATCTTGAAAGTGAGGAAGCTCAGTATTTCTTTTTGCTTCTTGAAATATTGTTATGGTTTGGGTTTATTTGATGGCATTAAAACGTTGGAAGAAGCAAGAAATAAAATACAAATACTACTTTGGTATTTGAGAGACTTTTCTATTGCTAAATTGTTCTCCGTTGCTTGATTGTCCTCGGAGATCTGGCCATTGTCATATGCATGACGTTGTTCGTGATGTTGGTAGATTAATTGGGTCAAACGATCATACTATGGTTGTTATGAAAGAAAATTAAAGGCCACAAGAATGGGCAGAGGTGGATGTACGAGAAAGATGCAAGATGCTATTTGTTAAAAGTGATGACATCCAACATTTTGAGGAAATGAGATTTCCAGAACTAAGGCTTTTTTATGCCTCTGGAGAGGTTGTCCTTTGCAAATCCCAGACACTTTCTTTAAAGGGATGGAAAAGTTAAGAATTTTAGATTTCACAAAATGCAATTTTCATCACTTCCTCCATCTCTTCTTCTCCTCAGAAACCTTCGTACTTTGTGTATTGATTATTGCGTGATAAAAGACATAGCTATAATTGGAAAACTCAAGAATTTAGTAGTTCTTAGCCTTCGTGGATGCAACATATCGCATTTGCCCAAAGAAATTGGGTGGTTGACTCGTCTACAGTCATTGGATTTGGCCAAACGTTCCAAACTTGAAGTGATTCCACCTAATGTTCTATCAAGCTTGGTGGCATTGGAAGAGTTATTTATGAAAAAGACTCAATGGGAGGTTGAAGGACTCAATAAAAGAAGTAATGCTAGCCTTGCTGAGATGAAGTATTTGTCACATTTGATAACATTGCAGATAGATATTCGAGATGCCAACAATATATGTTGGACAGGTTCAAAATATATGTTGGAGACGTCTGGGATTGGCCGGAGATACCTAAAACTTCAAGAACACTGAAATTGAAAATAAATACAAGGTTGCAATCGGATGTTTGGATTAAAATGTTGTTGAAGAAAACAGAAAATCTCTTTTTACATGAGTTAAATGATGTTAATGATGTTGTACCCGAGTTAGATAGAGAAGGTTTTCAGCAACTAAAGCATCTCCAAATCCAGGACAATTTAGAGATTAAGTACATCATTGACTCAAGGACATCAATTGTTGCAATCCCTACCTTGGAGACTCTTTTTCTCAAAAATATGATCAACTTGGAAGAATTCTGCCGTGGCCAACTTCCTTCAACATCCTTTGGCAAGTTAAGAGTCATTAAAACGGAAGGTTTTCATGACTTAAAATTTTTTATCCAATCATTGATTGCCAGTGCCCTTCCACTGTTGGAAGAATTGGAGATAAATGAATGCAGCAACATCATTGTGGTAGTCCTGAAAGAAGGTGGAAGGGAAGTCGGACATATGACATGGTTCCCGAAGCTGCGTTGTTTGGCTCTAAACCATATTTCAAAGCTTAAGAGCTTCTTCCGCACAAAAAAATCATTTGCAGTAGATGCTCGAGAAATCATTCTGGAGGGCAAGCATGATTTTCATACGCCAATTCTGCATGAGGAGGTAACTAAAGTGTAATTCATCAAATAATTATTTCATACACATGGGTAGGACCAATAGCTGTACAAAGGACACTATTTCACTGATATTATTTTGATCTTATCACTTATGATATTTTTGCATCCATGGAAAAATTTAAGATATAACTCACCATTGATTTGGAATTAGCTGTCGATTATCAACTTGATATTAATTAATGCATGTCGAAGTGGCTGTGTGTTTTGAAGGCTGAATAATATTGAGGCCCCCTTTTTTGGCTGATGTTTAGCATAAGAGATGATAATTATGTATTTTATGCAAGCCACCTTATTCAAAGATCATTTTCACCAATTACTGTAAGCAATTTCTTTTCTTTTTTCAGTTCTTGATAAGCCACAACTACGTAGCTCAAGAGTTTTATGAGTAGTACTTATAATCAAGACAAGAAATAGTCAGTAATTAGACCGATAAAATTGCAACGAGCGTATCTTCTTGTTGATTCTTTCCTCTCATGGCATGCTATGGCGTTACACGTTCCCGGCGACGAGTGGGAGTGATGATCCATATATAAACCCAGCGTCGGATCCGAAACTTGGGAGCCTTGGGTGCCGGAAGGTGCTGGTTTGTGTTGCCGAGAAGGACTTTTTGAGGGACAGGGGTCAGCATTACGGGAAGTTATAGGAGAAGAGTGGATGGGAAGGCGTTGTGGATGTCACGGAGGCCCCCGGAGAGGACCATGCATTCCATATCGTCAATCCAGGTTCCGAGAATTCTGTGGCCATGCTTAAGCGGATTGTTTCTTTCATCCATGAGAAGGAGCACTGAGCAGTTCCGATCAGTAATAATGACTGTGAGCTGTAGTCAAGCTCAAAATACAAGAATAATTGACGGAAGGGCTCCTTGTTGCTTTGTTATTCCTCCGTTTGAAAAGTAATCAGGAGACATTATGACGTCAATCTTCCATAAGTTATTAGAATGTTGTTTACAACCTACTGCGTTTTGTTTATCCAAGTTATCTGTGCATGCAAACTTCCAATAGTGGCACTACTACCACCACAAAAGGCAACCTATCAGTTGTTGATTATGAATTTGTTGCGCAATTTGCATGGATTCTCAACGAACTGGTATTAGAGCTTGATTTGCACAATGCGATACCTGATCTACATAGAACTAAGCTCTTACTCGACAAAGAAACTCATAATGATAACTTTGGGTACTTTTGGATTTGAGAGGTTCTGTTTTAGTAGCTGAAGGCAATTTGGGCGACGGACTCGACATGTGAGATTTATGTGCCACGACTAACAGAGATTTGTGGGTTACACATCCTTTTGTATGTGACAACAAACATACTGTATAATATATAAAAACCATATACGGACAAAGTTAAAAATTGGGGGCTTGTTTTATCGTGTGGGGGTGTGAACTCACAGATGACCCGTAAAGTCCTCTTTCTCAAGTGAACAAGAGGTAAATTCATGCACATCTTCCTCTTTATTCCTCTTCAAGGTAGAAATCTGCAGCTTGGTAATATATATCGACTAGATTTTAGTATTTAGAACATTTAGTGCTTTTTTTCTTTTATAAAATGTCAAGTATTATACATTATAAAAAATATAATTATTGGGTTACAAAATTCTCTAGGCTTAAAAACTACATTTGACAAATTTCAAAAAGATTTACAAAAAATTATTATAAGTTGTAGGTTTCATTATCCTTATTAATGAAGTCTTGTCTCTCACATCCTTCTTAATTTAAATTAAAATGGTGGTTCTATCTAAATTTTTACTATTAAATCTTCTTTTATTTCTCTCTCTAAATATGATACAAAGTAATTAGTAGAAACGCTACAAAACTTTTACATTTAACAGCCTTAATCATCCAATATCAAGGTATTTTTTTACTTTTTAAATAAAAGAGAATGAAATAGTTCAAATATGAGAATTTAAAGTCTTCCGTCAATGATTCAAATAGTTATCAGTGTGTGTTTAGTCAAACATTGATGTTGTTTAAATGTTGTGCAACTTGTTTTCCACGGTGGATAGTGGAAACAAGTGTTCTACTTTCTATTGTGGTTTCTATTTAAATTATATGCATCTTTGCTCTATTTCTGCTATAGTTTGTATTATTGTTGGAATTAAAGGTGTTAAAGCCTCAGGCGCCTCACGTGCCACGTACGCCACACTCGCGGTCTCTAGATGCACTTTCCATCTAAGCAGGCCTCTCCACATGCACTTTCCATGCGCGTTCTTGCCTCGTCATCTGTTGACTCGACTCCCCCATCGGCTAGGATGTCGTGTGTGGTGAAGGTAGCCTCCGGTTTCCTTTGTAGAATTTCTCTTGTATTTATAGGGAGAGAATACATGGGTACAATTAGCGTTCTGTTAACATAGTAGATTTTTGGTTGTACATAAAACAATTACACAAAAATACTAGCTTTGTTCAACATTAACCTCTACATGGCGCCCCATTATTTTTTAAGTCTGAATTATTAACAGCTTAAACTTTCTAGCTCATAAAATTTAAGATTTTACAAGTTGCTTTCTCTTCCAACTTGTTATCAATGTGATGTACAGTTTCATATTGCTAACACAATCAGGGTTTTTTATTACACATGGTTTATTCATTCACGTTTAAGTTAGTTTTTAAGATAACACGGGAACTTCTTTCTATGATATCATAATTCATGTTCCTTATTAAAGGACAATTTGAACTTATATAATAAGATAGTATTAGTCATCACTTCTTTTTGTGATTTTTTCACATTGACATAAACCAGCAAATTTGCCTAATGTGTGGTAAAAATCATCACGATGATTAGCCTGTTGGAATTTCGGGTACCAGTTGTTGATGCTCCAATACCACTTGTTGAAGCTCAAGTGGGCCGGAGAATTACACACAATATGGAGGACAAAAAATACAAGAATTTTATTTATACAAAAAAACAAACTCTTCACAAGGCCAACGATAAGGCACTTATCTCACTTCTCACACTTTATGGACACACTTTTTGAAGACTTTTTAGGACACTCTTCGGACACCTCACTCCTCACCTTTCCTTGGTTGCTTTTTGGTTGCACACCCTCGCCATGGGTGCCTTCGCCTTTTGATAGAATGTCTAACCGACTTTACAAGTCGGTTCTTTAGCTTCTAGGCAATTCTCCACTTCTCTTTTTACAATTTTTTCAGCCACACTTGTGAAAAATTTGGCTCCTTTCTTTGACAATTGTTTCCACGCTATTCTAGATATTTCTCCTTTCATGTTTTCTTTTTTTTTTTAATTATGGGTCCCATGCCATTTTCTTCTTCTCCTTCTTTTCTACATAATTATGGTTACATGGAGAATTCTTCTTCGTGGGACCAAGGCAGCGTTGCTTCTCTTCATTTCTCCCCCTCACTAACTTTCCTTTTATTACTTCATCTCCACATTTCTTGCTCTTATAAACCCATTTGCACGAAATAGGTTTTACCTTGTTCGGTTTCGGTGTGAGCTCCCAAGTTTGATTTTGTTTCAGAGCGTCAATCTCTTCCTCCATTGCCTTTTGTCATCTTTCATCTTTGCAGGCTTCTTCATAGGAGATTAGCTCAAAGTCTTCCTCCGCTGCTAGATTAGCATCAAGGTACTTTGGATTAGGACACCTCACCTTGGTGGACCTTTGTGGTTCTTTTCTTGGTTCTTCTTCAGGTTCCTCCATTTGACTTGGGCGATCTTCTTCTTGCACTCTTATTTGACGGACACCTGTTTTCCACGGACTTGATGATCTCTTGGAGGATGGGCTAGAACGAGACTCTTCATCTTCATTGTGCTGAGACTCTCCATCTTCGTCTTGTTGGAATTCTTCATGATCCTCATCATTCATCATTCATTCAGCATCTCTTCAAGGTTGTTCGAGTTTGGCAGCATTATTCTTTTAGATGACCACCACGAAGATGCTTCATCAAACACCACGTTTTGTGATGTGTAACATCGATTGGTGTTTGGGTCACAGCACTTCCATCCTTTTCTTTCATCATCATAGCCCACGAATATGCAGCGAATCGCCTTTTTATCAAACTTGCTGCGCAAATGGTTAGGCACAATACATAACAAACACAACCAAAAACACGGAAGTAACTTACAGTCAATCGACTATTCCTCAACTTTTCATATGGTGATACGAACCCAAGCCTTGGTTGTGGTAGATGATTAATGATGCGGGCTGCAGTTTTCATGCCTTCAGCCCAAAACCTTCCTGGTACATTCTTGGCATGTATCATACTCATGCATGTTTCCGCAAGATGTCGATTTTTCCTTTTTGCCACCCCATTTTGTTGTGGAGTGTTTGCACACGTCAGCTGCCGATGAATTCCATGCTTCCTTAAATATTGATAAAATTCTTCTGACATGTATTCTCTTCCATTGTTAGTGCGTAAGCACTTGATCTTGTAGCCCAACTCTTTTTCTATCTTCTCCTTAAATTCAATAAATTTGGAGAGTACTTCAAATTTTTCTTTCATAAAGTACACCCATACGTACCTTGAGAAGTCATCAATAAAAGTCACCATATACTGCATGCCTTTAACCGATGCTTGCTTGACTCTTCCAAATACATCGGAGTGGACAAGCTCCAACGGTTGTTTGGCTTAATACTTGGACTCAGTATATGGTAGTTGTTATGCTTTGCCGAATTGACATCCAGCACACACTGTGTCTGCTCGTACTTCCAATTGAAGGAGTCCATTCAACATCGACTTCTCCATCATTATCTTCAACCTGTTATACCCAACATGTGCTAGTCGAGCATGCCATAAATCTACAGTTTCACTTTTTCTTGTCTTTTCTACGTAAGCTATTCCTGCAGTCATTACGTAGACAGAGTCTACCTTCCTCCCTTTTATAATCGGCTCATCCAGAATTTTTATCTGTCGTCATACTACAACATCTTCTGGGCCGAATACTACATAATTTCCAGATTTAGCAATCTAAGACATAGATAGTAAATTCTTCTTCATACCTAGGACAAGGTAGACATTTTCAAGTTGGGCTTGTTTTGAGCTGAAGCGTGGTATGCACGTTCCTTTTCCCATATGTGTAATGGGAAGCTTTGTGTTGTTCGCTGTCACCACCACTTTCTTGCCTTTGTACTCCTCCAGGCTTTGGAGCTTTTCTCTACAACCTATCATATGGTTTGCACATCCCGAATCCATGATCCAATCTCGATCATAGTCTACAGTAGCGAAGTTTGATGTGCAAGCCTTTGCTAGTTCAATTGTTGAGCATGATGCTCCAACATTCCATCCTTCTTCCTCATCACCTCCTTTGTTTGTGGTTGACGTTGCTGAATTACTTTAAGTTGACTTGTTCTTCTTGAACCAACAGTCTCATGCAAGGTGTCCTTTTTTGCCACAGTTGTAGCATTCCCATGTTTGTTAATTACTATCACGCTGCTGAGGAGAATTATTCTGAGCTGGGCCTCGTGTAGCTCCCCCTTGTTGGGTACTTCTCCTCTATTGGTGAGAATTTTGCTTTTATGTCCTTCCATTTGGTCTTCCCTTCCGAGCGAGAAATGCCTCTTCTGTCTCTTTTTGTGAAGCATTCGTCTCTGGCTTGCTTAGGGCTTCCTGATTTAACAACAAGTTTTCCAATTCTACGAGTGATGGTTGAGTAGACCATCCTCTTATAGCTATCATAAGCCCTTGATACTCGGGTTTCAAACCCCTTATAATAATCCGTCTTAATCGTGCTTCACTTATCGCCGATTCTTTATCAAGTTGGGATATTTCATCATAGATACTTTTAACTTTAGTAAAATATTGACTAATTGTCATGGATCCTTAGCTAATTGATGCAAGCTCATTTTCCAACTTTTGAAGCCTAGCTTCATTTGTTTTTGAAAATAACTTTGCCAAGGTATCCCATGCTTCTTTTGGAGTCTCGGCATTTTTAATACACTCCAAAAGCTCTTTATCAATAGTAATTTTTAAAGCATAAAGAACCTTACCAGACTTGACATCCCATTTCTTCTTTTCTTTTTCTTCCTTTGGTGGAATAGCTTCACTCCCATCTATGACGTCTCATAGATCTTGGCCTTGTAGATATGACTTTATACACGTGCTCCAGTAGTCATAGTTGTAGTTGTTGAGCTTCTCCAGTCCTCCAGTTGTACTTGCAAAGTCCGCCATTATGATTGATGTTGTGCTTCCTTGCTCCTTCACACCAAGGAGCTTAGTCCCAGATTAATCGGCTTCACAGCAACTTGCTGTTCACAATGGACAATCTTGACTTTGCTCCAGCAGCGTAATGGCTTATTCTTATTATTCAATATTTCTGCAAAACCTCACCCTTTCTCAACCTAGGGCTCTAATACCACTTGTTGGAATTTCGGGTACCAGTTGTTGATGCTCCGATACCACTTGTTGAAACTCAAATGGGCCCAAGAATTACACACAATATGGAGGACAAAAAATACAAAAATTTTATTTATACAAAAAACAAACTCTTCACAAGGCGAACAATAAGGCACTTATCTCACTTCTCACACTTTATGGACACACACTTTTTGAAGACTTTTTAGGACACTCTTCGGACACCTCACTCCTCACATTTCCTTGGTTGCTTTTTGGTTGCACACCCTCACCATGGGTGCCTTCGCCTTTTTATAGAATGTCAAACCGACTTTATAAGTCGGTTCTTTAGCTTCTAGGCAATTCTCCACTTCTCCTTTTACAATTTTTTCAGCCGCACTTGTGGACAATTTGGCTCCTTTCTTTGACAATTGTTTCCACGCTATTCTAGATATTTCTCCTTTCATATTTTCTTCTTTTTTTAATTATGGGTCCCATGCCATTTTTTTCTTTGCTTCTCTTCATAGCCTGTAAGGATATTACACAATTCGTTTTTCCATCTGCAAAAGGCAAGCCAGGGGGCGGGGGCCTGGCTCAGTGGCGTTCTCTGAGCCTAACCTGACCGGCCGTCCCACCGGTCCCTTCCCTCCCCCTCCCTCGGGTGTGTGAGTTTATAATAAAATTTTTTTTTTAAAAAAAAAAAAAAAAAAGCAAGCCAGCGAAGTGAGCTTGAAAGTTAGCCGGTACACATGAAAGGTGTTGTACGCCTTTCGTTCTTATCCAGATGACCAGACTCCAAGTACTATCTTAGCAGATTTTTCATAGTGTGTCGCCTACTTCACGTGCTCTATATAATCCTTGCCTTATCTCTTTCGTGAGGCAAATAACTCTCCAAATTTTACCTTCCAGTTCTTGCTCTTCCTATCTTCCTATGGATTCTAGCAACAGTGAACCGTACATTGACTTTTCTCCCGCTTTCAAAGCCTACAAAGATGGTCGAATAGAGCGATTTGTGGACACGGAGTTCTTACCCCCATCTCTTGATCCTCAAACCGGCGTGGAATCCAGAGATGTGGTTATCTCGGCGGAAACAGGGGTGTCGGCCAGGCTTTATATTCCGAAAGCCGCCAGCCAAACCCAAAGCAAGCTTCCGCTCCTGGTTTACTTTCATGGTGGAGGCTTTTGCATCGAAACCCCGTTCTCCCCGGTGTACCACAGGTACGTTAACTCCGTTGTGGGCAAAGCCAATGTTGTTGCGGTCTCCGTAGACTACAGAAAAGCCCCTGAACACCCTCTTCCCACTGCCTATCATGATTCGTGCGTTTTTGGCCGGGGACAGCGCCGGGGCTAACATCGCGCACCACATGGCCTTGAGGGTGGGCGCAGAAGGGTTAGCCAGTGTTAATCTTGAAGGGATTGTTCTGGTGCATCCATATTTCATGGGCAAGGAGCCAACTGATGGTGAACTGGGCCAAGCTGAGATGAGAGAGAAGCTGGATCGTTTGTGGCGTTTTTCGTTCCCGGCGACAAGTGGAACTGATGATCCATATATAAACCCGGCGTCGGATCCGAAACTTGGTAGCCTGGGGTGTGGGAAAGTGCTGGTTTGTGTTGCTGAGAAGGATGTTGAGAAGGACAGGGGCTGGTCTTACCGTGAGTTACTAGCGAAGAGTGGATGGGGAGGGGCTGTGGATGTCATGGAGGCCCCCGGAGAGGACCATGTATTCCATCTACGCAGCCCTGGCTGCGAAAACGCCGCTGCCATGCTGAAGCGGATTGTTTCTTTCATCCATGGTGGTGAGCCCTGAGCGACGGAAGCATTGGTCGTATTCCGATCAGGAAGGGATGACTAGTCTCTGAAATGTCTTTATAGTTTACATTTAAGAGGCGTTCCATTTTGTCCTTTATACAAAGTGTTAATTACGCATTTCCTAAGCAATGTTTCTTCTTGGTCATTTTTACCATTTACCTTTGACAATTATAAGCGTTGTCCAAGCATCTTGTGCTTGTTTTTCGCCCGTGAAGAGCCTTGTGGTTTAGGCATATAAATTCACTTGCAAATTTGCTTCTTTCTTTTTTTCTTTTTTTTTTGTTTGCCTTCCTTCTTATGTTTAATGTTTAAAAGTACGTCATTTATGCCTTTTAAACCAATATACCCTTTAGTTTCCAATTGAATGACATTCCATTGTATACTTTATAAAAAATTTCATTTAGGCCTTTCCTAAGCGATGTTTAATGTTTCTTTTTTGGTCCTTTTTTTTTTACATTTACCTTTGAAAATTATAAGTTTTGTTCAAACATCTTCATACTTATTTTTGGTTGTGTTAAAATAGCATGTGACTTCTAAGAAAATAAGACAACATTTGAATTGTCTTTTAAGGCTAAAACAATATATGACTTGTCCTTTCAAACTAAAATGACACGGAAATTACCCCTTCACACTAACACGACATGAGGGTGAGCATATAAAATTTATTTGCTTTGCCTTTATATTTGTTGTTTAAAACTATGTCATTTACACCCTTTAGTCAACATCATCTAGTTTCCAGTTGAAAGATATTCCATTACACCCTTTGTAAAAAGTGTCAATGAGGCTATTCCTAAGTGATGTTTTATTTTCTTTTCTTTTCATTGTCTTTTTGCATTTATCTTTAAGAACTCTAGGGTTAACGGCACAACATGTGAATTAACCCTATTAGATTGAAACAACGTGTTGGTTACCCTATATCATTCAAACGACATGTCAAGGATGCTTTTAAAATCACTTGTTGAATTTGCTTTCTTTTTGTTTCACCATTTTTTGGCTCATTGTTTAAGAATATGTCATTTACACTTTTAAGCCAACATGACCTCAAGTTGGGGGACTCCTCTAGCCTAGTGGTAACTAGGTCAAGATCCTTAACTAGCAAGTTCACCCGGTTGAGGTTTTAAACTTCTTTTCCCTTTCCTTTATGTGTGAGTTGTAATAAAAAAAATTAAAATGACCTTAAGTTTCCATTTAAAAGATGTTCCATTCTATCCTATATACAAAGTGCCAATTAGGCCTTTCCTAAGCAATGTTTTATTTGGTAATTTTTTTTTATTTAGCTTTAACAACTATATGCTTTAATAAAGCATCTCTATAATTGTCTTTGGCTATATTAAAACAGCATGTGATTCCCTACACCCTGAAATAACATGCGGCTTACCCTATCATGTTAAAATGACATGTGGGTGAGACATTTAAAAATCACTAGTTGAATTTGTTTTTTCTTTTTTGTCGTCTTTTTTATGTTTTTCATTTAAAAATAAGTCGTTTGTGCCTTTTAAGCCAACATGACCTCTAACTTTTGTTTCATATCATTATATTTAAAGGTTTATATTTTAAATAACTAAATTTTAAAATATTAAGCTCATTCACTTTAAAGAAAAAAATTGAACTCATCTAGTAAGATCGTATTGGTCATTTTCTATTCTTATTGATTGTCAAGTTGACCTAAAACAAGAAACTTTCCTAAAATATGGTTAAGATCATCATCAATGGCTTAGTCTTTTGTTTAGAATTCAAGGAAATCACATAATTCCTTTTTTGGTCCAGCTACATAACTCTCAATGTTGAGAGTACGCTGGCTCACAATGAACGGCGTTGAATGCTTCTCGTTCTTATCCAGCTGACCAGCCTAATAAATACTATCTCCCCTTCTTCATGCTTTGCTCAACAGAATCCTGGCCTTATCTCTTCGTAAGCCAAATAACTCTTCGTCTCCAAATTGTACCTTCCTGTTCTTCTTCTTCCTCCTCTCTGCCTATGGATTCAAGCGACAGTGAGGTGGCCCTTGACTTCTCTCCCGTTTTCAAAATCTTCAAAGATGGTCGAATAGAGCGACTTATGGGGACTGAGTTCGTAGCCCCTTCTCTTGATCCTCAAACCGGCGTGGAATCCAGAGATGTAGTTATCTCGCCGGAAACAGGAGTGTCGGCCAGGCTTTACATTCCAAAAGCCGCCAGCCAAACCCAAAACAAGCTTCCTCTCCTGGTTTACTTTCATGGTGGAGCCTTTTGCATCGAAACCGCTTTCTCTCCAGGGTACCACAGGTACCTTAACTCCATTGTGGGCGAAGCTAATGTTGTTGCGGTCTCTGTAGACTATAGAAGAGCCCCCGAACACCCTCTTCCCACTGCCTACCATGATTCGTGGGATGTGCTTAAATGGGTTGCGTCCCATGTTGATGGAAAGGGTCCTGATGAATGGTTGAAAATCCATGCAGATTTTGGCAGAGTGCTTTTGGCCGGGGACAGTGCCGGGGCTAACATTGCGCATCAAATGGCCTTGAGGGTGGGCGCAGAAGGGTTACCCGGTGTTAATCTGGAAGGGATTGTTCTGGTGCATCCGTATTTCATGGGCAAAGAGCCGATTGCTGGTGAGCTGGGCCAGCCTGAGAAGAAAGAGACGGTGGATCGTTTGTGGCGTTTTTCGTTCCCGGCAACAAGTGGGACTGATGATCCATATATAAACCCCGCGTCGGATCCGAAACTTGGTAGCCTGGGGTGCGGGAAAGTGCTGATTTGTGTTGCTGAGAAGGACTTCCTGAAGGATAGGGGCTGGTATTACCGTGAGTTACTGGCAAAGAGTGGGTGGGGAGGGGCTGTGGATGTCATGGAGACCCCCGGAGAGGACCATGTATTCCATCTGATCAATCCTGCGTGCGAAAATTCTGCGGCCTTACTCAAGCGGATTGTTACTTTCATCCATGGAGATGAGCCATGAAAGGCAAAATCATTAGTCGTATGTTTTTGTTTTAGGTGAAAATGTAAGTTTGTATTAATAAAAGATTTTATTTTATTTTTTTGCTTTAATTATTTATTATAGTTCAGAGTTCTAATGGTTGATGTTTTTATGAATACTTAGTTGTACAAGAATGTTTCATCAAGTTAGCCTAGTCTAAACACTAAAAAAACAAATGTAAATTATTCATTAGTCGTATTCTTATCATTAATAATTATTAGTTTGTTTGAGCTTATTCACTCAAAGCATGATTGATGGAAAGGTAGGCACATCAGTGAAAGAGTTGTTTTTGTCACAAAGTGATGACTATGAAGACGACAGAAAGATGACTACGAAGAAGAGAAAACCTATGGGAAGGAGAAAGCCAAACATAAAGAGCTGGGAATTATAGTTTTCCATATTGCTTTAGGGTTTATGATATGTATGCAGTGTTGATATAGGCATGTAAACATCAGAAAGGAATAAAAGAAATATTCTAATATCTCACTACAATACAGCATTTGTTGTCTTCATGTGGACTTCAATATTCATACACAAGAAGATTCGTACTAGCAATTCCCATTGTCATATTCAACAGTTTTTAGTAAGTTTTTGAATCCATTGACTCGGCATTCCTCATTCACGACGCAATAAATACTTTTTCTCATGATAGGACCAAAAGTTATTCACAAAAGTAATTATCATTCTAGGTCTATTGGTTTGGTCCAACCGAATGAGCTACCGTATTTATTGTCTCAAAGTTCATAGGTAGAACGTTGGTTGTGCGCCTGCCAGCCAGTTGACCCTTTGGCAAGTATCAGCTGTCGTTATTAACGAAAGTTGGCTTGGTTATAATCCCAAGGCTACCAGCCCTTGCCTCAAACGTTAATTAAACATTTCCCGCGGCAGCATTCGCAAAATGTTGATGCGCGTAGTTTGCTTCTTGGCTTTGCCAACGTTGTTGCATCACAATGGGTCATCAATAGCCTCCCGGGGTTTCATGGAGATCTTCCTTTCAAACTAGAAACTGGGTAAGGCTTTTCTTCCCTCATTGGTCACTGATAAACAGGATGTATCGATATGTACTATGGCTGTGTTGCTTTGGTTGTTCTTGTTATAGGTACATAGGCGTAGGCGACTTGGATGGCGTGCAGTTATTCTACTACTTTATCGAGTCTGAGAGGAGCCCAGAAGACGACGCTCTTGTGCTTTGGCACACCGGTGGCCCCGGCTGTCCAGCTTTTTCTGGTTTGGTGTATGAGATAGGTGCGTTGTTCATCCATCGCACCGTTTTTCTTGACTATAAGGAACTTGGATTATGGCCAGATGAACACGACCAATCAATTTTTTCCAATCCAAACAAAATTATGATGCAATAAATGTTAATTGAAGGGTTAATCAAGTGACTATAAAAATATTATGAACTATAAATTTTAAAATATATAAAATATCTGACTATTCCCAAAAAAATATTATATAGAAAAAGATATTTATTGTCAATGAATGGGCAGAACATTCCTTGACTTTGTTTTACCTACCAAACAAAGTGGTATAATCTTTTACCTCTCTTTATATGAAAGCACATGTGATTAAGAAAGATTGGTGCATCTTAAAGACTAAAGTAACATCATTTCAAGCACGACAGAAGGAGACAAGTCTTGATGTGATACATTTTTTGTTCATTTATTCATGTCCCACCAGTTTTTTTAAAAAAAAAATCTTTTTTTATTTATTACAATTACATACCCAAATTTATACATATAGAGTATGAAAACTCCAGACTTCACTGTCACTGTTTGCTAACTCACCTTTAAACTAGTAGGCTAGCCAACCATGTCCCACCAGTTTGAGCATTCACTCTTAGAAATACCTTCCATTCATTTAATACTTTGTAGGTCCATTAGCGTTTGACTACAAAAACTCCAAAGGGAGCTCTCCGAAGTTAAAGCTAAATCCATACTCGTGGACAAAGGTCTGAGATTTAGCTGCCTACTTCGGTTTCCATGAGAATTAGGAGGTTATTTTGATCGTTGCTTAGGCGTTTATAACTTACTTTAAGTCACATCAAATTTTAGGGTTGCTAATAATCTTTGTGGATACTCCGTTTGGCACTGGATTCTCTTATGAAAAAAGCCCGGAAGGATATAATGTCAGTGATACAATCGCCGCAGCAGAACTCTATGATTTTCTAAGGAGGTGAGCCAAAGTTGTTACATAAATATTAACAACTATCTTAATCAATCGGGACAAACCAGCAAATCTTGACGAGCTAACTGGGAACTTTGGCAACCAGAAAAGGTTTTAATGGCTCTGCAAGTTAAGAATTCAATAAGTTTTGAGTTGTGATGCAGTGGCTAAAAGCACACCCGAAGTTCCTTACACATCCATTGTACGTCATGGGAGACTCTTATTCAGGGATAGTTGCACCAATCGTTGTGCAAAGATGTCAGACGGTAACTTCACATAAATGAATGACATCCTTGTTTTCTTTTTTGATTCAGTCTTCCAATTTTCCCCAAAAAACACTTGGAAAACAAAGGTTTATCGCTCTATATTGATGATTTGAGTTCAGCCGAGATAATGGAAGAAAACATCTTAAGATGCTACTTGTTCTTGCTATGTTACTGCAGGTAATGACATCGGTAAGGAACCGCCGATGAATCTCAAGGTATATTTCCAGACTTCTTTTGCTTTAGTTGGTTCTGGCGTCCTTTTGTTTGTGCTTCTAATCTTTCAGAGAAAACTGCTATAAACTGGGACCAGGGAGAAACCCAGTGACAAATTCACATGACGATCTGAATGCAAGAGTCCCATTTGCTCACCTAAAGGCGCTAATATCAGATCAACTATATGAGGTAACTTTTGTTCCTGTTCTTGTTTCTTACCGTATTGTCTAAACAGCCAGATGGAAAGCTCATAAGATTCTGTAAATAGCTAAAGAGCTGATGTATATATTTATAGGTAGTAGATCATATTCTGTTTCCAATGTTAGTTTGATGGGAAAAGGTTAACATGGAATATGAAAAGGCCCACAAATTATGTCTAGTTCAGAAAATCCAAATTATGACTACTGAGGAAAATGGGTTCCGAATTTCCAATCTATGACCATACTGTTGAGAAAATGATGCATTGGAGCATTTTATTTTTTATTTTTTATTTTTTAATTCACACACCCACTCATACAATGAGAGTGTTGAACTTGGAATCTCTTAGTTCTAAGTAGCAGCTACTTACACGGAGTTAAGACCTTATAAACATAAGAGCCCTTTATTTTCTATTGCTTTATTTCTTTGTATTGTCAGTAGTTTGTCCATTGGTCCATAGATTGTTCATGATTATTTTTAGAATATAGTTCGAATAAGTTTATTCTTGATCTCTTTGTAACCGTGTATGTTCTTAAAACACAAAGATTAATAGATTTGCACGACATTCACGCAAATGCTTTTGTTTTATCACATACTAAAAACTTGCCATCCTCTGTTTTCTTTTTTTTCTAGTCCACTAAAAAGAATTGCTAGGGCGGGTACAGGAACGCAGATCCATGCAACGCGCCATGTGTGGACGATCTTCAGGTGTTCACAGAGGTAAGTGGGAATACTAGAGTTCAGTCCCTGTTCATAAACTTTGCTTGAGGCAGCATGTCTCCGGCTGGTGGTAGCTGGAATCGAGTTACATCTTGAATTTTCAGTGTACTGAGAAAATAAATATTTCGCAAATACTGGAACCAACATGCGAGACCGTCACTGAGGATTTCCAATACCTCCTCCAATCTACGTCTGATATTGCTGAACTTGTTCAATTGTGCCGGGTAAAAACTTCCCCTCTCACTCACACACGACGCCATAGCTGTCATCTAGTTTATGATGCATTCTGTGTTTAAACTTTAAGTGTCAATGTAACTAAAATAGGTACTTCTTTGGCAGCATTATAACTATTTGTTCTCCTACATTTGGTTGAACGACAAAACTGTTCAGAAAGCTCTTCACGTTCGAGAGGTGAGTTAACTTTTGAAATTATGAATCTCCAAGTAGAAATAGCTTCATTGAAATACACAAAATATGTCAGGGAACCGTCACCGAGTGGATGAGATGCAGTAAGAGGTTGGAATACACATATGATGTTTCTAGCAGCCTACGCTGTCACCGGAACCTTATCAAGAAAGGCTACCGAGTTCTCCTTTACAGGTAAAGTAAGAGCACTCTTCTGATGCTTACAGACAAATTTTCAAGTGGTTCTAAGGCTTGTTCCTCTCTTTGCTGCAAGGGTTTGATTGTATCAAATGTAAAGGTTTTTGTGTTTGTTCCTCTCCGCACATGCAGTGGAGATCATGACATGCCTTTACCCTACATAGCTACGCATGCATGGATAACATCGCTGAATTTGACCATAGCCATGGATTGGAGACCATGGTTTATCGATGGACAAGTTGCAGGTAGCTTTCTATCTGAACTTTTTATTTAGCAACCCACAGCCTGAAATGGAATTTCGAGCTGATTCAGGAATTTAAAGTTGTCTCACAGATTGCTTTGACTTGGCTCTTGTAAGTTCATGATGCAGTATTCACAGAAAAAACACCGTCTGACATCTGCAAATGTCAAGGCAAGAATAAGTATCTGTTTATTTGTTCTGTAAAAATAAATTTTTAAAAGTACTGACAGAAGCTCACTCTTCCATTTGCCTCTTGACAGGGAGGGAGCCACACGGCTCCAGAATGCAAACTCAATGAATGTCCTGCCATGATTCATAGGTGGTTTATCTTACTACCCTCTCTAGTCAAAGAGGACTTCACCAATTTTTGCAGCTGACTGAGCTTGGTTTGTACTGGAAGTCTGAAATAATTTTAATGGTGTAATGAACACGAACCTGGAAAATCGGCTTCTTCACTCTCATCCACCTTTCTTAAAAAATAAGAATACAGTTGAAATTTGAAGAGGATGAACAGTGCTATAATCTTTGTATTTCGTTCCCAAAGAATTATTTATAAGAGTACGCATATATGTATGGTATAAAAGGAAATTTACAACTATAACCCTAGTCTAAGTAGCTACAGTGCTACAGTGACGTGAGTGACAAGGAGTCTTGTCTAACAAATACAATTCTTTCAATTTCTATTCATGAAGTGTGAATCTGATAAGCTTCTGTATCTGGTGGGTAGATGTCGGCTTCAGGTTGGAAAAGGAAAGGACTAAAAGAAATATTATAATATCTCACTACAGTACAACATATGTCGTTTTCCTACTTTGTCTCCAAAATGTCTTCATATGAACGTTAATATTCATAAAGAAGAAGATTCGTCCTACCAAATTCATATTGTTATACTCAGCAACTTTTAATCAGTTTTTTAATTTATTGAGTGACTCGGCTTTCTTCAATCACGACGCCATTGATTGGCCTTGGATGTAAGAGTGTGTCGACACTTCAATAGGCACCATTGTCACCTCCATAAAACAAAAACCAAGACAACGAGTGCATACATGAGTGTGCGCATCATTTTGAAGAAATGCAGCGGAATCATAAGAAAATGCAGTGAATTTACTAATGAGAAATTGACGGAAGCCATTTGTGGATGGAAATCACTATGTTATATTCTATTCGCATTTGCTAAAAAAAAAAAATGAATGTCTTTACAAGTTAAATATAAAACGAAATGAATGGGACTAACCAGGATAATGGGTTTAGCGTATGAAAGAATTTAATCCAAAGAAACACATCAAACGCCCACAATGTCAACACATCGACAACTATTTTCAGCTCTAAGGCATAACAGTTCACTGTAAATTTAGTGTAACAAAACTTACTAATTGTACGTGGACAACTTCCCTTTTATGACTATTACTCCGTAATCATGATAGTCTCAAAAGTAATTATCATTGTGTCGATTGGTTTGCACCAACTTAAACAGCAACTGTAAGTATGATCTATAAATTAATAAGCAGAACGGTGGATAGGCGCATGCTGACTACTTGACCTTTTGGTCTGGATCAACTGTATGTACTACCAGAAGTAGGTTCAGTTATAAACCCAAGGCTGCCGCCGGCCACAAACATTAATGCTTCAGCATTTCCTGTAGCAGAGTTATTACAATGCTTTTTCGCGTACTTTTCTTCTTGGCTATTGCCAGCGTTGTTGCATCACAGTGGGTCATCAACAGGCTCCCCGGGTTTGATGGAGATCTTCCTTTCAAACTAGAAACTGGGTAATGCTTTTCTTCCCTCATTGATCACTGATAAACAGTGTGTTTCGTTATGTAATACGGCTATGCTGCATCGGTTGTTGGTGTTAAAGGTACATTGGCGTCGGCGACTTGGATGATGGGCAGTTATTCTACTACTTTATCGAGTCAGAGAGGAGCCCGGAAGACGACGCTCTTGTGCTTTGGCTCACCGGTGGCCCTGGCTGTTCAGGTTTTTCGGGCCTCGTGTTTGAAATTGGTACGTAATTCATCTATTTGGTAGAGTACGGGAAACTTTCGATTATGACAAGATACTTATGACGCACATCCTAGAAAAAGAACAGATGAAAGATGAAATCTAGATTCTACTTTCATTGACAAATCGTTGAGTACGAAAATTTGACCTGCAAAATGTCGGGTTTGGTGGGAAGTCTCGAGTGGCCAGCAATTGTTGCTGCAGCAGGGTTCTTTTTTTCTTTTTTTTTTAATGGGAAAATAAGTAGCAAATCTTATTAATAGTAATAAGGCTAAGTATAATGACAAAAATTTGCTTTAGGATTGTTAAGCTTGACAAGAAGTGTCTATGTGGCTAACAAACTTTGTACATTGATGTTAAGATCTCTTAAGGGATAACATGTGTTTTTACTAAAAGCTTAAGCCTTGGGCACAGTAATAATGCCCAAGGTTTTAACACAAAAAATCTTTAAATAATATTTGAATATAAGACTATTTTCTTAATTTATAAGTTAAGATTCAAATTGACTCTTCACCTTCTAATACATATGACTATAAAAGTAACATTTTATTATTTGTTAGATCTCTTTATTATGTGTGGAATCAATGGCTGCATTGCAATTGGTGATTCACTTGGATTATCCTATTTGTGAGACACTTTCTTTCCAAACCTGGGAAGAGAATAGAAGCTAGACATAAATGTTGATTCAAGAGTTCTTCAAATAAATCATAAAAGAATTATTAGGTTAGTTGTGCATCAATGGGTAAAACATTTTCTTGTTAGTTTTACCTACCAGACAAGGGGGTCTTATCTTTTTGACTCTCTTTATAAGCTAGCACACGTGATGAAGAAGGGTAAGTGCCTCTTAGAGAGAGAGAGAGAGAGAGAGAGAGACTGGCCGAGACAAGTCTTGGTGCGATACACGTTTTTCATTTATTTATTCAAGTCCCACTACTTTGAGCAGTCAATCTCCGAAATGCCCTTCATCTCTTTACTTTGCAGGTCCATTAGCATTCGACTATAAAAATTCCAACAGGAGCTCACCAAAGTTGATGGTGAATCCATACTCGTGGACGAAGGTCTGAAACTCCAGCTGCCTCCTTTGGTTTCTATGAGAATTAATAGGTATTTTTGATTGTTGGTTCGGTGTTTATCTAAACTGAAAGAAAGCTTCATCAAATCTTTAGGTTGCTAGTGTTATCTTTGTGGATTCACCGGTTGGCACTGGATTCTCTTATGCAAATAGCCCGAAAGGATATAATGTCAGTGATACAATAGCCGCAGCAGAACTCTATGTTTTTATGAGGAAGGTGAGCCAAAGTTGCTACATAAATATACATAAGCATGTTAATCGCCATTCAATCGGGCCAATGCAGCAAATACTGATGAGCTAACTGGAAACTTTGGCAATTAGAAAAAGGTTTGTTTTATTGCATGGTATGTGTAAGACAAAGTCCTGCACTAGAAAGGTGATCCTTTGTTATAAAATTTAAATAAAAAAATTGTTTCTTTAATTGTTGAATTAACTTTTGAATTGGATTTTGGACCTTCTAACTCACTTAATTGAATTTTTTATGACTATGTTTTTCCACAAAAAAGTTAGTACCTAAGTTGATGTGCAAGTTAATAATTAAATTATCTTTTGAGTTGTGTTGCAGTTTCTTAAAGCTCACCCGAAGTTCCTTACAAATCCACTGTACATCATGGGAGACTCTTATTCAGGCATAGTTGTACCAATGGTTGTGAAACAAATATCAGACGGTAACTTTACATAATGAAGACTATAGTTATTTGCTTTCTTTGTTCACTCTTCTCTTTTTTAACAAAACAAATGAAAAAAATTACCTTTCACTAACCTAAAACAAGTATTCTTTGACAGCATTTTTAATTGACTTAAGCATGTCCCTGCTTTTTAGTTTAAACTATTTGGTAATGGTTCTAGGTTAACCCCCCCCAAAAAAAAAAAAAAGCGAGAGAAAACTTTGGGAAAGAGATTAAAGAACACAAAGGCTCGACGTTAGCTGTATTGAATTCAATTCTGCTGAAGCGATAATCTCTAGCATGTTAAGATGCTACTTGTTCTTGCTATGTTATTGCAGGTAATGAAGCCAGTAAGGAACCGCCGATGAATCTCGTGGTACGTTTTCAAACTTCTTTTGCTTTTGTTGGTTCTTGTTCACTGGTGTCCTTTCGTTTTGTGCTTCTTATCTTATAATGGAAATCAAATTACTATAAACTGGGACCAGGGTTACGCGGAGGGAAACCCTATAACAAGTACACATGATGATCCGAATGCAAGAATCCCATATGCTAACCTAAAGGCGCTTATATCAGATCAACTATACGAGGTGACTTTCGTTCCTGCTTTTGTTTCTTACCGTACTGGGTAACCAGCAAGGTAGAAATACCATTAAATAGCTATATAGTTTATGTATTTATTCAGAAGCTAGTGGGTGTTATTCTGTTTCCCATGTTTGTTCGCAGATCATGGAAAAGATCCACCAATTATGTCTAGTCCCGAAAATGTGTTCTAAATTTCTTATCTATGACTTGTGAATCTCATACCAAAATCATATGATCCTCTTTTATTCCAGTCAGCTAAAAATAATTGCAAAGGAGAGTACATCAATGTAGATCCAAGAAACGCGGCATGTGTGGATGATCTTAAAGTATATACAGAGGTAAGTGAGAATACACTTTCAGCTTTACGAAAGCATCTATCCCTATTAGTTAAATTTGCTTAATTGGAGAAAAGAACATTTGGAATAAACAGTATAGGTTTGGACAATTTCTTTTCCTAATAAAGCCTTTTGAAAAAAGATGAACATAAGTGTTTTACATAGTATCATAGTCAATCCTTCTTTCATGTGATCTAATTCAATCCTAAATGTGGGTCAGTCTTTACCGGTCAAAAGACCAAGCTTAGGTTACAACAAAATATTAGAAAAAAATCTTACATTAGAGAAAAAAACTTATAATGTATTTCATAATGAAATTTTTGAGGAAAAATGAACATGAGCCTTTCACAATCTCCGGCCAGCAGCACTGACTACCGGTTAAAGAGGCATGACTTCTTACTTTTTGTATTTCATGTGGAACCTAAAATTGATTTACGTCTTGTATTTTCAGTGTATTGAAAAAATATTTACGGCGAACATATTGGAACCATCATGCGAGCCATTATCCCCAAAACCTCCAAAATCAGCATGGGATCTGGATACTTTTAGTGAGGATTACCAATTCCTTCGCCAATCGACCTCTGATCATTCTGAACCTCCTGAATGGTGCCGGGTAAAAACTTCCCCATTCTCTCACTAACACTCGACGCCATAGCTGTCGGCTAGTTTATGTTGCATTCTTGTGCAAATTGAATATCAATATAACTAAAGTGGCTTCTCCTTTGACAGTATAATAACTATTTGTACTCCTTCATTTGGTTGAACGACAAAACTGTTCAAAATGCTCTTCATGTTCGCGAGGTGAGATAAATTTTGAAATAATGAGATCTCCACGTAGAAATGGTTTCATTCAAATACACAAAGCATGTCAGGGAACCGTCAGCGAGTGGGTGAGATGCAACAAGAGCTTGGAATACACATACGATGTTCATAGCAGTTTAAGTTATCACCGGAACCTTATCAAGAAAGGCTACAGAGTTCTTGTTTACAGGTAGTACAAGAGCTCTTTTCTGATGCTTCAAGCAAAACATCTCGTGATTATTATTAAGGATAAAAGTCTCACATGAAAAGTAAATTATTCTTAGATAATTTTAAATATAGAAATTGTACTCTTAATTTATAAACTAGCTTTTAAGTAGACTATAAGTTTATCTTTAATAGTTTTCTTCCTCTCTTTGCTGCAAGGGTTTGATGATATCAAATGTAATGGTTTTCCATGTTTGTTCCTCTTTAACACATGCAGTGGAGATCATGACATGGTTGTTCCATACATAGCTACGCATGCATGGATAACATCGCTGAATTTGACCATAGAAATTGATTGGAGGCCATGGTTTGTCAATGGACAAATTGCAGGGTAGCTTTCTATCTGAACTTTCTTACTTTAGAATCCCACAGCCTGAAATGGAATTGGTTGCTGATTCAAATACTTCAAGTTGTCTCATAGATTGCTTTGACTTGGATCGTGTAGGTACACGATGCGGTATTCACATAAAAAATACCGCTTGACATTTGCAACTGTAAAGGCAAGAATAAATAGCTGTTTAGCTTTTCTGTAGAATAATCTATGACTGCAATAACGAAAGCTAATTCTTTTTTCCTCTTGGCAGGGAGCAGGCCACACAGCTCCGGAGTACAAACCCAAGGAATGTCTTGCCATGCTTCGTAGGTGGTTAGGTCGCTTCCCTCTCTAATTAACAGTGGACTTTACCGATTTATGCAGCTGAGTGAGCTTCACTTGTACTGAAAGTCTAATGAACTCGAGCATGGAATCTCAGCATCTTCTACTTCTCCCTTTTCTTCCTGTTTCAATGAATAAAAATAAAAATCTTTCATTTCCTATTCATGAAATGTGAATCTGATAAGCTCCTATATCTTGGTGTGAGAAGAAAAGGAAGAGGTTCCGTTTTTGTTTATAACTTTTTCGTAGGAGGGATGTAAGAACCGAAAGATTAAACGAAAAAGTTCTTTGTCGAGTTTCTATCAGATACTTTTGTCTTCATTTGTTTTCAAGAAATTATAATGATAAATTATCAAATAACATGTCAATTGCTAGAGTTTTCTTTGCTTAGGAGGTTTGACACTTATTTTTTGTACCCCTTTAAATAACTGAAGTAAAAAAAATATCAAATAACATATATACGACTATTATTAGTTTAGGTAAAGGGGGAATAAGGTGATGTCAATCAAAACCTTACAATCTTCCAGTAATAACCTTATCACTGAACCAATACTATGAATTGAACATAAACATCACTTTGCCTTATCCTTTCTTATACTTCTCGGTTAGGTAAGCAGAGAAAGAAGATGAATACATGACCAATGAAGAAAGAAGTAAAAAGTCACGCTGCCATTTTCCTTCCACCTTTATTCATTCCCCTTTCTTTCCTTACCTAACTGGACCTACAAGTCTAACAGATGATCCAGGCAAGTTTATTTGCAATGCTACGTCCTTTCTGCTCTACATAACCTCCCACCCAAACATGAACAGCAACGTTTGTCGAGTCTGATTGGGTTCTTGGAACTTTCTACTTGTCGGAGAATTTGAACTTTGTCGGACAAAATGACTGATGATATGAATAGAAACTAATTAAACAAAAAGGGAAATGAAAGAATATATCGGGTTACTATTGTCAAAGGCCTGTATATTTTGGTGGATTGGAATATTTAAAGATGGTCAGACTTTCGGCTGATTGACAAAATCAGAAGTTAGTATCTTGTGGTTGTCGAGTTGCTACTTCGGTAAAGCTCAGATTCTCTAAATACCTTCCCAAACTATTGTCTCTCAGCAGTTAGACATCATTTGAAATTAAGTTACGGTGATTTGGACTCAAGACCCAGAATACTTCGATAACAATCTATGTATAGAGAAAGACTGCAAAAGTTCAAAATAAGAATATATTTAGTATTAAGTGTGCCCAATGGTATTTTTGCAAAAATACTCATAAAAGAGAAGAGATACTAATACATATAAGGCCCCCATAATGAAGCTTCAACATGCCCTTTCCCTACTAAAGAGTGATATTTAACCAATGTGAAAGATTTCTTCGGTTATCAGCCCAAAAAGAAAAGAAACGTTTTTTATAATACCATATTAATTGGGTCCAATAATATTCCTCCAAAAGTACTCATGAAAAAAGAGATATACCAACTCATATAAGGCTTCAAAAATAAAACTCTACTTTTAGTATAGGGTAAAATCCCAACACTTTGTGTAATCAAGAAGCTAATAGCTCAGTTACTGGTAGATTTTGAGTTTGACATATATAACCTCATACCCTTCTTTATTAAAAATAAATAAGAAAATCTATAAGTTTTGACCTTCACTCGAGTAGCAGATATAACCCCCCAGAAAAGTACTAGTTGGCCGAAGTTTAAATGAACGCAATTCTGTGCTTGAGCTATCATTGAAATTTGAACATCAGTAGTCTCTCGGACAACTACTTTTTATTGCAAAGCTAGGTAAGATGATACTTTTCTAGCTTTCGTACCTATCCTTCTTCACTCCGTACGAACCTAACTGTTAAACCCATGCACGTGACGGTTTTTTAGCTACAATGCACAAAGGGATCCTGCAACTAAAAAACTCTTGTGAGAATCCATTTAATTCCCTTTCTTAAAGGTAATTTTAAACACAAATTAGTTATATTTTGAATATAATACTAAAATTTAGATTTACAATATAATATTAATAAGTCCTTTCAACTTAAAACTGTATTAGTACTAAGAAGTAGCTTTTATAAGTTCATTTTATCTCACCCCAAAAAGAAAAGAAAAAATGCTAAACTCATGGAACATGACAAACATTAGGTTTTTATATTTTATTAAGGGAACATTGCGGTGGGGCAGTCAGACGAAGTGCAGCTATTTTATTATTTCACTGAGTCAGACGGGGTCCCAACGATGACCCTCTCCTGCTTTGGCTTGCTGGAGGCCTTGTTTGTCCTCTTCTGCATGCACTCTTCCATGAAATACGTATATTTGTCGTATCCGTATCGTATACAATGCTAGGATTTGATAATGCATAAATCTTTCCACATGACAATGCATAAATCTTCTGGGCCTTTGCTTTCACTAGCTCCGGATGTAGGTCGAATATGTGAGGCCAATTCGTAAGAGAGACCCAACCGGGAACTCATAATGCCCTAAATTGAAATTTTATATTAATATAATAATTTTGTTAGAAGCTCTTTTTTTCTTAAAATTGACTTATAAAAAAATAAGTTGTGTTTATATATAAGGAATGTAACATGTTAATATATTAAATAATATGGAACACACTTACTTTGCAAAGTACAAGGAATCATTTCCAACAAGTACTCAATCCATGATAAATAGATGCCTTATTTGAAACATGTGATTTAATATTATATTAGACAACTTATTTTCTTTTTTAAAACTGATTTATTGATGGACAAGTTAAATCTTAGGTTTCTATCATAACTTTCTTATTTTAGCAACCCACTTTTGTAAATAACCAGCCTGAAATGGAATTCGTAGCTGACTCAAAAACCACAAGTTGAGTTACAGATTGCTTTGACTTGTCTATTGTAGGTTAATGATGCAATATTCATGGAAAGTACCTCTTGACATTTGCAAGGTAAACGTAAGGACAAGTATCTTTTTAATTTTGTTAGTTTTGTTAGAAAGATAATTTTATTAAAATTGGTTTAAAGAAAGAGGAACAAGTCCACACATAGAAAGTATAATAGGTCAATATATTAAAAATGCAAAATATAAACCAGACCTAAATGCACTCCTTTACCTCAAGTACAGAAAACACTTCAAAGAAAGACCCAATGTACAAACAAAAGAAAGTCTTACCTAAAACATTAAGGTCTAACATCATATTAAAATGCTCACTTTGTCCTTCAAAACTGAACTTAAGATATACATATATATATATATATATAAAGCCTAAGAGGTCATATATTAGCAATAGAGAACACACTAGATTTGACATTCTTTATCACCTTGAATATGAGGAGCTGTTTCTAATTCCTACTATTAACCAGCTACTTAATGAATTCCATGAGGCTAAATTTTTCTCCAAGTTAAATTTGAGGTCAAGTTATTACTAAGTCAAAATGTTGGAAGAAGATGTGGAGAAGTTGGCAGTCAAGACTCACCACAGGCACTATAAGTTTTTGATCATGTCATTTGGTCTCACAAATGTCTCATTCGTCTTCCAATCTTTAATGAGTGTGGTGTTACATGACTACTTATATAAGTATGTACTAATCTTTTTTGATAATATTCTTATTTATAGTCTTTCTTGAAAGAATCATTTGTATCATGTATACACGTTCTCGAGGTGTTGAGGCAAAATCAATTATTTATGAAGTTAAAAAGGTGTGAGTTTAGGAGTAACAGGTTAAAGTTTTTGGGGCTCAGACAAGAATTCTAACTATGTTCAACTTTCAAATTCAACAAAACAACCTCGACAACATGATGCAAAACGCTATAAGAGTTCTCTCTACAAAACCAAACTAAGCTTGTTAAAGTTGACGCAACCCTGACCAATAGACTACAAAATTAAGTACTAACATTAAATAAAACCCAAACCCGAGGCCCAGACGAAGAAACCGGTAACACATTATCCATAAATTGATAAGAACGGTGGATAGACGCATGCTGACCTCTTGACCATTTGGTCTGGATCAACTGTCAGTACTACCAGAAGTGGGCTCACTTATAATCCCAAGGCTGCTGCCCGCCACAAACGTTAATGCTTCAACATTTCCTGTAGCAGAGTAATTACAATGCTTTTGCGCGTAGTTTGCTTCTTGGCTGTTGCCAACGTTGTTGCATCACAATGGGTCATCAATAGGCTCCCAGGTTTTGATGGTGATCTTCCTTTCAAACTAGAAACTGGGTAAGGCTTTTCTTCCTTCATTGATCACTGACAAATAGGTTATACCGTTGTGTATGATGGCTGTGCTGCATCGATTGTTGGTGTTAAAGGTACATTGGCGTCGGCGACTTTGATGATGGGCAGTTATTCTACTACTTTATCGAGTCTGAGAGGAGCCCGGAAGACGACGCTCTTGTACTTTGGCTTACCGGTGGCCCTGGCTGTTCAGGTTTTTCCGGCCTCGTGTTTGAAATAGGTACGTAATTCATCGGGGCATCTTTTTGGTAGAGGAAAATTTGGATTATGACAAGATACTTATGCCGCACATCCCAGGAAAAGAACAGATGAAACATGAAAACTAGTCTCATCTTCATTGTCTGATTGTCGATACGAATTTTGACGTTGAAAATGCAGGGGTCTCAAGTGGCCAGTAACTATGTAAACACTCTCGTTGCGAGTTGCAAGTACAACTCTTGCTGCCACCAATTTTTTTTTCCCTTTTTTTTCTTTAGAAAATTAGAATGGCATCAAACAAATCTTATTTATAGTAATAAGGCTGAACATAATAATAGCAGGTTGTATAAGAATTGTAAACCTTGACAAGAAGTCTGTATGGCTAACAAGCTTTGGACATTGCTGTTAAGAACTCTTAAGGTATAGAGTATGCGTTTTAAAAGCTTAAGCTTTTAGTACTATAATAACAGCTAAAGTCTTAACAAAAAAATCTTTAAATAATATTTGAATATAAGACTACTTTCTTAATTTATAAGTTAAGATTTAAGTTGACTCTTCTGCTTCTAACACATATCACTACAAAAATTACTTTTTATTATCTGTTAAAACTCTTTCTTATGTGTGGAATCAATGGGTGCATTGTAATTGGTGATTCATTTGGATTATCCTAGTTGTGAGACACTTTCTTTGCTAACTTGGGAAGAGAATAGAAGCTGGACAAAAATGTTGATTCAAGAGTTCTTTAAATAATCATAAAAGAATGATTGGATTAGTTGTTTGTCAATGGGTAGAACATTCTCTTCTTGTTAGTTTTACCTACCAGACAAAGGGGTCTAATCTTTTGACTCTCTTTATAAGCTGGCACACGTGATCAAAAAGGGTAAGTGCATCCTAGAGAGAGAGAGAGAGACCGACGGACTAAGACAACTCTTGGTGTGATACACGTTTTCCATTTATTTATTCAAGTCCCACTACTTAGAGCAGTCACCCTCCGAAATGCCCTTCATTTATTTTGCAGGTCCATTAGCATTCGACTACAAAAATTCCAACAGGAGCTCACCAAAGTTGAAGGTGAATCCATATTCGTGGACAAAGGTCTGAGACTCTAGCTGCCTCTTTTGGTTCCTATGAGAATAAACAGATTATTTTGACTGTTGGTTTGGTGTTTAAGTAAACTGAAAGAAAGTGTCAAATCCTTAGGTTGCCAATATTATCTTTGTGGATTCACCGGTTGGCACTGGATTCTCTTATGCAAACAGCGAGGAAGGATATAATGTCAGTGATACAATAGCCGCATCAGAACTCTATGTTTTCATGAGGAAGGTGAGCCGAAGTTTTTACGTGAATATAAATAAGCATCTCAATCGCCATTCACTAGGGACAAACCAGCAAATAGTGATGAGCCAACTGGGAACTTTGGCAACCCAAAAAAGGTTTGCTTTATAGCATGATGCATGTAAGACCAAGGTTCTCCACGAGAAGTATGATACATTTTGGGTTGAACTTTGAGCCTTTTGACTCATAGCCACCTCGATTGAATTTTTTAAGGCTATGTAAGAATGTTTTTCCACAGAAAAATTTAGTGCCTATATTGATGTACGAGTTAATAACTAAATTAACTTTTGAGTTGTGTTGCAGTTTCTTAAAACTCACCCAAAGTTCCTTACAAATCCGTTGTACATCATGGGAGACTCTTATTCAGGCATAGTTATACCAATCGTTGCACAAGAAATATCAGACGGTAACCTTACATGAATGAGACTACATTTATTTGTTTTCTTTATTCACTCTTCTATTTTGTACAAAACAAAAGAAAAAGAACACTTCAGGAAAGAGATTGAAGATCACTAAGGCTTCACGTTAGATGATAATGAATTCAATTCTGCTGAAGCTGTAATCTCTAGCATGTTATGATGCTACTTGTTCTTGCTATTTTATTGCAGGTAATGAAGCCAGTCAGGAACCGCCGATGAATCTCATGGTCCGTTTTCAAACTTCTTTTACTTTTGTTGGTTCTTGTTCATTGGTGTCCTTTTGTTTTGTGCTTCTTGTTTTATAATGGAGATCAAATTGCTTTAAACTGCGACCAGGGTTATGCGATGGGAAACCCAATGACAAATTCACATGATGATTTGAATGCAAGAGTCCCATTTGCTCACCTAAAGGCACTTATATCAGATCAACTATACGAGGTGACTACTCTGTTTCCCATGTTTGCTCACGGAACATGGAAAAGACCCACCAACTATATATGACTTGTGAATCTCATACCAAAATCATATGATACTCTTTTATTCCAGTCAGCTAAAAATAATTGCAGAGGAGAGTACATGATTGTAGATCCCAGAAACGCGGCATGCGTGGATGATCTTAAAGTATATACAGAGGTAAGTGAGAATACATTTTGAGCTCCACGAAAGGATCTATCCCTATTAGTAAAGTTTGCTTAATTGGAGAAAAGAACATTTGTAATTTCTAGTATAAGTTTGAAAATTTTCTTTTCACAATAAAGCCTTTTGAGAAAAGATGAACTTAAGTATTTTACATAATATCATAATTAGTCCTTCTTCAATGTAATCCAACACAATCCTAAAAATGAGCTAATCCTTTGCTTGTAAAAAGACTAAGCTTGGATTATAAAAAAATATTGGACAAAAAAATCTTACATCAAAGAGAAAAACACTTATAATGTGCCTTGTAAACTTAAGTAATATCTTTTCTTACACTTTGTATATTATATGGCAGCTAGAATTGATTTACGTCTTGAATTTTCAGTGTATTGAAAAAATATTTACGGCAAACATATTGGAACCATCATGCGAGCCATTATCCCCAAAACCTCGCAAATCAGCATGGGATCGGGACACTTCTAGTGAGGATTTCCAATTCCTTCGCCAATCGACCTCTGATCATTCTGAACCTCCTCAATGGTGCCGGGTAAAAACTTCCCTTTTCTCACACTCACACAAGACGGCTGTCGACTAGTTTATGTTGCATTCTTGTACAACTTGAATATCAATATAACTAAAGTGGCTACTCCTTTGACAGTATTATAACTATTTGTACTCCTACATTTGGTTGAACGACAAAACTGTTCAAAATGCCCTCCACGTTCGCGAGGTGAGTGAACTTTTGAAATAATGAGATCTCCATGTAGAAATAATTTCATTGAAAGGCACAAAGTATGTCAGGGAACCGTCCGCGAGTGGGTGAGATGCAATAAGGGCTTGGAATACACATACGATGTAGCTAGCAGTCTAAGTTATCACCGGAACCTTATCAAGAAAGGCTACCGAGTTCTTGTCTACAGGTACTATAAAGTGTTCTTTTATGATCCTTAAGAATGAAAGTCCCACATTGTGCCGTGGTTGAAATATTTCAAACTTGATTTTTTTTAAATAATTTTGAAATACTTGGATGTATCTCTATACTTTTGTATTATCTCTTTCTTAGATGAATAAATTCATATATTCATAAAATAAAACATAAACCATTCTTAGATAATTTTAAATATGAAATTTGTTCTTTTATTTTGTAAACTAGCTTTTAAATTAGAATATAAGCTTATTTTTATAGTTTTTTGTTCTTCTCTTTGTTGCAAGGGTTTGATTGTATCAAATGTAATTTTTTTTCCATGTTTGTTCCTCTTAACACATGCAGTGGAGATCATGACATGGTTATTCCATACATAGCTACGCATGCATGGATAACATCGCTGAATTTGACCATAGCCATTGATTGGAGGCCATGGTTTGTCAATGGACAAATTGCAGGGTAGCTTTCTATCTCAATTTTCTTACTTTAGAAACCCGCAGCCTGAGATGGAATTTATAGCCGATTGAAAAACTGAATGTTCTCACAGATTGCTTTGACTTGGATCTTGTAGGTTCACGATGCAGTATTCACATAAAAAATACCGCTTGACATTTGCAACTGTAAAGGCAAGAACAAATATCTGTTTAGTTTTTCTGTACAATGATCTATGCCAGTAATAACAAAAACTAACTCTTTTTTCCTCTTGGCAGGGAGCAGGCCACACAGCTCCGGAGTACAAGCCCAATGAATGTCTTGCCATGCTTAGTAGGTGGTTAGGGCACTTCCCTCTCTAATTAACACTGGATGTTACCGATTTATGCAGCTGAGTGAGCTTGATTTGTACTGAAAGTCTGAAAGAATGTTTATGGCGTAATGAACACGAGCATGGAATCTCAGCATCTTCTACTTCTCCTACCTTTTCTTCCTGTTTCAATGAATAAAAATAAAAATCTTTCCTTTCCTATATTCATGAAGTATGAATCTGTTGAACTCCTATATCTTGGTGAGAGAAGAAAAGGAAGAGGTTTCCGTTTTTGTTTATAACTTTTTCGTAGGAGAAAAATTTCTATTAGATACTTTTGTCTTAATTTGTTTTCAAGAAAGTATAATGCTAAATTACCAAATAACATGTCAATTTACTAGTAGCCTAATGGAGCTATTAGTAGCATACAGCTTTCATTCCCTAGGAGGTTATAGGTTGGACACTTATTCTCTGCACTCCTATGCATACTTAAAATAAATAAAAAATATCAAATAACATATATATGACTTTTATTATGTTTTATTTTATTAGGTAAAAAAAGGAGGGGTGATATGAACTCACCAAGAATTGCCTTACCACTAAACTATTAATATGAATTCAACATATATCACCTTTCTTCTCCTTTCTTTTAACTTTTCAATTATTTAGGTAAACAGAGAAAGAGGATGAATACATGACCAGTGGAGGAAAAGTAAGAAGTCACGCTTCCACTTCCTACCACCTTTATTCGTTCCCCTTTCTTTGCTTACCTAACTGGACCTAGAAGTCTAACAAATGATCCAATGCTACATCCTTTCTGCTCTACATAACCTCCCTCCCAAACATGAACAGCAACGTTTGTCGAGCCTGATTGGATTCTCGGAACTTTCTACTTGTTGGAAAATTTGAACTTTGTCGAGCAAAATGACTGCTGATATATATGTATTAAACTAATTAAACAAAAAGGGAAATGAAAGAATGTATAGGAATATTGGGTTATTATTGTCAAAGGCTGGTATATATTGGTGGATTGGAATATAGATGGTCAGACTCTCTGCTGATTGACAAAATCAGAAGTTACTATCCTGTAGTTGTCGAGTTGCTTCTTCGGTTAAGCTCAAATTCTCTAAATTCTTCCTAAACTGTTGTCTCTCAGAATACTTCGATAAAACTGTATGTATAGAGAAAGATTGCAAAAGTTCAAAAAAAGAATATACGTAGTATAATCAACGGGCTAATAGCAGTTTTGAGTTTGATATATATAACCACGGTACCCTTCTTTATTAAAAATAAATAAGAAAATCTATCACGTGTTAACCTTCACTACAATGGCAACATAATCACACAGAAAAGTACTACTTCTTATATCAGCAGTCTCTCGGACAACTACTTTTTATAGCAATTCTTCTTGCAAAGCTAGGTAAGATGCTACTTTTCCTACCATTCGCACCGATCTTTCTTCGTACGAACCTAGCTGTTAAAACCATTCACGTGATAGCTTTTTAGCAACAGTGCACTAAGGGATCCTGCGACTAAAAAACTCTTGTGAGAATTTATTTCACTTTTTTTTTTAAAGTTTTTTTTTTTTTTATGACCCAGAACCCCACCACTTGCATGGTAGCTCAAACGGAAGGGTCCAACACTCACCCCAAAGCTATTACTTATATTTTAATATAATATTAATTTTAAATTCAAAATATAATATTATTAAGTCCTTTCAACTTAAAACCTGATTAGTACCAAAAGAAAAAACAATTATGCTAAACTCATGGAACATTACAAACCTTCTGCTTTTGTATTTTATTGAAGTGTAGCTATTTTATTATTTCACTGAGTCAGACGGGGGGTCCTACTCCTGCTTTGGCTTGCTGGAGGCCTTGTTTGTCCTGTATGAAATGCGTGGGTTTGTCGTATCCTTATCGTATCCTTATCGTATCCTTATCGTATCCTTATCGTATACAGTGCTGGGATTTGACATGAACCATTATTATATCTTGGAATCACGTGTCGTTAGATTTGCAGCAGAAGACACCAAAGGACTGGGTTCAGCTCCGCGTCTTTGCTTTCCATATGATAATGCATAAATCATCCGGGCCATTGCTTTCACTAGTTCTGGATCTGGGTCGAATATATGACACCAATTTGTAAGAGAGACCCAACCGGGAACTCATAATGTCCTAAATTGAAATTTTACACTGATATAATAATTTTGTTGGGAGGTCTCTTTTCTCTAAATTGACTTATAAAAAAATACAATATATTTATATATATAAGGAATATAACATGTCAATATATTAAATAATATAGAACACACTTTTTTGCAAAATAGAAGGAATTGTTTACCATAATGACTCACTTCCTAATAAATAGATATCTTATTTAAAACATGTGATCTAATATTATATTAAAAGATTTATTTTCTTTTTTAAAACTGATTTGTTGATGGACAATTTAAAGGGTGGCTTTCTATCATAATTTGTTATTTTAGCAACCCACTTTTGTAAATAGCCAGCCTAAAATGGAATTCGTAGTTGACTCAAAAACTTCAAGTTTTCTTACAGATTGCTTTGATTTGCGTCTTGTAGGTTAATGATGTAATATTAATGGAAAAAATACCTCCTGACATTTGCAACGTAAAGGTAAGAACAAGTATCTTTTTAATTTTGTTAGTTTTATTAGAAAGAGGAACAAGTCCATACATAGAAAATATAACATGTCAATATATTGAAAATGTAAAATATAAACCAGACCTAAGTGCAATCATTTACCTCAAGTATGGAAAACACTTCATACAAAGACCCAATTTACAAACAAAAGAATGTCTTCCTTAAAACATTGAGGTCTAATGTCATACTAAAATATTCACTTTGTTCTTTTAAACTAACTTTAAAAGAAAAGCATAAAGAGTTCATATATTAGCAATAGAAGCATAGGAGTTCAAATATTAGCAATAGAGAACACACTAGATTTGACATAATTTATAATCCTAAATATGGGGCCAATCATGATAAAGCGATACCTCATTTAAAAATTTAATATTTGATATCATATTAGAAGGCTCACGTTTGCTTAAAATAAGTATGTGACAAATCCTCTTGGAACATTATTCCTCTTCAATGGATAATACATCAACCAATGTTCTATTTAATGGCAGAATTTGTTGTGCTGTAAGTTCAAGCGTAAGGGAGATTACAAGAATAGTTATGAGTAGCGCAAGCAATATAATTATTAGTGTATGGACCTGAACCGGCTGCTAATAGGGCAGTGAGGAAGGAAACTGATCCTATTCTTGGAAGAGAGAGACTTCGGTATAGAGATGATATTTGTCATTAATCTTCTCTACGAACTTCATTAATTAACCATAAAAATAAAATAAAATAAAATAAAATAAAATAAAATAAAAAATAATAGAGCATTAAAAAAATGTGAACCATGTGGCATAGCTAAGTTAGGTGGCTACCCGTTCAATCGCCATTTCTTTGCAATCCCCTTCCTTCCCATCTAACTTTCGTTGTATGTCAGGAGCCAAAGCAGGAACGAGTTTCCTGTCAAACGGATCAATCAAAAAAGAAAACTATTGTCCTTAAAACTAAAATTTTAATTTCCGATTTTTCAAATCGCAGAAAACAAGATAAAAGTCAAGCAATCAATATCTATAAGAAAAAAAAGAAGTTTATTCTCCCATTCTCCGTCTATGTCTGTAAGTCAAAGTTCGTAGTTTCGAGAGCTTTGTTTCTTTGCTGCGCCGCCATAAACTCGTGCACCCCAGAGATACAGCACCTAAAATCGATACAGCAGAACTGCAAGAAGATTTCTAATAAAACGAATGTTAGCTGCAACTTTCTATCTCTTTAACATTTTCCAGTCTTGTTTGAGTGAAAGCTTCAAGTGGAAGAACTTACTAACCAACCTTCACAACTTAGACCTACGGTTCAGGGAATATCGAAATCAAGATTCGCCTGATGATTATAAACTTCCTATAAGCACATTTTTGCTTTCCTCCTCATCAAGAATCCGTCATGGCAATGTGGTTGCATTTGCTTGTCTTTTCACTCCTCTCCGGCATCGCAGCGTCGGGTTCAGTCCTGAGCACTCTGCCGGGCTACGCCGGAAAACTTCCATTTAAGCTGGAAACTGGGTGAACGTTTGTTTTAGTTCTCCACCATTTCATGTAGTGTTTGTCTCTTTTTTTCACTTTCTTTTGCTGATAATGGCTTTGTTATAGGTATGTCGAAGTGGGGGAGATGGATGATTTACAGCTTTTCTACTATTTTATTGAGTCACAAAGAAACCCAGTAAGGGACCCTGTTCTGCTTTGGCTCACCGGCGGCCCTGGTTGCTCTGCTCTCTCCGGCCTCCTTTATGAAATCGGTAAAAGCCGTCCACAATATCTTCTCGGTTTGAAATTTGCGTTTTATCTTGACTTCCATCCACATCATTGATTTTATTAATCAACACTATAGTCCACATTAAATAATATTTTCCACCAAATATTCAATCATTATTGAATAGAAGAGTCTAAAAGGACAAGCAATTAACAAGATTTTGCTTCGGGTTAAGTGCTTTTCAATCCAACCATGATGGTCAACATAGCAGCTCTGTAAGTCCATGCATTCAACACATTAAACCTTTTTGACAGCTTAGAGAACAAACATATTTTTGACAGTTAGGTGTAATTTATCATACCCCTTTCAAATTCTATATAGGATTCATTGACTAATAAGAAAGTTTATCTACAATGGTTGAAATCGGATGTATATCCAATATTGTTAATATATTTATCTATTGGGTGAAAATGTTTCTCCTTTTATAAAGTAATTTTAAATAAAAAATTTAATGTATTTTATATGGTTAATCTATTTATCTATACATTTTGTGTAAAAGTATTTCTCTTTTTCACGAGTGATTTAGGGGAAGATATTATTTTAACACAAATTAATGAGCTAGAAAGGTATTATAGATGTAAAATACTTGATAAATTAGAGAAACTTTGGGGAATTTTTATATCTAAGTGTTGTTGTGTTGTGCAGGACCTCTAACTTTTGACTACGCTAGTTTTAATGGTAGCTTTCCAACACTTCTGAAGAACCCATACGCATGGACCGAGGTGTAAATTTAACTCCACCAAGTGCATTTTCTATGTCAAGTTTAAGGCTTTATCTTTTCAGTTTTTCTACGTCTTAATCAACACGCAAGGGTTGCAATTTTTCAGGTTGCGAACATAATATTTTTGGACTCTCCTGTCGGTACTGGTTTCTCGTACTCCACAACCCAGGAAGGTTACTACAGCTCCGACACTACATCACCTTATGCCGTATATCTCTTCCTTAGGAAGGTGAGAAAACTCTTGAAACATGGAAACATGTCACATATTTTCAGCACCACAAAACTTCAGAGGTGTTCATAGTAAATTTTGATGCAGTGGCTGTCAGAGCATCCTAAATTCATCAACAATCCACTTTACATCGCCGGAGATTCCTATTCAGGCGTAATTGTTCCCCAGGTCACTCTTCTGGTATCAAATGGTAAACATTTATTTCTAAAACATATCAAAAGCTAGTTCAATTTAAAAGGTCATACTAAAAGATCAGACCTTTGAAACGAGGCTTAAATAGGGAGAAAAAATCAATCTTTAAACTAGCTTTTAAATAGAGAAGTTATTATTTATATATATATATTTTTTTTTTTTTTTTTTTTTTTTTTTTTTTTTGATAACCTAGAACCCCCACCACTTGCATGGTGGCTCAAACTGGGGGCCAGCACTTCACCCCAAAGCCTTTGCCCTATGTGAGTCAGGAATGTCGCTAAGGGGTTTCGAACCCTGGATCCCTACTTTGTAGGAAATCCCACACGGGCCTCTACCATCTCAACCACACCCGGGGCTTATTATTTATATTTAAATACAAAATAAGAATCATATATTTTCAACATAAGGCTTTTGTCTCTAACAATACCAAGCCCTAGCTTGATCACCTTTTAACGTAGGATTTATGGTTTATGGCATTGCAGGGAACACAGCTGGGAGCGAACCAGCCATGAATCTCCAGGTATGCACTTGATCTTGTCTGGGTGTTCCGGTTCATTTTCATCTCTTGTTCTTTTGAGCTCTTAAAGTTTGGATTAACAGGATGTCCTGTGAACTTGAATCAGGGATACATGCTTGGCAACCCAGTAACAGATCAACATGGTGATGAAAATGCCAGAGTCAAATATTTCCATCGAGTGACACTAATATCGGACAGCCTTTACAGCGTAATCCGACCACTCTAGTTATGAATCACTGAATAGGGCTTCATCCCTAACAATCTTAATATTTGTCGTTGTATATGCTTTTCCAGTCAATCAAAGAAAGCTGCAACGGAGAATATGTTAATCCAAACATAAGCGATTCAACATGCATGGACGATATCGGACTTGTTGCCGAGGTTAGAGATTCTTGACTAAATTTTCATGCATCCTCTGCTGTTTGTTATCATTTTCCTCTGTTTCTTTCTCTGTTTTATTGTTTACTCTGTCACTGAATTTGCAGTGCACAATCGGAGTAAACGATGCACACATTTTGGAACCCAAGTGTAGCTTTGCATCTCCAAGACCACAAACCATGAACTGGGGAAGAAAATTTTTCGAAGACATTCCCGACGAGATCATCCAGTCAGCCACCAAACGCCAAGAGAATTGGTGTCGGGTAAGCTCCGTTTTGGTCTGACTTTGTGCTTTACAGAGACTTTTCTGAAATAGACAAGCTTAACAAGTAAACATTGCACTTCCTGCAGAACAACAACTATGTGCTTTCTTACATGTGGGCCAACGAACAAATTGTCCAAGAAGCTCTTGGGGTTCGAAATGTCGGTGAACTTCTGGTTTTGATTGCCTTTAGCTGTCGCTATAAAGATCAATTGGTTCAAATTTCAGTGAGATGTTCTTGCTATGAAAACAGGGGACGATAACAGATTGGAAGAGATGCAATAAGAGCTTGGCTTATGATAGCAACCTCAACAATGTGGTCCCTTATCATGAAGAACTCCTCAAGAGGGGTTATCGAGCACTGATTTACAGGTGATTTCTGATCACTATTTTGGTTCTGTTTTGGCTGTGTGATGAAGTCGAAAGATTCACTCAAAAACTGATCATTTATATCCCATATAACAATTCCTCTGCCTCTATTTGTCACTGTTGCAGTGGCGATCATGATATGATGATTCCGTATGTGGGTACTCAATCGTGGATAAAGTTTCTGAATTTGACAATGGTTGACGGTTGGAGGCCATGGTTTGTTGATGGGCAAATTGCAGGGTGGGTTTCTAATATTTAATCTCCTTTAATATCTTGCAATTCAAGATATCTTAAGAAAAATATCATATTTATTGATAAATTTTACATGAAAAATATAAAAGTCTAGAAAGTAATTTATAAAAAAATAAGTTCTTTTAGTTAAAATCTTAGAATTTTAAGTTTATTATAAGTGATTTTTTGTAATTTCTTATACTTTTGCTTTATTTTTCTTCACAGATTTACAGAGAAGTATAGGAAATCCACTGGAGACGGCTTAACTTTTGCAACTGTGAAGGTACATAAAATTCATACTTTAGTTGTATAATTTTGTAGCCATCTTTCTTAAGAAAAGTATGGCAAAAAATATTATATTACTCAAATCTTGCTTATAAAAAACAAAGATTATGTATTCTTAAATTAAATTAAGTTCAAGGGGCATCACATTTCATGCATGAAACTCATACTCATTTTTATTTTTCAATCGACCTTTAAATATAATCGTAATTTCTAATAGTTTAGACAAGCACAATATAAATAGAATTTGACATCGTTTACATGGACAGGGAGGGGGTCACACAGCTCCTGAATACAAGGGTAAAGAATGTTTGGAAATGACAGATAGATGGCTGTCGCACTACGCTGTCTAAGACAAAGCTCGCCTTGGCCTCTCTGTTTTAAGATTTTCGTTGGAGACGCACGAAGCTTGCATAAGCTGAAAAGCTCCGTTATTATCGTTTTGATGTATTCCCAAACACTTCGCTACTAGTTTTTAGCTACTTGGTTCAGTGTACTCGTTTTTATAAAATGAAGCAGCAAATTGCTGAACCATTAATGAGATGCCTCATATAACAAATACTTTTTCTCTGGGCTGCGTGAGGTCAGAAAACCACAAAATGGAAGGAGAGGAATAACCCTTTTAAATATGCAATAGGTATTGGACAAAAGAATTTTACATTAAAAAAAAAGAAAATTTTCTCAATAAAACATTTTAAAGAGAAATAAACTTAGACTTTTCAAATGATTTCAAAGTCGGTCCTTATCCATAAAAATAAAAAAAATAAAAAAAGCGTCAAGGAGGTTATCATCTTCTATCCTTATGCCTTAAGATTAACAAGAACATTGACACCTTGAAAGATAAGATAATGAAAAAATAATGCAATTCAACTATCTCCTTAACTCACTTAGGACACTAATGAAAAAGAAATGTTGTCACTTATGGGTGGTCCTATAAGATGTTCCCTAATTTCTAAAGTGGATTAGTCTATGAATGATGGAATGGCCGGAATTCTTATGGACTTGGCATGAAGCAAGATATCACATTTGAGCCTTCTGTCACAAGCCTAGTGGAATTGAAAGGCCCCACCAATTACTCTAAAGAGGGTGGTGAGATTTGTCCCATATTGGATAAGATCTTGAAGTTATATAGTTACTCTAACTAATAGATTAGTTTTTTAAGTTGGAATCCAAGTCCATAACAAAGTGACATTAATGGCACTTTACTTTGACTTTAGCAACAATGCCAATGCCCAAAGTGGATAGGCAAAGATGCTGAAAGTTGTCAAGGGATAATCATGTCAAAGAGACATAACACTATAAATTTGGATGAAGAAAAATATCATAGACTTATTAGAATTGGAAATTTTAATCCAATTACCAATAAAGAATTCAAATTCATAATACTTAACTATAATACTATATTAAAAAAGAACATAACTTTCTCTTTTAAAACCTTTAAGAAATGAAGGCAATATTAGAATGATGACAATTTAAAATAAGATATAAAACTATCACTCAATATACATGTCCCCATATAGTGGAGGCAAGTAGAACAACCTTCTTGTTTACTTTTTTCAAATTAGTCAGCAAACACACAAAGCGAGTGTTAGAAGAAAATTGTCATCAACTCCATACAAGACTTAATTGACAAGAACACCTCCATAGATGGATTAGCTTTGGAGTGGAAGTTTTGCATTCTTTGTACCTTAAAGTATGAAAACCATGTGCTCTCTACCTTATCTCACTTACAACACTAATGAAAAAGGAATGTTGTTGCTTATGGATGGTTTTACTTTAATATTAACAATTGATTCATATTAAAAGTAGTTCAATTATTTTTCACTAAAACTAATCACTAAGAACATAAAACACATAAATATATAAGTAAGTTGTTATACTGATATATTAGTGATGTAAGATGACAACTATTTAAGATGTTCTCTCATTTCTAAAGTGGATTAGTCTACAAATGATGGAACAAGTGGAGTTCTAACTTTGTATGAAATAAGGTATCACAATTGAGTATTATGTCACAAGTCTAGTGGAATTGAAAGGCCCAGCCAATTACCCTAACAAGGGTGGTGAAATTTGTCTCATATTTGGATTAAAGTTGCAAGATCTTGGAACCTATAAGGGGTTTAGTTACTTTATCTAATATATTAGTCTTTTAAATTGGAATTTAAGTCCATAACATAGTGACATCAAGACCACCTTACTTTGACTCTAACTACAATGCCAATGCCCAAAGTACATAGGTAGAGGAGCCCTAAGTTACTGGGATACAATCACATCAAAAGGGATGTGATAAAATTTGGGTGGAAAAAATGTCACCTGCTCGTTAGAATTGGGAGGCCTAGTCCAATTACCCTGAAAAGGTTTATGGCATTTGTCCTACATAAGATAGAAAAGAGGAGCTAATAAGGGATTTTGTTTACTCTAACCTTGTAAGTTGGAACTCAAGCACTGAACACTTAATTCCAATACCTTATTAAGAAAGATTATAACTTCCTCTCTTAAAACCTTTAAGAAATGACGGTAATATTAAAATGATGACAATTCGAGATAAGATATAAAACAATCACTCACTATACATGTCCCTATATATTTGAGGCAAGTTGAACAACCTTGTTGTTTGCTTTTTTTGTATTAGTCGGCAAGCACAGCGAGCAAGTGTTAGAAGAAAATTGCCACCATCTCTAACCATATAAAAAAACGAAGACATAATTGAGGCACACCTCCATGGATGGATAGGCTTTATTTAAAGTGGAAGTTCTGCTTTCTTCCCACCTTAAAATATGAAAACCAGATGCTCCCCGCCTCAGTAAAATGCCCTTGACAATCATATTTTAAGTTCTCCACTGATCGCACCAAGAAACGGCATCACCTCGTACAGTTGCATCCCGGGACATGCTTACCTTGTACTTCCAACTACAAAAGCCATTCGGTAGTAACTGCCGAGTGACAAACGCCGAGATGGAATCGACGAGTGTTTCTCTTCGCAAGAAATCGAAGTCCGGTTCCGAACCGGTTGACGACGGCAGCCCAGATCGGACCCGGCCCACTTCCACCGGGGTACGGAAGAAGACGACGGGTATCCGGGCCTGGATGTTGGTGGACCGAACGGGTCAGAGTCGTATGCTGGAGGCCGGGAAGCATTTCATCAGGAGGAAAACGGGCCTTTCGGCTCGGGATATTCGGATCCTGGACCCGCCTTTGTCGTACCCATCAACCATCCTGGGGCGTGAGAGGGCTATAGTGATCAATCTGGACCATATTCGGGCCATAATTACGGCCCAGGACGTTCTGCTTCTGAATTCTCGGGACCCATCTGTAACGCCATTTCTGGAGGAGCTGCAGCGGCGCCTTGGGCATCACCACCAGGCCACGAGAGCTCAGGTTGGACCCTTTTTGGCTGCCAATTTTTCGTAATTTTTAAGAATTCATCTGTATAAATCTCATTTTTATTTGGAATCTTTCTATTAATATGCTAGTAGCCTAGCCATTGGATATTGATCTACTTTACCTAATTAAAAAAAAAAAAGAATCTTTCTTTTACATAAATTGATATCTTGAACAAAGTTTAGGCACTAAGATATATATGACATCATTTTTAACATGTTTTTTCATCTTAAGAGTGAGAAGATACTTTTCTTAAAATAATCATGAATGTAAAAAGATTATACTTGAACTTAAATTTTGATATTGTGTTAAAAATTTATTTTTTTAATCTAAAAATGGGTTCAAGAGTCTTTGACCTTTATCTTTTAACTAATTTTTTTAATTTGATCATGAAATGTGATACATGTATAAATCTTGATTCTTTTTCTAACTAGATAATTGACAAGATCTAGGTGTTATGTTTTGTCTTCAACTACAATCATATAAAATGTGCGGTTGGTAAATGCCATATAATATAAAACATTGGTCAACAAATGAGAAAATTGTTAATAATTTCTAAAATGAAGGTATTTTTACAAGTAGTGTGTTGAAGTTTAATTAATTATTGGTGCTTCATTACGTAACTAAGATATTTTAAATTAATGACAATAGACTTTTTGACATAGACAATTTAGGGGTGCTTAAATAATGATTCCTAAATAATATCATTGAACCCTAAAATACAAAATTTAGTCATATTACTTTTGAAACATCTAGTCAAATAAGTACTTCTTGGACAAGAGATCTTATAAATAGAAGTCAAACATCCCTAATTAATTTATATATACACACACCTGGAAACATATTTTAAAACGATTGCTTCACACTAGAAATTAAAATTTAAAGTCAGACAAAAGTCCCACCACTAAAGACTTAAATTGAACTAATCTATAAGGCTTATTCTTTCCTATAAGCTCTAACTCTATGTTAGGAACACGGCCACTTGTTGTGTAGGAGTTGATCTACGTCTATAGTTCTCTATAAGATCAGGTCTCATATGAAGTAGATGGATTAAAACAGTATTATATGATATAAAGTCTAATATTGGTTCCTTTACAAGTGATTTTAGAAAACCCAAATTCAAATGCTAACTAATCTTTTTTTTTTGTGAAAGGTCAAATTATATATCACTCATAAAAAATTTACAAGATTGTTCGATTACAAAATATCATCATCTAAGCTCAAATATTGCACTTGACAAATTCCAAAGCTCTTGTAAAAATTTATTACAATTTGTAAGCTTGACTCCTCTAGTAGATGAAATCTTGCCTCTCACATCCTTCTTGATTTTAGCAATAATGGTTGAGTAATATTGACAATACAGATGTAATTAATTTTTTAGTCCTAGATTGTCAAATTTATATTGAACATATTAGATTACCCACATGAAACTCCTTCTACATAACCACAGTTAGAGCTTTTTAGGATTGATCTTTGCATTAATTTGATTTATCTATATGCTTCCTCTTTGATGCTTTTACAGGGAGCAAATCCTGATGGTTCAGATGCGGTGAATTGGCATGAAGCGGAAAAACTGCATTCAAGGGCTGATAGTTCTGAAACCACACCCAAAGTATTCTCAGAGCTCAAGGATCAAGATGAGTCACCAAAGGTGGAAGGAGAGCTTGATGTTGAGAACCAAGATGGGTCGCAGGTTCTTCCATTTGAGTTCGTGGCATTAGAGGCATGCCTTGATGATGCTTGCAATTGCTTAGAAGGCCAAGTGAGTTTTTCCATAGAAAATATAGAATTTTAAAAAGTAATTTGGAAATAAATAAATATCTCTTCCTATTGTATTAAGATTTTAAGTTAAATATAAGTTATTCTTTTTAATTTCTAATATAATATTAGGTTCATTCTTAGTATAAAAACTATTAGGAAGTATTTGGCTTGTACTTCACTTGAAAAGTATTGCTCCACGTTTAGGGTAAAAAGGTGTGTTAAATTTCACATGAAAATATAAAAAATTAGAAAATAATCTATAAAAAAAAAAAGAATTTCTTCACATAATATATTAAAATTTTAAATTATATATTTTCAAATATGCTTTTGTTTACTCTTCGTTATTTCTTGTCTCCAAACCAGGCAACGACATTGGAGCAGGAGGCTAATTCTGCCTTAGCCAAGCTGACTTCGAAGATCAACACTCTCACTTTAGAACGTGTTCGCCAACTCAAAAGCCGCTTGGTTACAATAACTGGACGTGTTCAAAAGGTTGAATGGCTTTAAGATTTTTGACCTTGTTAATTACTCGAGATGATATTGAAACGATTCCACCACAAGAACTTGTCACATATTTGCTCTTAATTGTGCTCGTGCTCATATGCAGGTAAGGGATGAATTGGAACACTTACTGGATGATGATGAAGATATGGCACAGATGTATTTGAGTGAAAAGTTGGCTCAACAGCACCTAGAAAATTCTTCTGCTTCCTCTGTAGATGACAACGATGATATTGTTTACGAAAGTCCTAAATCAGACATGGAAGCAGGGTAAGTTAAATATCCTTATTAGTTTTATCTAATATATCATAACAATATGAGTTATCTCACTTTACATAAATGCTATCTTGGAATCCACTTAAACTAAAATATACATTCTATTCTTACAAGCTAATTTTAAGTTCATTTTCTACTCATAGTTGACCTAAGAAAAACATAGGTTTTGGTCCTTGTTCTAGAGTTATCCTTTCAAACCACTTTTGAGATAAGTTATATACACAGAAGGTGTGTCCCTAAACCAAAGCTTTAATATTATATTAAAAATACTTATTTCTTATCATAATCAAATTATTAAAAAAAATACATATTTTTATTTTCAAAATAACTTTTAAAAAATTTAGACAATAACAGACAATACACATATGTTTAACATAATAAATGATGGAATGCTCAAGTTTACATTTTTTTCAAAAAGTCTTACAAGAAGATTAGTTGCCTAGACTTATAAAGTACATAACAAACTCTCTCTTAATTGATGTGAAACTTCTTTAGTTCAACAACTCCTTATGGACTAAGCTTGGTTCTACCAACAAAATAAATGATTTCTTTTTAAGATTAAGTTGAACCATACCGAGAAATTGACTTTGATATCATAACAAAGGTCTAGTCCACTTTTTTTCTCAAAAGGCCTTGCAAGAAGAGAGATTATCAAGCTTATAAAACACATACCAAGCTCCCTCTTGGTCCAACAATGAATATTATTGCTGAAGCTATTTTTGTCCATCTAGTCACATCTAAAATTTTCCATTCTATTTATTCAGGAGGCACGCTGAAATCTCTTTGAAAGCGGAAGGATTAACCCCTATAAACGAAGGCGGAGTTCGAGATCCTGACAACTCCCATGAGAACCAAACAAGCGCGGCTCGGAGTTCTGTGGAGAAGATCCTCGACGTGAAGGAGCTTGAAATGCTCTTGGAGCCATACTTCGTGCAAGTTGACGGTATCCTAAATAAACTATGCACGGTATGCAAACCCCATTTTACGACTACATTTTGTTTCAAGCCATCAGTTTGTCTCTTTCACACCCATAATCTATGAACCAACGTTGTCTATTTTTTATTTACAGTGTAAATATCTAATTCCACATTACTATGGAGTATGTGTATGCGTGGTTAAATATCAGTATATTCCTCATCTTCACGAGCCAATTTTTGAAATAGGAACAATGCTTTTAATATAGTATCGAATTTTAATTTTTTTTCTTTAGTGTTCTTTTGAATATGAGTAAACTCATAATATATGCAAAAAATAGTATTGCCGGATGATCTTAATTTTTTTATGTGAAACTAAATTTTTAAATAATTTTCGATAATGAGTACATAAAATTATCTCTTGGTGTCTGTCTCTTTTGAAGCTGAGGGAGTACATAGACGACACGGAGGACTACATCAACATAACGCTGGATGACAAACAGAACCAGCTCCTGCAAATGGGGGTCATGCTATCAACAGCAACCCTTGCGTTGAGTGTCTTCATCGTGTTGGCCGGCATTATGGGCATGAACATCAGGATCCCGCTGTTCAATGATCAAGTCCATGGCATGCACAACTTCCTGTGGACTTGTGGCGGCGGCACCGCCGGGGTCATATTCTTGTATCTCTCTTCCCTGGCGTGGTATAAACACAAGAGATTACTCGAACGGTAAAGGGAAAGAGTCCATTATTGGAACTGCCTGTGATCTTTGTATTTGATAAACTATGCATTCTAGGTTCGGACCATGTTTATAATGTAGATCATCTCAAATTCCCTAATCATGCAAGTAAATGCTTCGTCAAATGATGTAAAATCAACTTCATGATGCCTAAATATAGATGTTTCTTAATACACTGAACACCTAAGTAGGAAATGATTCATTTCCTTATATGAAGAGAGCTATATCCTTAACAATGTTCTAAAAACTTGTCCCTCAGTGCCCTAATGCGATAACATATCTATCAACTAATTGATAGACCTAGATTCAAGGATGTCCACTTTAATTTTTTTCTTTCGTTTTTAAAAGATGTTTGTCTCCTACCCCATCCCCTAAGACTAAGATTTCGAATAACTCTACTTGAACTATTAAGTAAGCAATGAAGATGCTAAAATTAGAGCTACCTACAAATATATGATAAACAAAGAACACCTTTGGAAGGTGGAGTAGGTATGCAAAAATGAATGGGGGAGGATTACTTGTAGAAATGAAGATGTTATAACATGACCTCATTGTTGGACTATGATGCATTAATGTTCTTTTATTACCTACTCAAAATATTAAACTTAGGTTTAAAGTTATGTGTTTTTAGTCAGATTAAGATAAATATATATGTTAAAATTTAATCTATATTTCATCTTATTAATATACTAATATGTTGTGTTATTTATGAAAATTAATTTAATTTAAAAAAGAATTATCTTTCTAATAATACAAAGTAAATACATATATATATTGATGTTATTTCGAGAGTTACAAACAAGAGGGGCTACCAAGAGAAGAACCACAAGAAGGGAGAGCACAAGGAAGCTATGCTAATGATAGTGTTGCTTAAAGTGCCGTTCGCATGATCCAAGTGAAAAAGAAACTTGGTCCCTGAACTCGTTTGGGAGGCGAGCCATGAGGAGTGGACCGGGTGGTCCGGGTGGGCACCTCGCGCACCTATCAAAACCGGGTCTTGCCCAGGTTGGGGAGGACCATGACCTGGGCCGGATGGCCGCCGCCCTGCCGGCCGGTGGAGGCCACCGGAAAAAGGGCACCGGGGTACGGGCCTGGCTGCTGGTGGACGCGACGGGTCAGGCGCAGGTGATTGAGGCGGGCAAGCATAGCATCATGCGGCGAACGGGTCTGCCGGCACGGGACCTTCGGATTCTGGATCCGCTGCTGTCGTACCCCTCGACCGTGCTGGGTCGAGAGCGGGCCATCGTGATCAACCTGGAGCACATTAAGGCCATCATAACCGCCCAGGAGGTGCTGTTGCTGAACTCTCGGGACCCATCTGTGACCCCTTTTGTGGCGGAGCTACAGCGGCGGATTATGCGCCACCATCAAGCCACTGCTGCGGAGGTTCGGTCTTCAGATTCTCGTTCTTTCTCCATCTTGTTGATTCTGTACATGGGGGGTTTGTTCTTACTACGCTGTGAAATGCGTAGATGGGGTTTATTCTTTAGTTAACCCCAAATTAGCCATCTTTCTTGGATTTCATTCATTCTTGTGTTTCGGTTGTTTAATCTTGGGTTTTATCTCAGTTTTGCGATTAGTGGGGCGGTGGTTCTGGTAAATATGAATGCAATTACTATGCCAGTGAAATTTATATCAGTTATATTAAATCAGTTTGTTATTCTCTGTTTTGTGTTTGCTGTTATATGTTTTGTATAGGAGCAAGGTGGGGATCATTCAAACTGGTCAAATTTGTACGATCTGGAAGAGCCGCAATCAAGGACTAGTAGTCCTCGAGACTTCTCTGAAGGGGGGTTTCCACAGTTTGAGGATCAGGATGAGGAAGGCAAGGCAGAGGAGAAACAAGGCCTCGATAATCAAGATGGATTGAAGGTTCTTCCATTTGAATTTGTTGCACTGGAAGCATGCCTTGAGGCTGCTTGCAGTGTCTTGGAAAATGAAGTAAAGAACCTTCTTTCTAGTTCAAAGGATTATTCTTCCTCTTTCGTCTTTCTTTGTTTCATTTCAGTCTTGTTCAGTACTTATTTCTTTCGTTATATGTGTTTTGGAATCAGGCAAAAACGCTGGAACAGGAGGCTCATCCAGCCTTAGACAAGCTGACTTCAAAGATCAGTACCCTCAATTTGGAGCGTGTCCGTCAAATTAAAAGCCGTTTGGTTGCAATTACTGGACGTGTTCAAAAGGTTGAGTAGTTTTAAGATTGTGAAGCACTTGCATATGTGGATTGGCTTGATCTAATGAACATGTTTTTGCGAAAGTAATGATTGAGATGAGATTATTCATTCATCTAGCCAAAAAGTTTACATGAATGTGTTCCATTTCAGTCCTTGTTACATGGTATACGCATGCTGATTTCCAGGTTAGGGATGAATTGGAACACTTGCTAGATGATGATGAAGATATGGCTGAGATGTACCTTACTGACAAGTTGGCTCAGCAAGAGCTTGAAAATTCTTCTATTTCCTCTCTAAGTGAGAATGACGAAGTGAATGATGAAGTTCTTCACTCTGAGAAGGATGACAGGCACGTAATGATCTCGTTATCATTGCCATCGTTCTCATGTCATTTCAAATGTTTCATTACGATACACCATGCTGAAGATGCCCCATGTTATTGTTGCTAGGATGCCTTCTGAAATCTCGCCAGAAGCAGGTGGTGTTTCTGCTAGTTACAATGACGAGCCTCGAAACATTGAAAACTCCCCGGAGCAAGTGTTTAGTTATCGTAATTTGCTTGGTAGAGACAGCCATGGGACCCGTACTAGTACTACTCACAGTGCTACAGGCAAAAACCTTGATGTGGAGGAGCTCGAAATGCTACTGGAAGCATACTTTGTACAAATTGATGGCACATTAAACAAACTATCCACGGTAAAGAACTACATCTATGGATTTTCTGTGTTTCTCACTTGATATGGACTCCGCCATACCTAGATTGACACTTCACATGATATCTGCTTTTCAAAAAGTAGATGGATTGAACTCCTAAAGCAAAAACCTGATACTTTTATAGGTGGGACGAGACTAGGATGAAACTTAAATGTAATTTTTTTTTAATGCCTTATTATGCTTGACAACTGGAAAGTAATTTAGGTAAGTCCACTTAGTTGAAGTTCACCACATCAAATATATCAATTTCGTGAAGCAAAAACTTTCTTTACCAATAACCTTTGGTCTACCCTTGTCACCAGAAGGAAATGCTCTCTGTATCTAAAAGGCCTGCCTGATTTGGCACAATGACTTCTTGGTTGAAAATACACCCTTTTTATTACTGCTGATGAAGTTAAATCTTTAGGGAGGTATGTTTCTTAGATGTTACCTAGCGAACTGCCAAAACTAGTAGTTAGATAATTCAGATTTTCCTTAGGTTATTCTTACCTCTCACATGGAAAGAAGATTTCATCAAACACGTGCTTCCTAAGTTCCATGGGAATCTCTGGTGAAAATTCCTCTTTGACGTGCCATTGAAGGCACATTGTATTGGATTTTTAAAATCAAGTTGTGCTCCCTTTGGGTTGTTGCTTGGTTGAGGGCAGATTATCTTCACCTTCTCACCATCTTTGTTTTGGTAGTAAATAGACTTGTCTTTCTGATCTTTTTCCTTCATTTGATGAACAAGTAGCTTTTAACCTCAGAAAAAATTGGGTTTTCTCTCATCGTAATACCTTCTTGTGTTTTTAGTTCCTATAATAACTGACGCTTTAATTCCACTTCACCCTAACTCAACAATGCTTCAAATTTTCTAATTTTATCATATTTTGTGGCTTTGAAGCTGAGGGAGTATGTGGACGACACAGAGGACTACATCAACATAATGCTGGATGACAAACAGAATCATCTCCTGCAGATGGGGGTCATGTTGACAACAGCAACTCTGGTTTTGAGTGCCTTTATTGTGGTCGCTGGAATTTTTGGCATGAATATCACTATTGAGCTGTTCGATGATAAAAAGGCAGGAATGACAGAGTTCTTGTGGACCGTTGCCGGTGGCTGCACCGGCACTATATTCTTATACGTGGCTGCTATCGCCTGGTGTAAGCACAAGCGCTTGCTAGAGTAGTTAAGGACCCCATTATGTATCTGTTTTGGAGGCATTTGAGTGTCTCCTTTCCGCTGTTTCTGGAGATGAACACAAACTTTCTGTTCATCGTACGCTTCTGTATTACTACCATACATACGCATTTGATACTGTCAAATAATGTCTGTTGCAGACATGCTTGGAGAATTGTAAAACAAACATTTGACAATTGTAATATAGAGCTTTGTTGGTAATTAATGTCTCTTGTTTATTAATATAAGACTTGGGAAATTTTAAATGTTATGTCATTTGCTCAGCTGTCATAACATCCAAAGAGAGAGAGAGCCGCTAAAGAGAATTTTTAGGTGACTTAATGGGGCATGAAATGCGCAAAATTGTAATAGTTTGATGTCTTTTGTGGACAAATGGATTTATTTATCCCCAAATACATAGAATTAATTTTAAGGCTTGTGTGATCTCGAAACTTACCATCATAGAATTAATTTTAAGGCTTGTGTGATATCGAAACTTACCATCACTTATTTTAAATAATAATTACGGAAACCACAATAAGTTTTGTTGCACAAAACAGAGCAGTCGGATATTATTTTGGTCCACTGTACATTAGGACATATTTGGCAAACTTGTGTATGCCATTCACTACTGGTTGAGATGATGTTCGTTTTGTTTAGAACATTGTTTCTAAGTTAGGAAATAGCAATAAAAACTGTACAAAAAGGGTGAAAATATGAGGAATTACTTAAGATTTTTACATTTAATAATGAATATAGTATGAGTTCTACTCGTAATATTTGGGAGCTCTATTACATGAGAAGTTAGGGTTTGAGTCTTTTCCTCTCTTAATAAATTCTCTAAATTTACCTACCTCCATCTCCACTAAAAAGAAATATATATATATATATATATATATATATATAAAATCATGGTAGACTATATTTACATTCTTCTCAACTCTTGAAATCCTAACAAAAATTTTCAAGGGTCAAGCATTTGATTGGAGGTAAATATTCTCAACAGATCAATAACTTAATGGTTGGGTACTAGTAGTTTTGCCCATTTTTCCCAAACCCCTCTTACTTAATAGAAAAAAATCACTAATTTCAGTTTCAGAAGGTACCATTCATTAATTTGACCCGCATGAGTTAAGAATAGAAAGTCTGAACAAAACCTTATCGTCATCCATAAAACTCTACAGAACCAGTGGTTGTCATCGTACCAGAACTCAGAGAGAAAGAGAGAAAGAGAGGGAGAGTTTGAAGGAGTTGTAATGGTATTTCTCCAATGAGTTCGATAGGCCAAAGCATACTAATGGCACTGACTGTTACAGTGAACAGGTTTGCTTCATCGAACGTGCAGGCAGTCCATAGACGAGAAAGGAAAAGCCCAACTACAGCAGCCGCCGCTGCGTCAGATATAGGAAGAAGGGGCCTCCTCTTATCCACAGTGGTTGCAGCTCCCGAAATCACTGATTCCCGGACCGAGCTTCTCAAAAGTACTACACCAAAGCTTCTCAAATTCTCCCATGTATGTGGCTTCTTCTTCCACCCTTTCGCTTGGATTAACTACCAATTTGATGATCTTTTCAGGGTACTTGAAGAAGTCAGAGGACAACAAGGCCAAAAATGACAAGGAGGTAATGAATCTTGGGACTTTCATGGGACTTTCATATGGACCTTTGAAGCAGAACACATGTCCTATTCTCTTTTCTGTCGCTTTTTTTTTTTACAGAGACTGGACAGTTATTACAAGCGCAATTACAAGGATTACTTTGAGTTTGTGGAAGGATCTTTGAAGGGGAAGGAGGAACTTTCAGAATCAGAAAAGGGTATTCTTGATTGGCTTCGAAGTAACAAATGAAAAGACACTTTGAATTGCTTCTGCAACTGTATAAGCATCCTGTAAGATGTTTTTGATAATAGCAATTTCAACTTTTATTTCACCCCTTTACTGCAGCTTCCATTAGACCAATGTGGTCGGAAAGAAATCTATATTGGGTTCATTTTGTGCCACATATATGTTTATATGTAGACATCTAAATTCTAGGAGACGAAGAACTTTCAACAAGTCCTGCTTTTTTGAATTTAAACAAGTTGATATCATAATTTCTTACATGACAATCCAAATGAAATCATTTGAGAATATAGCAGCAATTTAGTGTGTAATTATGTGTAGTTTAAAAGTTGATATTATAATTGTAGGTCCAAAGTCTAACTAAAAAATTATCTTAAAAATTAAAGAGCTTTTTTTCATCTAAACTTTAATTCAAGTATTTTATCTTTCAAAATGAGGTTCTCATTTTGTACACATTCTCTACATATCAAGTGTTATTAGATTTAAGATTGTATAAGATAAAGTAGAATTAACTTAAATTATGAAAATATATCTATTTTAAATACTATATCCCTCTTATCTTAGGTTAATTTTATACCATATATGTTTATACTAAGACATCTAATCTCTAGAAGAAGAAATTTCAATAGATCCTGCTTTGTTAAATTTAAACAAACATAAAAGTTGATATCATTAGTTCTTCCAGGAAAATTCAAATGAAATGACTAAGGTATAGAATGCCAATTGAATGAGTAACCATTTGTGGTCTAAAGCTTCTTAGGATTACGGACAATCAACAAATCAATAAAGGTAAGAATTCCTTCTCTTGCAATAGTTCTGGCTTTCAATAAGAACAACTACACCAAGCTTTTGTGCATTTTATTTTGAGAGATTTTCTCATTTCCTTCTTAGTTTTGGTCCTCAAGACAACAAAATATATGTTAGCTTTTATTTTACCAATTAGAAATCCAAGTCTTTGCATGTGTAAAGTTTATAAAGATTGAAGTGATTCTTTGGTTATGCTTGCTACAAAACTAATTGAATCTTATTTTATACATTAAAATCATGTCATCATTTGATATAAGTTCATAATTAAAAAAAAGTCACAAAAATAGAAAACCTATTAAAAGAATTAAGTGGTTGACTCAGAAATGAAAGAGTAGAAAAGAAACAATATCATCCTAACAATAGAAAGGTTCACACAATAACCCTTAATAGTAAAATTTACGGAGTCAATTTAATTTGTAAAGATAGTGAGAAGTCATTCTTTTCTTTATGTAAGATCGATATAAACCACTTTATTAATCATAACAATATCTTGGTATTCTTTTTATATATATTTGACAAGAAAATTATCAAATTTCATTGAATTCAAAATCCATGTAAACATGTTGATTAATCCATTTAGAAATTAAAATCCTAAAAAAACCCTAAAAATTCTAAAATATAGTATTTTTTTCCTTTTTAAAAAAAAAGGAACTTATTTGGGGTGAGAGAGGCTCGAACTCTCGACCTCAGGATAACTCAGAAGCTATGAGACCTACGCGCTAGCCAACTGCGCCACCACCCCTTGGTGTTTGTCTTTTTATCCTTCTTTAATTGTTTCTGCAACTTAATGCAAGAATGGGTTGGGCTTTTGTATTTCGGCCCAAATCAGATGCCCCTTTATATTTTTGGGGCACCGTAGCTCGGCCATAAATATGGGCCTACTGGCCTTCTTCAATGTTCACAGCGAAACCCTCGTTCTTCCTCCAAAGAGGGTCTTTACAATTTCAATGAATCACTTTTTCAAAATTCTTAATTTTTCTATCGGTTAAATTCTTTAAAATATTTTTTAAATTAATATGATGGTAATCCAAACTTTCAGGTAAAATATCCCATTATTTTTTAATGGTACTTTTAAAGGATAAAGTTATTGAAGTCCAAATATATATCTCATATTGTTATCTACTAATTTGTTATACTCACATATATATAGAGATGTTTATCTCTTCCATAAATCTGTTTTTGAGGGAAAAGGTGAGTTTTCTGTTAAATATGTTGCAATTTGTTTTTCTATTACTCCAACGTTTTGCCTAGTAGTATTGGTATTTCTGAGAAGGTTAAAAAGAGAAAAAGAAAGAAACAAAGAAAGAAAGAAAAAAAGTAAAAAGCCTGTTTTCAAGAAGGCCTATGATGGATTGTTGAATGTCAGTGAGAGGGTGCAATGCTTTACGCAAGTGCATGTAAAATAACATTTTCTTCCGACTATTCATGGTGGTGTGAAAGGTGGCGTGAAGAATGGAGTTTCCAATGTCAAAAAAGGATAACAATCAGCACCGAAACTTATTTAATGCTGCAGGAACTACTCAAAGTGATTTCTTAAATGGGAACTGTTTTTCTTCATCCAGCTGAATAAAGACAAGAAATGATAACCAGTTAGAGCAATAAAAGAACCCTGCAGATTCCTGAATTGGATTGGAGACAGATTGAAGAACAAGATTACAGGCTAAGTAACAGGTTTTAATTACACATAACAACAAATAATCCTCGTTCTGGGTGGTGCATACATGCATTGCTTCAGGTCTAAGTTCTTTTCTGCAAAATGAACATGGATTTTCCTGGAATGATGGCATGTGGGTTCTCCTTCTGCACATGATATCAATCTGAGTTGTGCAGATGGTGCTCCAGGCAGCAATGAAATCATCAAGAAGAACCCTACGATCACTGTTCATGCACAGTGCCTCCTGTTTGGATGGTCTGCAGATCTTTTGCTTGTGCTGTGGACAACAATATTTTGCTTCACAGGATCGAAATATAAAAGAAGCTTTTGTAAGTATCGGCAAGTCCCAGACCACGGACAGCCCCATAAAGCAAGAGGACCGATTCATCAAATCCTTTCTAGAACCCCATGAACAGTTTGCTGCGACTTCTTGACAGAAGATAGCCACGTGAAGTCTCGGTGTCCACATGTTTTCCTCCTCGCTTCTTGTACTCGAGGTAGCTCGTCGTTTAGCGAAAACAAATAGAATAGTGTTCCCACACCGGAGCTTGGAGGTGATCCTACGCTTTGGAAGTGGCAAGAGGACAGCAAACGATCGATTTTGGCGACGCAGGCCGTAGGATTTGCAGTGGGGTTCCCTTTTTTCAAAGGCAGAAGGCATCTTACAGCCAATTTTTTTTCTGGTTCTTTCCCCGGATACATCATGGGTTTGATTATGACAAGTGAATGGCAAAGGAGCCAAAAACCAGCACCTTTCCTTAAATTGGATTGCCGACGTCCATTTACCGAAACCACTGTTCCGTGTAAAAAAACACTATGTTCCTTTGGATTAATGATGTAGGGTACACATCGATCACTTAAAGAAACATATTTGTAGGGTTCTACGGACATAAGAAAGATATTTACCTAAGAAATTAGTTCAGGAGTTTAAATGATATCTTTTATATTTAAATATCGCTTAATGATTTCATCTTTTTAATATAAATTTTTAGTAATTAATACTTTTTTATATACATAATATATCTTAGACTCAAAGTTAAATAAGATGGAATAGATAATGTTTGACATATTGAGTATATTTAAAAGGTTTTTAAGGGAATTAAAGAGGTTCAAATTAAGACCATATTTGAAAACTTGAAATTCAATTTCAAAGTTAACTTGTGAGTTAGAATAATATTTTTTACATTTAAACATTACCCATAATCATAAATCTAAAATAAGAATACATATCATATTAACATATTACTCATCTTGAACATAAGGAAATGTAAAGTTTCGCCGAAAATATAATGGTTTGGAAGAACAACATATAAGAGGTGAATTCTTCCATTCAATTCATTATGATTTTAAGTTAGATATTAACTATTCTCCATAATGTATAACATAATATAAGAGTTAGCTTAAGTGTAGCACACAATGGATAAAGATTTTTATGAAAAATAATTTCTTACATTCAAGGGAATAGAACATGTTAAGTCCTACTTAAAAGTATAATAATTTTAAATATAAATTCTTTCGCTTAACGTTTTAAAACTTTAGATTGACTATATGACATTTTCTATAATCAACAGTAGAAAATACATTCATAAAGATATCATTCCAGACCAAGACTTTAAGAGCATTGAGACCCACATCTAAATTTAACACCCAGCATGCTGCAAGACCGTTGGTCAATATAGTGTACCTTGTGTCGCGATGCCTGGGGACTCATAACATCTTGATTTCCATGGCAGAGATGATGATAAGAGGTATGGAGACTGTTGTCGTACGATACGGGAACAGTCGAAGTTAAAACGGCACAGGAGATGGAAACAGCGAAGCCCCTTCCTTCCCCGCTTTGTCTTGGCGGTGGTTGGCGAGCAGAAGAAGTTTCTCCCATACCGCTTAGCTTCTTATCCTTTCTGCTTGCTGGCCGAATGCAGAGCGGCAAAACCTGACCACCCCCTTTTGTTTATTTCCTTGCTTTGTCTCTTCCATGGCTTCTACATTCTTCCCTTTTTTTTTCTTTGCATTTTGTTGACTACATGGAGACTCCCGTTACTGAACCTGTGAATTGAATATGAGAAAACAACATGTGTGCAAAGCTTAGGATTTTGACATCCTAAATTTGCAAGTGCCTTCTTTCCTTTATCTTTCTTGTAGAAACGATGATATTTTATAGGACAGTAACTGACTGGGAATAGTTAGAGGAATAAAGAAATCGAGGGAAGATACATAATTGTGCATGACATCAAGCCCGATGACAGCTAAAGAGCAGACAAGCTTGAAAAGAGCAGAGCCACGTATATAAATATATCACGTAAGATGGTTTCAAAATAAGATCCTTCCGAATGAGATAAAGATGGCAGATTAAACAAAATGGAGCATGTTCCATTGGGTCAGGAGGATCACAGGCAGGATCTTCCGGGACTAAAGAAGGGTCAAGAAATGGAAATGAAATATTCTAACATTAAGTTCGGTGTTTCTGCCTAATCTTGCACGTTATATTGACTATTATAAAGTTCGATTCTATCTAAAAGTCGACTTAAAAATAAGACGTGACTCTCATCTATGACTATTTATGTTGTTCAAAATTCAATCTAAAAATTAACTAATAGATGAGTTTGGTCTTCAATGATTTGCTATGCAAATTATGGCTAAACCTTTTGGTTATTATGAGAAATAGAACCATAAGAAGGGAAGGAACATTGTCTGGACTCTTAGAGACATGAATATCTCGTCCTTTTCAGGGCAGAAGAAGTATTCTAGGATTTGGTTTTACTTCTTGGTTTTGAATAAATTTAACCTATCAAAATATGATTATGTTGCGTGTACTTGGACCATATCGTAGTTGAGAGTTTGGTTGCTGGTACTTCATTCCATCCTGCTCCTGCTTTCTTGAAAGCTAAATTTATGGATTAAAGAATATCAAAACCACGTAAAAGTTTTGAAATTGATTGATAGACTTGCACGATAGTCTTAGGTCTCTCTCTCTGTCTGCTCTGTTTCCCACGTTTTACCTTGTCTTGTTGGTTAATCTGTTGCTTTCACAGGCTGAAAAAGCAAACGGGTTGGACTATTTTACCATTGTTTAGAAATTAACAACTGGGATTTGGTAAAGACACCGTGTTGGACTATTTTACCGTCCATTGGACAATTAAGAACGATTGGACTTGTTAGAAGTTACTGTTCCAGGCTCTCCTCTTCAACATACTTGATAAGATCTCAATAGTTATCTTGATAAGATTTCTGCAGACTTTAGTGCAGGAAAGATGATCAAGAACTGTTTTAGTTTGGACAGAGCAAAGAAGGGTTGCAAAATGATATCATTGGCCTCTAAAATTTGGTTAGCTAATACATTCTAAAGATGAAACTGGTGATATAAACAGCGCACGGTAGCTGATTTAGGTACGGGCTACAAGACAAAGCTGATTCGTATCGCTGTTCACTGACAAGCAAAAATAATTTGCAACAGGAATTTTATTTCCACCATCCTCTCAGATTGTTTCCCACTGCATTGACAGCTAAAATGAAAGAAAAGGAAAGAAAAGGAGCAAGATCGCCTTTTAGATCCAGTTCCTTTCACTTTGACAACCATCCCACCATTCCATTCAGAGCAGCTTCCTGACTAACAACTTATCAGCTGCAGAAACTGAGAAATCTGTTCATATTCTTCCCAATCTCTTCCCTCCATACCACCTGCAAAGAGGAAGGTTCGGTCGATTAATTTCTGAGAATCAATGGTTAGAGATTGAAGCTTTCAGGACTAGTTTAATGATTACTCAACTGGTTGTTCTGAAGTTGGTTTGCAGATAGGGAGGGGTTGAAGAAGCCGAACTGGTCTTGGAATGCTGCCGTCCCCTGCAATAATTCATCAATGGTAAACATGGTTTGCTAAGGAGCTGTAAAAGAGAACTAAAAACTTGAATCAAAAAGCCAGAGAAGAGCTGGAACAAGTACCTGGAAATGAGTAGCTGAGAAGCCCTGTGAAAAATCCAAGACGCTTTCCATTGAAGCTTGATTCTTCACCAGAGAGAAAATTTTCTAGTCAGTATTCAAGAAGCCATTTGGGAAAATCTACAAGCATGAACAAGGAACAGACAATTTCTCCGAACTTACCCCGGACGAATTGATTACAGGAGAACTAGCAGTGTCATCAAGAAAAGCATTCATTTCCCGATCTTCTCGGCGTCGGTTTTCCTTGATTTTCTGCCGTTTGCCGACGTTCTTCGCCAATGCGGCCGTCCTGGACGCCGGATAAAAGCACCCATTATCATCGTTGAAGTAGCCGTCGTCTTCCGGGAGATGTGGAGGTCCAGAAGACGCATCAGAAACCATCGACAAGTCCTCTTCTTCCTCCACAACTCGTTTATCCTTATATACATCACAGAAACCATTTCTTCCATCCATAAACCCCCCATCTCTACGCGAACCATCCGGAGCAAGAAACGACTGCTCCAAATACAAAGTCCACCCGGAATCGCAGCCGCTGCTGCATTCTGAAGCCAACACATTCATCTTCCAAGAACTGGGTTTTCTTCTACACCCCTCCCTCTCCTTCTCTCTCTCTCAAAACACCTCGAGAACACGAAACGAAATGGTTCTCTCTGGTTTCGGAGTCCTCCAAGAAGTGTAAAATAGAAGGTGGAAAAACCCAAAGCGAATCAGGCTCGAATCCTAGACTAGTTTTGTCCTGTCTCTCCCCTGTTCGGCTCTCTATGTGAATGAATCAAAGCTGCCAGTTGGGTGGGTTATAGTGGGCGCATGTAAGAGAGAGAAGGGAAAGCCACAACGTCGTCACATGCTAGACAGCGAGGCACCGTGTACTCTACTAACCAAACCCGAGTACACGTCCATTGCCCCTTCCACGCTATATGGACACCTATCCCTTCACTAGAAATGTCTTTTTCTTTTCTCCATCTTCACTTGAAAAATAAGCTTTTAAGGTTTACTACGAAAGTTGACTCAAAGATTAAAGGAACTCTTGTTTTCATTCTATACACGCGTTAATGAATAATCTTCTTCTTTCATATATAAAGATTTTTCAACTCATAAATTAATTTTTAAATTAAACTTTAAACTTATTCATAATAATAGTATAAAGTATAAATTATTTATAAACATGACAAGTTATAGTTTTGTTACTTCTTCAAGAAAAATTTGATAATTATCCTTTTTGGTTTTTGTCATACCTTTTCAAGATGTTAATAATAATGATAAATGTTTGTATGTTTAGACGTCTGTTTTATATTTTATGATATCAGAATTTAAATTTAATATAATTTCTTATTACTAAAAGAACATATTAAAAGTAGTGATTATCTTATTATATGATTAATATATGATATGTTTCATCGACATTTTTTTTTATGTTCTTTAATATTTGTTTTTGATGTAATGGTTATTGCATGTCTTGTGATTGGAGGATCTCACCCCGTCTTCCCCACTAGCTCGAGCATTTCTGAGGAGGACTTAAAAAGGAGTCTAGACACGACAGTGTTGAGTGCAGACTGTAGAAATTTCTTGGGGCAAGGTGCTGCAGTTGACTGGGTTTTTATGAATCCACATGCCATCACATTCATAATCTCAGACTCCTTTGCAGAAATTACCCAGCCTCTAAGAACTCACAACAGGCATGTGGGCACGTGTGCATATGCATATGCATATGCAGCCTCCCACAAATTCACACACATGTATGCACGTGCACACGCACTTCAACTTAAATTTCTGCACTACATTTCACTTATAAAATTGTCACTTGGTGATTCTTTGGTTCTACTTCCGATGTAAACTTCTTGCTCTGGTTCTACTAACATGCCCAAATGGTCTTCTCCTCCCTTTTCACCCATCTTCTTCGGCAAATAGTATCTGCAAATTTTCTATCTCTTTAGCTGATTGACCACTTAGAGTTAGGTTTTTGTAGCAATCAGCGAATAAAATAACAATGTTTTGTCCTCGGAATTATTTGGAATTGTATTATGGGCATAAAGACAAATGGTATCTTCAAGTTCTCTTCTTCTTTGGCAAAATAGTATCTTGAACTGTTAAAACACACACTTTTCTTTAAAATCAGTTTATAAGAGAAAAAATAAATACTTCTATATACAAAAACACAAAATATATCAAAATATGGGTAACATAAAACACATTAAATTTTAACACATCAACTTACTTTAACTCTAAGAAGACACCCTTTACCAGAACCTAATTCACGGTAAAAAGATGCATCACTTAAAACATGATGTTAACATCATATTAAAAGGCTGCCTTCCTTTCTTAAACTAGCTTATAAGAGGCACCTACATACTTACCAAATTTCAACACCTTTTTCTTCACAAGAAAGGAGAAGAAATTTCTAATACCATTACAAGGGCACTTGGCACTCATTGAAGGACTTTCTCCAATTTGATATCTTGGTCAACATGCTTTGCATTTGTACACAAACTTACCTAATTAGTTGATTTGTCCAAGTACTGCAGCTGTTCATCAACGGAGACGGATAACCACTTAGAAAAATGCCATCTCCTGAATCTTGTTGAGTGTTCAATTTTCAGAACAGCTAGAATTAGCACCACGGAGGCCCACTTGCTCTGTTGTTTTCATTTTTTTATGGAAGAAATTCCATTTAAAATAGGAGTTTTAGTTTCCTTTTTCTTCAGCAGACCTATGTCCGCCGGCCTAGTGTAAACTTGACAAGCCCTCCACTTGTTCCATATTTTAATAACAAGTGGTGGGTAGGAAATTCCTGAGCTTGATGCACAAATGGCAAAAGATCAACACCTTCGTTTTCGATTCACTAAAACTAAAACATAAAAAGTCCATTACGCATGTGAAGTCAAGAAAAGGAGAAAGCTGCCTAACAAAGCTTATCCTATACCATTAATCATCTTCACATGCATATTGAGAGACCCATAATTAATGGAATCCTACAATTTTATATGGTTTTAGGGTAACAAAAATGATTTTCCTAGAAGCCAAACGGTGACCTAACATATTATCTTAATACCCATGTGGAATTCCCCCTCGGATCACTCGTTATCAATAGCTATCCAAGCAGAACAATTAGGGTAAAGGCTTTTACCATCAAACCCACAAGATCGCCAATCTAGGTCCCTCTCAATCCTTTAAGCAAAAAGGACACTTGAAAGAAATTGGTGTCACACTTTTTAAAGAATATGCTTAAATTATTTTTCAAAGACACATTATTATCAAAAAGAACATAAGAAAATCACAAACATTATTAATAATGGTCCATAGTGATATGACATATGACCTTATTGCTTATAAACTAAGAATGTGACACTCAACCTAATTTAATTAGTGCCACCAAAATATCTTTTTAAAAATTATCATTTAACCTAAGATATTTTTTATTTTTATTTTTACTTTTATTAAAGAGAAAAGAACAGAAGAAAATCTCAAGTATTATTAATAACAATTCATGTTAATACGACAAATAACTCAATTGCTTTTATACTAATAATGGAACACCAAGTCAATTCAATTAGTGTCATAAAATGTCCCATTGAAAATTACCATTTAGCCTAAGATCTTTTCTTGTGTTTTACTTTTACTTTTGTTTATGTTTGGGAGACCAAAGCATAGAAGGGTAAATCTGGGCCAAAATGAGTTCCTTTGTAAGAGAGACACGGAGGGGAAGAACCTAGTCGGTAGAAGCGGGCGGGCCAGAGTCCCATGTTGTGAGGCCCACCCATTTGTTGGGTCATTAGTCAATTATATCTTGTCGCGTAGCAGAAGTACATCGTACGGACGCACGTACCAGGGCCGACCATGCGTCGCATCACCACGGAAACACGGCGTGGGAGCGCCCGTGTGTTTGCTGCCACGTCGACACCAGCCACCGGTCCCAGCTTTTCGGATGCGGACAAAGATTCAAATAAGATTTCGAGCTGGCTTTTTAACTTGCACGCTCGTCGCCAGCGCGTGGGGGTGTGCTCCTCTTATGTAGGATTTGGTACGAGAAAGATTCGGATAGGATCTCCTCTATCTAATCCGCCACCCGTAGAGGGTTGAAAGTTGGGTCGGTGACAGGTGGCCAGCACTACTGTCTTTGCTTTCAAAAGCGTTTGCTCAATTTTTATTTTTTTCACAATAAATTTATTTAAAAAAAATTAGTTTACAAAAATATAAAAAGATACCCAATAATATAATTACAAAAATTAGAAAAAAAAGAGAGAGAGGTTAAAATGACTTTATGAGAGTTTTTTGTTTTGAGACAAATAAGCTTTCTTCCATACAATTTTTTTTTGTTAGTTAATAAGATTGGGATGTAATTTTTGTGTTTTAATTTGTGAGTATTTAATTTAATGTCAATGCATTTGATAGAAGAAAACTCAAGTCAACATAAAAATGCTTTTAAAAAATTTATATAAAACATTTCTTGTAGAACATGAGTTGTTTTTTTGGGTGGATGTAGTTGATCAACCAAGTAAGAAAAATGTATAATTTTTTCATAATTGTTGAAATTTAGTGTAGATCTCACATGATCAATGTATTGTTCATGCCTTAGAAACTTTTTTAATAGAAAAGTCATTTAATAGAGTATTAATATCTTACATTCATAATGAATTGTCATGTTGAAGTTTAGTGTGTGTCTTATTTTGTTAATATTCTAACTTATTATACATTTTATATATACTAATAATAATTATAAAAAGTGAATCATTGATGTTTTTGATTTGGGCATTTTCCTTTTAAAATGAGTGGATTTGATCTTATCCTACCGCACTATTATGTGGGCAATAATTGATACGTCAATCATAAATGTGTTTATTTGACATATTGATCACATGTGGATAAAAAAAAAATATCACAAAGCAGGATAGGACGTGATTTGATATTAGATGTTAGGATATAAGATGTCGGCATTACCAAGACAAACATATGGGAAAAGATTTTGCAATCGAACAATTACTTTTGACGTACTAACAAGGCAAGTTTAAAATAAGACAAGTATAGAAGTCAAGTAAATAATTCGAAGGCTAAAGATACATTAAACTAAGACTTCATTTCTACACGCATATCATTAAAAATTTGATTTCGAAGTTGTTAAGCAATTTGATTTCCAAGTTTACCTCAATTTGGGCCGAGGGATGGGCTTTCTCCCAAATCGTTAAGTCCATTCAGCTGTGCTTTTGTATTTGGTCTTGTCTTTGGGTCGACTCTCATATGCATCTAGACAACCCAAGAAGGATTTTGATTGTTTAATTATATGATTCACTAAAGATTTTTTTTTAAAAAAAATTAGGTGCTTATCACATTCTCCATCACGCACAGCCTTTCCCTTCCCTTCCATGGGAGAACCCATGAAGGAAGAAGATCAAGGATGCTTCCATGAAGCCGCCATCATAGACCAAAGAGGTCATTTAGGGACCTCTAAGGTGCCTGTCGTGCAGGAACTAGCACGCCTGGGGCTCAAGCACTTGCCGGAGAGGTTCACAAGGGCGGTTGCGGACCAAGCCATTCAAGACCTCAAGGCCATCCCGTGCATCAATTTGGCGAAGCTACGATTGGGGTCCGAGGCCCAGGAGCGAGCCCAAGAGCTAGCCAAGCTCGCCGGCGGGGCCAAAGAATGGGGCATGTTCCTGATTATGGACCACGGCATAACCTCCGGTGTTCTGCATGGTGTTAGGGATGTTGTGAAGGGGTTCTTCGGCTTGTCTTTTGAAGATAAGAAAGCAAGTGTTGGGTCTTACGTCAGTGTTGACAACATGGGTTACGGCCGGAATTTCGTGAATTCCGATGACCAGCCGCTGGATTGGATTGATCGGCTGACCATGAAAGCAGCCCCTGAAGGAGCATCTGAAGGACTCCATGTTTGGCCTCGAAGACCAACTAATTTCAGGTAAACTAAGTGAATCACAAAACGTTTTACAGGAACTTAGTGGTGATTGCATAATAACTTAGTAAAATAGTGTTATAATCCTATGAATGAATACAAATATCGGTTTATCAAGGATACAGAGATGAATGAATGAATTGTGCAGGAGAAGAAGAATAAAAAGCATCAACAAGGAATCAAGTACAGTGATACAGTGAAAAGTCAAAGAATGCCCCTATTGATATGTACACGGCACACACTTGACACTTAGCTTAATATATTAAAATCTTATGTGTGTTTTATAATGTTAATACATTGGCCTATTATAAGAAGTGTTTTTAACTTTTATGAGTTGGTTTTAAGAAAGGAAGTGATTTTCTAACATGATACAACCAATGTAAGGATACATGTTGAAACAATATTTTTTTTGGCAGGTATATAACATAGTTAGAGCTCATGCCACCTAAAATCAAAGAGATCTCAAGTTTGACATACAAATTTCCTGCACTTGTTTTACTTGACATATATATTAATATATAATTCTTACATATAAAGCTATTTTTCTTTCTTGCAAAGTAGTTTTAAAAGAAGAAATAAGCTTTTAACATGATCTTTCACCTCCAATAGGTTCTGATTCACCACATTTTGAAACTTTATCAACCATTTTCGATATACTCTTCACCACGTACTCTTCCAAAGCAAACCTCGATATCTTACAAATGATATAGAAGTCTCATTTAGTTTAATGATAATATCACTAAGGTCACATGATAACTTTTTTGTTTTTAAATAAAATGTCAAGTATTTATATATCACTTGAGTTGAAGTATAAAACTGTTTAATCAATCAATCATCACTTAAGCTTAAAGATGGTGTTTGGAACATATTAGAGTTCTTACATATATTTATTGTAATTTATAAGCTTTATGTTCTTAGTCAATGAAATCTCACCTCTTATATTTTTCTTGATTTTTATGACAATAGTTGTACCCTTTTTCCTTTCACCATTGAATATTTTTATATTTCTTTTATTCTAGATGTGTTAGATTATAACTTTAAAGGTTACACTTAGTTGGGTTGTTATAAAACTTTTTTTTTTTTTTATAATTATGATCTTTTAACTTACTTCTTTCTTCTATTGTTTAATTTTTCAAAATAGTTGTTCATAGTTAACATTACCCTTCATATGCAATTATTTACATGATAATTTTTTCTAAATAACTATTAGTATTAAATTTGGTACTTTATTTTGCTAAGTAAGAGGTTTGGAATTGTAGGGTGCCAAACTTAAGTCTTAAACTATCAATAACCAATCACTAGATTACTAGTCCACTAATATATTGATTAATACTATCATGAATCTACTTAATGAAAACAGAAAATGGTATTATATTTGTTTTAATCATCAGCTTTTCATTCAATTAAACCACCAAACCTAAAAGGGTATCACAAATTTGTCGATGAAGACTGTTAGGCGAGGCAAAAACGATGGCCTGCGAAGTGAACCCAACTTGTTCAAATAATGGCTTTTGATGGCAGGCAAGCCATAGAGGAATACGTCGCAGAAGCAAGAAAGGTCTTGGACGACTTACTTGAAGCCATGGCCGAATCCTTGTCCCTTGAAAGACACGTGTTTGTCCAAAACTTTGATCCCACAGACAGTGAGATCAAAGTCAGAGTGAACTACTACCCACCGTGTCCGAGGCCTGACCTTGCCCTGGGCCTTGCCGGACATACGGATGCAAGCGGTCTCACTCTGCTAATGGAGTTTGACACCTCCGGTGGACTCCAAGTGCTCAAGGACCAAAAGTGGCTGAGCGTGCCATGGCCGCAGGACAGTCTGCTGGTGAATGTGGGAGATATCCTGGAGATCATGAGCGACGGGAGGTTGAAAAGCCCATGGCACAGAGTTGTCACCCAGATGGATGTTGAGCGATTCTCCGTTGCTTTGTTCTACAATCCACCTTCCCTGGCAGAGATTGAGCCTGTGAAGGGTGCAGCCATGGAGAACGGAGGTTACAAGAAGGTGGTTGTGAGTGATTATGTGCAGCACTTATACAAGATTAGTCCCACGCCAGAGAAACAAGGAATCAACTTTGCCAAGGCTTAGGGGCATGGATTTCCCTCCCTATATCTGTTTGGACTTTTATCCATGAATGTATTAACAATGAACTTTGTTCAATTAGTTGCATACTTCCATTGCTGAATACTTGGAAGTATTCTATCAGAGAACATATTAATCAATATATTTAGAACGTGAAACATAAATATGGATTTCAAAACACCATCCACTCCTAACATGCTAAGACATGTTTAATAGAGGTATTATCCACAAGCTATATGGTGTTTTACTAGAAACTTAGATACATTAGTCGACCAACTTGTTATACATCAATGTATTAACAAGTAATAAACTTTGTTCAATAAGATGCATGCTCCCATTGCTAAGTGCTCGGAGTATTCTACTATTAGAAAACCTACCTTTTTTTTTTTTCAATTTACTTTTAAAAAAAGTAAATATTTTTATATATAAAGAGTATAACAAATAAATACATCAACAATGTGAAACACAAATTCAGATTTAAAATGCATTTGTCAACATCCTATATAAATGCAACCTATAAGCAATAAATATCTTACTTAAAACTTAAATTTTAATATCATACTTGAATGTTATAGGCTTACAGGGGCTGAGACATATCAAACTTATGGAGATCTTGTGTGTGATAATATATAAAAATAATTGAGCCCATCATGTTAGTAGGGTTAGGTGTCTTTGTTTAGGTTGAGTGACTAGGTTTGTTACATCAAGACTCATAACTTTTTCTCTTTAGATTGGCCTATTAAAAAGAAAAGCGTCACGCGAAATTGTCCTTCCCCGACAGAATTTGAACTTTGATGGAAACGGTATGATTTTCAGAATTAGCTGCTAACTTCCCCATTTGTTGGGGGCGAACCTTAAATGTTTTCTGACAGTTGAGTTGACCCTTTTTCCCTTGATCAGTAGTAAGTCCTTTTCTGCTATCTGGCTGTCGACATTATACACACCATAATGCACCAAGGAGACGGCCCCTCGCTTTTGTTTCTGTGTGCGAAAAGGATGGTGGCCTTCAGGAAACCACAAAATCTTAGAAATTCAACTTCAAGATATCTGATCACGATAGAGAAGGTGACTTGCACTTTTATGAGGGTAGGGACGTGTTTCTTTCATTTCTCTGTAAATTGTTTGTCTGATTTGCGTTTTTTCCGACATATCACATATTGTTGGATGTTCGTGAAATGATTCTTATCAAACTTTTCTGTAATTAAAGTTAAGCCCCAACAAAGCTTTAGCACAAGTAAATATCAAATCATAGCCAATCCAACTTAATCCCTAACTCTTTTTGGGCATTAGGGGTTAACATGACTATGTTCAGCTTTTCTACTTCAGTCGATGCCTCTCGTTTGCTTTTACCATCAGGCGTCTGGGCCAATGCTCAATCGAATGTCACAAGGCTGGTGAAATTGTGAAAAGTTTTCATCAACTAATCTCCCATTTGGTTTTGTTCTTACTCGCCATCTCATCTGGTTAGTACGTTCAATCACAAGAATGTTGCACTGTTTTTGTTTCGAGTTTTATGCATGGCTTAGCGGGGTACAAATTATGGAAGGCTTTCTGTTGTTTAAAAAAAGTGCCTGACTGATTGGTACTTTAATTGAAATCAAGAAAAGCTTAACAAAATATATCATAACCCAAAAATTACATGCCCTTAAAGAGAGGAGAAGAAAAAAAAAAGAGAGTTCATATTACAATAGACATAACCAAAAGAAGACATAAACATATAAATCTATAGTTAAATTTTTTCATTCTAGAAAGAACTTTGGAGAATAATTTGAATTGGAGTCAAATATACTTTTTAGACACTGAAGAAAAGTCATCAATCCTTCATAGAGTGAATAAACAAATGAACAAGTCTTTATCATCAAAATCATGATCTGGAATCCAGTACTCATTTATTGTAGTATTGGTAGAACTTTTGGCTCTAGTCCATCGATTGGTACTTGGTATGGAATCTTCTCTATTTGCTCTCCAGAGGGCAATGTGTCATTGACGTACCTATCTACATTAATGATATTGTTATTACTAACTTTTATATAGTACACTGCAATTCAAGTGGAGTGAGGAGGCCCCCCCGATCCATCAATTCGGGGTTGGAGACATGCCCCCCACCCCCTTTAACTAATAAATAAAAGAAAGACTTCGTTATTATAGGACGAACCTACTGGAAACTTGTAGACCCTCCATGCATAGTTCCACCAGTCGCACCCCAGTTGAGGCACTCAATTATTTACATCTTGTAACACCATGCATTTTCTACTCCCAATTCATGCATAACCTCACCTCTTTCCGTTTGAACGTAGTATAATACCTTTTGTTATTTTGCTAGTAGTTCAGTAAAATTATTAGTGGTTTGGTTCCTCCTTTGCCTAGGAAGTCCTAAGTTTGATAACCATCCATGCACCCATTTGCCTAAAAAAAAAAAAAAAAAAAAACGTACTTGATTTATTTTAAGGCTTATCGCCTCCCCCCCCCCACCCCCCCCCCCCCCCCCCTCATATTAAAGCACACTGACAAAAACTGTTCATGAATCATATAGAAATGGATGATATGCGTCGAGAAGAACACCTTAAAGAAAATTAATCATCGATATTCACTATTTGTCATGATTGCTCAGTTCGATAACAAATGGGATCCTAGTGAGGTTTTTGGAACTTTTAGCAACTTCAGGAAAATTATTGCTCAGTGTCGGACTTTGGAAAAACATGGCAACTGGATGATGATGTAGGGTAGACATCTGCAATCTACCCTCCAATTTTGTATGCTTTCATAATTGCATCCAGTGGTGTTCTTGTCTGTTTAGCAGTTCACTGGAAGCAGAAAATGTAAGAAAATAAAAAAGGTTGGAATTTTCTCCAACCTGGGAGGTAAACTCTAAAACTTTAGACCATTTTATAAGGTGATGTAAGAATAGGTACAAAAAACTGGGGCCAACTTGAATTTATTTGACATAAGTTAACTTAAAAGCTCATAGATGTCATAACTTTACATAAGTTTTGTCCGTGGATATGTTATTGTATAAATTTTGGCTTCATTTCACTTTGTTAATATATTGCTATATTGTATTTTTTAATATGTAAAAGTATTCTTCTCTCTTATAAGGTAATTTTAAGTGACAAAATAATTTTTTTTGTCATGACAACAAAATTTAAATTTAAAATAAGGTATTTATTCACTTATAGATTAGGTTCTCATAATAAGTCTCTCTATACCGGAAGTAAGGAGCATGTTAAAACCAAATTTGTATTTTACATTACCAATAAATTACCTTATTATACTCATGATTCCCTCTATTATCAATCAATATTGAGGGGAAAATGGACATTTTAACAATTATGGCATGGGAGGATCTGATGGGAGAAAAGCAAAAAAATAAGAAAGAGCTTTTCCATATCCTCAGTTTTGATTTTCTGTTTTTCTTTCTTCTTTGAAGATGACTTGCCACCACACTCAAATTCAAAGCTTTTGGCTTTCCATTGTGTTGTCTCATCCAATCTTATATGTCGAGAGAGAGAGAGAGAGAGTTTAAACTGGTCAAATCTCAAAGACGAGGCCAAAGATCTTTTACAGTGGGACTTTTGGACTTTTCCAATTGTGTAGGCGTAGAAGATCTAATTTTGCTGTATTTTTAATAGGCTTTACTAATCTTTGTGGGATCCATAGTTTTCCAGTCCCCTTATTTTCAATGCTTTGTCTATTTTATTGCCTATTTTTGTTCCTACTCGGTCTTTTTCTTATTGGGAGATTATTATTCAACTCTTGTCTCGAACATTGGCATACAGACAGAATCCTAAACTTCAATCCCATGAACCTAGCAAGGATTGTCTCTGCTTTCTTTCTTTAGATAGTAATTTACCTGACTTTCAGTCACATGAAACCTAGCCAAGACTGTCACGACACTCATCCAACATAACCAGTATTTGTTTTCTTCAGAAGTCTACCCTTTTCACATAAGATTCACCGCACAGTCCATCATATGGGATTTAGTGATTAATGATAGAAAATGAGATTTAAATGACTATGATCGGTTAGTTTTGTAACAATCAGTATGCAAAAATGGTGTCGTTTTATGTGATGGGAACAAATCAACATTGGATATGAAATTTTGAATTCAAAACTTAGTCTTAGGCAACTAGTAGTTAACTATTGAGCTATTAATCTGTTGATTATTTTACTTTAACTTACACTTTAAATAGAGGGCAAAAACTTATGTATGTCATTCACCCTTTGGTTAAGAGGACTTTGTTCCAACTTGGGTGTCCTTTTCAAACCAAGGAAGATATTGCTTAGGGTTTCCATATCTGACATCAACATATGGTTGATTTTCTCTTCAATCCTACGTCTCTTATATGCTTGCTTGGTGTTTTGACTCTCGAAATTCCGATCTCCAGCCCTCCCAAGATTAACAACACAGTATGCTCGAGGTGGGTGTAGGAGAAAGAAAGAAAGAAAGAAAGAAAAGAAAAGGGGTCCAAAATGTTGCATGTGGTTTGCTCCTGAAAAGTGCAAGAGATGTGGATTGGGGACGCAGGTGGTGTATTTGGTCTCGTACACAAGAAAGTGGCGGGTTGGTGGTGGCTTGTAAATTTTGTTAATGCTGGTTTGTCCCATGCACTGGCTTCTTTTCCATCAGACTGCGTCCTGGCCGGTCAGACCCTCCTTTTTCGTCACTCCCTAAAGCCTCTGGTGGACACTTTTAGTACCAACGCCAAAAAGGCTGTGCCGGGACCTGTCTCCTTGCGAGCATGGAGGGGTCCATTCCCTGTCTAGCCTCAGCTTTCACATGTATAAACTACATAATTCATGAATTCCATACTGCATTAAGTCTTCCAAAAAGTCATGCTTCATTGATTCCCTGCTCCTCCCGGGCTGGAAATCTGATGAAAACGTCGTCTTCCTCCCTCATTCATACAGCCTGGAACGGGGCCCGAGCTTGACCAAATTTAATGTAGGATATCACGTGTCACCCTAAGAGAGCAATCCTCGTGTAAAATTTTCATTAAAAAAATGTTTCTAACTTTTGATATGAAAGTCTAAATTATACCTATACTAAACCTATTATCTTTTGATATCATGAATATTTGAGTGACATCTTAATATATATATGTTAAATTTTATAGAAATAATTAATATTTAATTTAAAATCCTAATATATCAAGTGAAAAAACTTTTTTTTAAGTTATATTTTAAATATCAATTTTTTTCATGTGGGACTTAACACCCTCTCTTACATTGAACATGGACAATACTTCTCATAAGAATCTTTATTTATAAACAAATGGAAAAAAGATAGAATTCAAAATTTTAAAAAATCCCTAAAAAATGTGGGGTTAAACATCTATATTGTAACATACCTTTCACCCTACTGTAAGTTTGGACATTCACATTATAATATTGTTTTTATATGAATTTGGCTTATTTAAGTCTAAGGAGTGTTAAAATAGAACTTTGACTTTAAAATTGTGTTAGATTTTATAAAAAAAAAAAACATATATCCAACTTAAAATTTTAAGATATTAAGTGTATCTTTTTAAGTTACATCTAAAAGTAACACACTGAAGATCGTGAGTCCTACACCTAAAAGTAACATAATGAAGCTAAGTTTAAATTAAAAAAAAAATTCTCTAACACTTAGGATTAGCTTTTAAATTAAGCTTTTATATTCCACCGCAGGCTGTGGCCCCGGCCACAGTCGAAACCACTAGTCCAAAGCAGAAAACTCGAAGGTGCTGATGAAGAAAGGTTGCATGCATTGGCTGACAATCTGCGATGGAAGGCGTGTTGCAGAAGAAAGCAGGTATAGAAAGCAGCAGAATGAAGGGGCGTTGTGATGTAAAATATTGTCAAAGGTGGAAAAGAGAAGATCGTGATGTTACTATACAGAGGAAAAGGTGCATAGAAGAATGCAACTGATGAAAGGGGAATGGCTCATCAAAAGCCCCAAAAACAAAAAGATTGAATGACCTTCACCAAGTGCATTGTGATCTGGATCAGCAAACCCCGCCAGTGTGTTCCCACAAAAAGCCTTTTGCCCATCAAAATCATCCTCCTCGGAAGTGTACATTCTCCAAATAGTAACATCTCACTTTATAATCATAATTCACATTTTAAATCACATTCTTTTATGTCCAATCCAATGATATGGTTAAAACACTTATTAATTCAACAATAAGTTAATAAGACATAAGACTTAAGTGTATACATAAAAATAAGAATTCATACAACTTAACATTAAGGAGACCTATGAGTGTCATGTGATCATACTGGTTGAAATTCGATTATGATATTATTTAATATATATTAATTTAGTGATAAGTTAATAAGATATAATTTTTTTTATTTTTAAATTTGACATTGGGGTATATATATTTTTAAAATAATAATAATAACAATAATTCATACGACTTGACATTAAGGAAGCTTACGAGTGTCATGTGATCAAACAGGTTGAAGCTCAACTTCAAACAAGGCCAATCTTCTTCCAAGGTACAAATCTTTTTGGTTTCTTATTTCCTGTACAAGCTCCGAGGTGACGTGACGTCTAGTGGACTCCCCCTCCATCAAATCAAATCTTTACCTCGGTCTAATTAGTACAACTGCACACCCTCTTTACACCCGATTGATACTACCTCTCTGTCTCCCATCGTCTCTCCACTCCCATTCTTTCCCTCCAAATTCCATCTCTCTTCCTTTCGCCCCCCCTCTGACGTGGCTTTCACCCGTCATGCCCACGTCCCTTATCCCCCAACGACAACCTAAGTAATTGTCGGAATTTTAATAATCAGCCCCTTTTAAACTGATATTGTCTTTATTTTCTTATCAGATGTACTTCGTAGGTGTGAGATCGATCATACAAAGTACTTCCTGTCGGACACCCGGCGTAGATCCACTTGGGGTTTGTTAAACACGAGCTCAAATCAAGGAGCATGAAGGGCATTTTGGACAGCTTGGGATCATTCTTGTTTCTTCCATAATAATTGAGACATCATTGGACGGTCGTAATAGAGACAAGCGTGTGGGTAATTAAAACTGCATCTTCCTCATTGACCAAAATGCCCATAACAAAGTAATGCCCCCTAGTATTTTTATAATTTATGGTAATAAATATTTAATAAAATTAAGAAAAATTACTTCCTGCAATCCTGACCGTCCATCTACGACAAAAAAGCACTACGGCTGGCTGGGGACTTCTCTATAGCTGCCGTACATCCGGAGCAGAGGAGCGTGGCCGCTTGAGTGGCGGCTCAGCGTCGGTGGAGCCGGGGTTCTCGGAACGCGTGTCGCAGCTACCACAGGCTGCGGCGTCGAGCACGCCGACAGGGCTGGGAGGCGGCGCCGGTTCGGCTCTCCGCTCTTTCCGGTGGGCTGCCGGACACGTGTCGACCAGATACTCTTGCATTAGTTGGAGACAGCTTCTCACCATTTCCTGTACCAAAAGGCGAGAAAAAACCCCAAAAAATATATTACACAGCTTTCTATGCTCCCTCTTCGAATTTCTCAGGAAGGAAAAAACAAACATTTATTCACAAAACCACCACAGTACAACGCTAAATTATACTAGGACCACGGAATAATACTTTGTTTACTCTCTCGTGGAAAACCACCGGCAGTTCCGGCGAATCGGAACCTTCAGTACTGGCACAAAGCACCGCCGCCGCTGCTATCGTCGACGGCGCAAAACCCAAGAAATCGATCACTGAAACATAATCGAGGAGATTAGTAATGCTATTATGGCAATGGAGAAAACACAATGGGTTTGGGCATTGGATTACCGCGGGTGGTGCTGAGAATGAGATCCGAAGAAGCAGAGAATACCCGGTTGTGGAGGTCGGGGGAAGAAGAGGAAGACGAAGATGGCAGCTTGGAGATGAAATAGTGGAGGAAATCGAAGGGCGTGACGGAGCGCAACCTCCAATTAAGAATGGTCATGACCCCGAGCTCCATTCGCTGGACCGTCCGGGCTTCGAACACGAACTTGGTCTCGAAAACTTGGAGGTCTAGGAGCAGTGGCACCTGGGGCTCCTCCATTTTCGCCGCCAGAGAGAGACAGGCCACCGATAGCAGCTGAAACGGCCACCCATACGCTTGCTGAAAAGGGAAAAAGAGTAAGAACGAGGATGGATTACACTGCCAGAACAATCTCACGCAAACAGAGCGTTTTCTCGGAAAGTCTGAAACTTTCCTGGGAAAATTATCTTACAGGCAGAGAATGCGACGAGAGAAAACGGTCCAAGTAGTTCACCGAGAGGAATGCCGTTACTGGACTGAACTTATAATACGCGTGCACCTGTTTCACACCATAACCAATACAGGGTATCGTTATCGGAATACGTTACGTCGGATTTTATACGTATAGACGTACGTAATCCGGCGAGAAAGCTTGTACCTTTAAGATCCAGTTGATGGAGTCCTGGCGAGCGGTGACGTCGATCGAGCGGTTTCGGCAGCGTCTGAGGTAGTCCGGCTGGGGCATGTGGTGAGGCTCCGACTCGATGAACGTGGAAACGGTCGATTCATCGGGCGGCGGAGAATGGGCGGAGAGGGACCACACCGGGGGGTGGTGGGAGATCCACCGGTCGGCGCTCCAGGAGGTAACGTCGCCGGCGTCCTCGCTGCAGTACAGGCTAGCACCGGCAGCGGAGGAGTGGTCCGGCGAGCAAGACATTGCCACTGACGAAGTCACAGACTAGCGGACAGCTAGCGCAGGCGACGGCATTGCTTCCGGCGGTGTGACGGCGACGGCGACGACTCTGACTGGTTATGGTGGGAAGGTGCTAAGTTTGCTCGTTGCTCGCTTGTGTTTGGAAACAACATAGTCTTTATTAGCTCCTCTCTCTCTCTCTCTCTCTCCCTCCCCAAAAGATTTTCTCTTTTATTTATTACCATTATTTTTCAGTTATTTAAGAATTATTGATGGATGTGTTTTGCTCCTTTGCTTCTTCTTAATATTTTTTTTTTGGTTGTGCCAAAAGAAATTAGATTCATGGTTGTAGAGTTTTCCTGATGATTCCCGGAAAATTAGAGATTTTTCCCTTATGGGCCTATGCACTTAAAGAGGTAGGAATCTTTTAGACAGCTTAATAAATTGGATTGGGATATTGGTTTGTTTTTTTCCACCGAAATGCCAAACTTGTCAGCACAAGCACCAATCTCAAACAGGTTAGATGGAAAGGTTGAAAATGAAAGTGAGATTTTTTTTTTTTTAGGAGGGTGAAGATTTTTATTTAGGAAGAAATATCTCAAATTCATACCTCTTAATTAGGAGTTTTTCCATGTTCTACTGAGCTGTGGGGTTATTGATTATTAATAGGTGAAGATTCGAAAGATTTTAAAAAACAAAAATAATAAAAAAGTTTGAGAAGAATCATTTGAAAAATTTTATTCTAGTTTGGAAGTCTTTACAGAGCATTCATAGCACATATTTATAAAAGATAATAATGCTAAGATGAGTGAAATAAACTATAAAACTACAATAAACCGAATATCTAAATCTATATAATATTTTCATTAAAGGAACGGTTGATTGGCCTCTTTTTATATCGAAGTTGAAAAGCTTGGTCAAGGTAAAAGGAGGGAAAACCAATAAAAAAGAGGTCCAATTATGACTTGCTACCCATATGTCATATGAATGTACATTCCACTAAAAGTTGCTACCTTGAAGCATTCGATTGACTTCCTTGACATCGGTTCCCCTTTCTTTTTTTTTTATTTCTTTTTTATTTTTAACTTATTATTATTAAATAATCGTTACTACTCCAAAAAGTTAGTCACTCATATTTCGTTTCTTTTTTTTCCCTGAGTTTTTCTATCCAATCATTTGTCACGTTAGAGAAGACACAACCCAAGGAGTAAAAAGATGATGGATCTCGTAATAGGTGAGATAGCAATCATATCAAGTAATGCTCCACCAACGAAAGAGAGAAAAAGAGACTGCAAAATTGTATCTAGTGACTATAATAAATCATTAGCCAATCGACCCTATATAATTAGCACCAAAGGCAAATCGGTTTCTCTTTCCCTAATTTTTGCTTTTTTTTTTTTTGGTAAATGGAAGAATTATAGCTAACGATAAATAATTATTTTTGATTATATGTTTTTATTCCTCATGAAAACTTATAATCATTTTGTTTTGATATAATTCTTCTTAAGTTTTAGTGTTTAATAAATATTTAATACTTAGTTTTAATAAGTGAGGTTTAACAAACAAGTATTTAATTGAAGCGTTAAGTACATTATGGAGTTAGGGTTTAAATTTAAGATAGTTGCTTTGATGTCACCATAGTTTATTAATCATCCTATAAATTTTAATTGACAAAAATATTAATTTTCTTAATTAATTGATAATCTTATATCTTATCAGCTTTTACAATTTATGTTAGCTCTACTTTTATGCACATGAACGATTAGCGTTAATTCATATATAGTATTTCCAAAAGAGCACCTCCATAACCCTTGAAGAAGATAACTCTCTCTTTTGCAATTACTTCACATATTTACCGGAAAACCATGTTATGGCGATCAAGGCTTCAAAGCTTACAAGATCATATGAGCATTGAACCATTAGAAGAATGAAGTTTCGCAGAGCTATCAAATTGGGTCATGACAACATTTCTTCGGCAATTACACATGGTAAAAGTTGGTACCAATTAGCGGAGAAGATGGGACAGTGTTTTTAAAAGGATGAAGGAATAAGAAGGTGATTCCAAAAATGGGAAATTTTTATTGGAGAGAAATCTCTAAGAAAATTTATAACCTTTTTACACATTTATGGGAGATATTATAAGATAAAATGGGACTTATAAACTATCGAACTCCTCGAATATGTAAATCTATATGCATATTTTAAGGAAAAGACTTGTTGATAAGCCTTCTTTTGGCTATATTGTAGATCAAAGTTGAAAAAGGTTGGTCAAGGTTAAAGGAGGGAGAAAAAAGAGGTCCAATTATGACTTCTTAGCCACATGGCACATGACAATACAACCATCTAAAAAAGTAGATACCTTGAGTCATTCGATTGACTTCTTTGATATGAGTCCTCTTTCTCTTTTAATTTATTTTTATTTTATTCATTATTACACATTACAAAATGTTATTGACCCGCATGACCAATAATCTTCTTATTTTATTTTTTGTCTCTTTGAATCTTTGGCAAGGTAACAATCATAATCAATCACCTCGCCCACCGAGAAAAGAGAAAAGATAGGGAGAAATTGCGTACGGTGACTACAATAAATCATTACCCAATCGACCTTATATAATTAGCACCGGAGGCAACATGGAAGCCATAAAATCCCAAAGTCCGGCCCATGGTGAAAGAAAAATTGCAGCAAATCAGTTTCTCTATTTGTCTAATCGCTGCTTTTAAACAATTTTTAACAATATTAATAAATTCTGCATGCATTACAAACCGAGCTTTAAATCATAATAGTAACTAGAGAGATGGTTGATATTTTTTCCGTAATCGCTTAATGTAGTAGTTGTAATACAAATTCGGATATTATTTGTGACCAAACCAATTTAGTTTAATGTGGTTACGAGAGTAATAATCTTGTTTTATTAGCGGTTGCTCATTACTCAACTAAGCACTTATTGACATGTTAATTCATACGGTGTATTTCTAGAAGAGAAGAGAACCTTCATTGCTAAGCCAAGGGTAAAACTAAGAGAACATTTCGCATTTAGTTACAACACCCGAAGAGATAACCTAATACAACATTTCTCTCTGTATGACATTTGTCGTTGAATCTTTCTTAAGGAGGGAATTCCGTATCTTTCACAGAACTCAATGCCATATTTCAATGGCTTTGCAGAATTAAAAAGAGAAAGAGAAACATAAAAAAACTAAACTCGTTTTTCCACGAGAGGATCCAAGAACAAGGATCTCGATTACTTCACATATGCACTGGAAAACCATGTTCCAGAACTCAGTTCCCAACTTGAGACAGTGGACCACAGATTCCACAGCTTACCAAATCATGTGGCTTTGCTTAGTTATTGCTCTACCCAGTTTGATGGTCCCAACCCCACCTTACACGCAGAAGTTTCACAGCCCTAGCATCACGAACATACCAAGATAAGTCTTTATAGATAAGATTCATAAGGTGAAATTTAAATAAAAAAAATTACTCCTCCAACCTTTAAGTTGACTTTTAAGTTAAGCCTTTGAATTTTTTAACTTGGTATCAAAATCTAAGTTGAATTTATCCTATCCAAATGTAACCTTGAGTCCAATAATATTCTATGTATAGAGATGTGTAGAAGAAGAGAGTCTTATATCAAAAAGTTTCATTAAGTTAGCTTTTAGATTGAGTTTTTGAACCTTCTAAGTCTAACAATGTATCTTCACCACATATTATAACATAAGATGCACATCAAATTTCAAAATATCCTTTTTATTCAAAGTGTGGAGAAATACTTCCTATAGGGACTCTTTTAATTTGAAACATGAATTTTACTATCATATTAAAAGATTTATTTCTTCGTTTTATAAGAGAAGTAAGCTTTTGCATATGTAAGAAATATAATTGTTTAGTATAATGGTAATGTAAGATACACATGAGATTCCAATTGCGAAGGTATTTAATTTAGAACTTTTACTAAACCAACCCAAAACTATTAAGTGGAAAGCTAATAGAGATAGACTCAAAACCCCCATTCACCTTTAGTTTTAGCTAATAGGTTCTCCATTTTAACAATTTGTAAGAACGCCCATCGAATAAAGCACTTTCAAACTCCAAAATCGGGTACCGCTCAAGGTGCAATGCAAAAAACTTTTACTTCTAAGTTATCCCATGCTTGAACTTACCTCGAACATACTAAACATTTATGAATTTTCACAGATTAAACTAGTTTAGGGTTTATCAGCTTTCTTAGGTATAAATTCCATTAGACAGTTATTTTGGTTTGTAGAAAAAATTTAAGGTTTAACCCAAAAGTATATTCATAAGTTAGAGAAAATAAGTTTACATTTAGACATTCCTTAAAGATCATATATTTTAAATGTTATATTTTAGCCTTCAACATAGACATTGACTAGTATTATGAAATTTCTTATTTGCTCTTTTAAGTCTTGGTATTGTTTGGAATTAACAAGATTTTGACGTCTTTAAAGACTAATTTTTCAAGTTAATCGATTTATTAGTGTAGGCTTACCTAGGCTATTCAGACTCAGATAAATTTCTACAAGTATCATCATCTTCAGATCCCCCATTATCATTAGGTCCTTTATCATCAGTACTGCCGGTATCTTTCGGATCAACAAATTCGTTTCCACCATCATTCGTATCTAAAAATATCCCTTACGGAAATCATAAATAGTAATTTTTGAAATGCCCATATTAACTAAGTCTACTTACCTTCCGATGGACAACGAGTATTGTAGCATCTGAACAGTCGAGCAAGACATTTAAGCAGGTTCTTCCACTTCAGAAACCAGTTGATCCTAGCCAATAATTAGATCAAACACTAAGACCAATATCTCAGTATCACCAATCTGAGCATGTTCAGGGCTCTTGATTCGAAAGTCCATTGAGTCAACAAGAAGCGAGAAAACCAAATTCAAAATGAAGGAACGAACCTGTTAAGATCAACTAAAGGTAGGGAATAGAACTTCTCGCTCCTAGGATCCGAGTTAAACTTCTTGAACTTCTCCCACCAAGGCCACCCATTATCTTTACGACAACAGGTTACTCTGCGCTCCAAAGTGGAGTCTAAGAAGGAAGCAATCATTGCTGCCACTGTTGCCGGCGATGAAAATATCACTTGCATTGTTTTGTTAAACTGTAACAAAGCAGACCAACATAACTCTCAAGTTTTCTATACGAAAAAGTGAAGAATGGTGAGGATACAGGAACAGTAAACATACACACCCATATAGAATCACTGTGGACAGGACCCTGGTCAGGCACCGACTGAAATGCGTTGAAATATTGAGGCACGCTAAGACCCATGAAGAGTGCAAAGCCCAGAATGAATTTTGTTCTGTTGGTAGTCAGATTGCAGTATTGAAGAAGGCCAAGACCAGAAGAAGCTGCTCAACCGGAAGAAAGATTTTCAATGTTGTGTAAACAACAAAAAGAAAACAAGCTGTAGAAATTGAATTCATATTCAGAATATTCAAGACAGATATTTAGAACTCTTGTTTACTCTTTATCACCAGGTGGCATTTCTTTATACTGTTCCACGTACAGTTAATGCAAAAGTATCCAAAAGTTGTGAATAGCAAGGGGCTGTTTCATTTCTATGAATAAATTTGGTTTCTCATTACATATTTTATTTTATTTTTTAATAATTTAGACTCTTATTAAACTTTACTTGATGTCTTAAATTGATAATAAAGATCTGCTTCAAAGTATATTTAAGTAAAGTAGAAATGTAGCTTAGAGGATTTGAATTCAGAATACTTATTTTGCAAGATTTCTTTCACATAATTTAAGTTTCAAGAAGATGATTCGACTTGTCCCAAAGAAAAGGAAAGGAACAAAGTTAAGTTCATATGCATTCATCTCACAATTTTCTCTCTTCTTTTTCAGTCACCCAACTCGTAACCTATCTAATTTTCATCTTCATTATACATTTCTCCTTTGACCCGGTTAATTTCTAATGCAACTATATGCTGTATTACTTTTACAGAAACGAATAAACGAATACATGAACCAAAAATAAATTTGCCATCTATCCTGATCACCAGAGAAATGTCATACGTACCCGCATAGCCATAATTAATACAGTTCAATGCCGCCGTAATTGGCTGTGGAACAGAAGCAAGGAGAGCCCCGGGTTTTCCTGGGACATGATTACATGGACTCATAAGATCAGTCATTAACGTAATGCAATAAATATATCAAAAGATCGAAGAGAAATGCCAAGACACTTATTCCATTATTGCTTAATGATCCACATTGATGTGGAAAAGACGTTTCAAGAACATTCGTGTAACGATGGACCAATGACAACCCCATATATGAGATAATCACCTAAAACAGAGAAGAGAATCATTAATACTGCCGATACTTCAGTGACTCTTCGACTTGCGAACCCGGTTAATCCCAAAAGACCTGCACTTTCACTTGAAAAAAACATAGGCCACAGAGTCAGATCACATGCTTTTAGAGACATAAACATATACATGCGTGTTAAGAATAAAAAGGAGTTAAAAGTTTGATATTGGTAAAGCATCGTAAGAGAGCTTCCAATAAAAGCAGTTAGAAAATTAGCTTAAGCTTTTGTGCTATGCGCAATATTCTAGTGTCTTATATTATGATCTCATGTATTGAAAAGATTCTCTAAGTTTTTATTTCTGCTAAAGTGAAATTCATTGTCAATGTAATTAATAGATCATCAAAATCAACTTATACAAAATTATAATAATTCTTCTTAATTCATAAATGTTTTCAAAATAAAATTACTGAAATACTAACCATGTGTAATACATAAAAGAGTATTTTTATTTATGAACATTAAATCTTTCTATACAAATGTTTTATTATATCACAATTAGAAGATTTTAAACTTGATTTTTTTTTAGATGAGCTATTATACTAGGTTATACCCTTAAGTCTATATATTTTTTTGTTCTTAAATGAATAAACTAACATATTTATACAAACAATCTCCTTAATCAGATTAAACATACAAAAGGGTCATGTTCCTTTTTTTCTTTTTTGGTCAAGGTGTTACCACAATATGTATATCAAAGATGATTGTGAAGACTCCCATGATCTCCTAACTAAAACTAGCTGCAGTTCCAATATGAAGATTCGATTACAAAGGTGACGAAGAAGCTAGTAGAAGTGAAATGTTTACACTGATGCACTGTTGCCACTTCCCGTGCCAAAAATGCTGTGCAAAAGAGAGCCTATTCCCTGGAATTGTACGAGAAGTTAACGTCCCAAATCTACTAAATACCAACAACAATAACAAGACATTAGTCCATCCCTTGCTACCTGCCAGACTAAAGCACGGCTATGTACAGAGGGAGGCATAGGTGTCGCCCCCCCATATCTCGATGCTGTAATATATGTTCCTGTAGACTACTTCAAATGAAGGGAGAAGTTATATCAAAAAATAAATTTCAAGAAAGGAACATAAGCATTAGTATCCATCAAAGCGTTTTCACAAGAATATACAACTGCTCTTGACAGAAAATTTTGAAAGGTAAATCCACCCGGTGGAGCTCTTCAGCTTATCTTATAACATAAACCAATGTATAACCCAGGTGAAGTAGGACAAGTTGGACATGTTACACCAAAAGTCTTAGCATTTTCTTTTGCATTATTTTCTTTTCTGTGGTCATTCTTGAACGGAGCGATTTTATAATTTTGGGTTTCCCAATACTCTAGTAATTGCCTTTCCTTCTTCAGGATCCCCCAGTTCTCCTTCAGCGAGATTTATTTGTTTTAAATGAGAAAGTTGCTTCTTTGTTCTTCTACTTGTGTTGAGGGATTTAATAAAGATAGATGCTCTTCTTTTAATGTTTCCATGGATATGCATGTGTGACTTCACCTTCACCTTTATTGATATCAGTTAGAAAAATTAGTCAAGAAATGCTTTGAAGAGTTCAAACCTCTACAGTTGAAACAAAAGCAGCAGCCATCATTGCCAAAGCATCTCCAGCATCAAATGTTGGACGACCCCATTGGAATGGATGCGGAATCCTGGTCCTGCATATGGCAATGTAAAGTGATTTGAAATGAAGCATAAATTTGATCAACGTTTACAATAGCCAACAAAAGATTGCTTTGGATCTCACTTTATCACGATAGCAAACTTTAATATTAAAAAGACAAACAACACTGGGGCAGGAAACCACCTAAGCTATTCCTCACAAAAAATGGCACAGATAACTAAGAACAACATGTAGCGAACCTTCTGATTCACTCTCCTGAAAACGTAAAAGAACTTCTATTTCAGTTAATAATAGAAGAACACCCAGAGATCACGAAAAGTGTCTTGAATTGCTTTCGATTCTTGTTTAATAGACAGAAAAGCTACTAAGGACACTATCCCTAGCGGAGAGTTAGGAGATCTTTCCCCATTTTATTAAACATAATCTCTTCTTGATCGTTCTTGGAGATCTCTGTAGCATCAAGAAGCTTAGGTGTACCGCAACTTCCCTATTTTTATCCGTTTTACATCAATGGCTTCCTTACTATGCAGTGCTTCCCTTTCTTTTCACAGAGCTTCATCATGCTCGATGAAGGCCCTGGAAGTCATTTTCATAGATAGGAAGCATTTGACACAACAGACTGATTACGAAAATCATGAGCATAAGCGAATTTTGTCCACTCAACCCTCAGTATTCTAGCTAACTACGATGTTCAATTGCAACTAAACTACTCTCCAAATATTTGGAAATGTGACATTCCAAAAATAAATGTTAATGTTGCATGAATGGGAAATCCATTTCCACATCTTGGCTGAAGTCCCCTCTAATCCCGGTGGGTAAGGAATTCTATGCTACCTGCAAGAGGAGTTTTGATCACTCTCAGGGATCTAAGAAAACCCCATCCTTTTCTAGCATCTCCACTGAACGTGCTCTTTGAGAAGAAAGATGGTATTGTTAGTCAACAATAAAAATACATTTAATGGAAAACTTCTCGTCGCTGAAGGTTAAACTAAGTCAATGTCGTCGCTGAAGGTTGAACGGTTTTTACATACGTACACTCGAGAAATGGTGCGAACGGAAAGTAAAGGAAGTTGGCTGGAAATGTAAGGAAACTGCAGGAAAAGCTATTTATGTATGACTGCGTTTTCACTCAATGATTGAGAAAGGACCTAGAATTATCTATGTACAAAGGATTAGAGAATTAAATGTGGCGTGAAATGGGAAAGGAAACCTCTTGATCTCCTTTCCATTTCATGGTTGGAAATCATGTGGCCAATTTTGTTGAAGTGGCCTAAGGCTAACTTGGTCCTAGGGTTGCTGTGACACGTGATGTGTTCCTAATGTGGCACCTCATAATTTCCTTTAGGGCTGAGCTAGAACTTGGCATGAATGTTGACATGGCACTATTTGCTAATATCTTTCTACTTGTAATATCTTTCCACTTGTTAACAAGGCAAGATGAACATTTCATTTAGACTAAAACACTTAAAGTATGTAAAGGAAACATCTTTAGTGAAGAAGTTAGCATATTGAAATAAAAGTCAATCTTATCATGTTTTAGTATGCATAAAAAATTAGGTTGGTTGTCAAGTAGAGGAATTGTCATTTCAAAGTGTGGGATCTTGTGGGATTGAAGCATGGAGATCATAAAGAACTTCAATCAAAATGAGTTTTGTAGTAATGATAGCAAGACTTTTGAATTCTATTTTGGTAATGGAATGAACTACTATTCATGGTTTATGAGAATACCAAGGGCTAAGGTTAGACTCAAGGAAGATGTAGAACCCACTAGTAGATTGTCAATCATCTCTAACACCTAGCTAGCCAACATTAAACTTCATGAATGGATGAAAAGCTTTGAATACATTCAAAAATTGGTCTTGGTGGTGAGGGAGAATCAATAGGATTGGACAAAATTATCATTGAAGAAAATGTAATGTTTATGACCACGTGATAAAGTTTTTCGGAAAGGGTCCCAAATATTAAAATGAAATAATTTCTAAGGGGTGAGATTTATTTGTGGTGAAGGAATAAGGGAGGTTGTGAGTTTTGCTAAGATGAAGTGCCATACAAGAGGACAATGTGGATCTTGAGAAAGATGCCAAGATTGCTTTAATTTTTTTTATTATGGTATAAAACACAACATAACCTAGGCATTGGTACTAGACAGACAAGTGATAGGAAGTGGATATGATAAAAGTAGATAGAGACTTTAGAAGACTCAATCTCAGAAGATAGTATAGGCCACAATTAATAGTATCACAAAAAAGGATCTTGCTTAAATGGCAACTCTTTACATAAAGACATATTCTAATATTAAAAAAGTTACTATACCTATGATACTAAAGAACTTAAATTGAGGAGAGATGAAAATGTTACTAATGTGTAATCCAATGCCATCACGGTGAATTATTGGGTACCAACATATGGAGTGGAACTGATAAAAGTGGTGGCGCTATTTGTGAAATGGTAGGTGGCACCGAGTCTAGAAACCAAACAGAATTAGAAGCTACTGATGGGGGGAGTAAAGCAATATCATGGGCCTGTGGGTTGGGGGTTTTGTGGCCCCAGGGGGTGTTCTGTGATGGGCTCTGATCCTCGAATAGCCTAGTATAGAATCATCAACATCGTCATCTACTGAGACCCTCCAGCAGTGGGATAAATAATAATCCAAAATTACAAATACATGAACTAAAACTGCTCCTACTATTGTGTAGTGGGACTGCTTTTGTCAAGATATACAGTTTTGACAATCATGGTACGGTGTTATGAAACTCTCAGAGGGGAAAAGCATGTCACTTCTCTGTTCTGCTATGTTTATACCATTGAATTATCAGGAAATATCTCAATATTTGTGTTATGGGCGACTAACACTAATTTCTTGATAAAATGATTACGTAATAGTTCATCCATTTGTTAATTTAGACTTTTAGACAAGCATTCTATTTCAAAGCACTAAGAGTGATGGACACAAGCTAAATGGATTATAGAGAAATTTTTGCATTAGAACTCACCAAGGGGTGGCATTAATTAGTCCTGAACGATCTGTCCGGCAACTTGTTTGGGTTTTTTCAGGCCGATTATCATAAGCACCGGCTGCCGTCAAAATTGCTGCATATACCCATACAATAACAATCGACAGTGTGATTGCAACTTGTTTTAATAAGTTCCTTCTTGAACCCGTTAACATTGAGGGTAAGTACTGCATTGCAATTAAATAGTATATTAGACAAACGTGAGAGAAACAAAAAATTCGGGTAATTTGAGAGAAAAAAAGGTGGAAAAAAGGACAAGTTTTCCAAGTTTCCATAAAATTAAAACACTTTTGTTCTCTTTGCGAAATTTGAGTAGGTAGGGTTCTTAGATGCTGTCCCCTTTGTAGATTGAACATTGATAGTGGCCCAGCACTTTACACCCTACCTACCTAAGAATCGTCACGGAAAACACAGAAGGCTTAACGACGTTGCCCACCTGAGATAAAAGAATCGCTATAATCAATTCTGGAAGTCCGACTTCAACGCATTGTGCTAACTTCGGGCAGCAGTGGAAAAGAAAGGCAATTTAGTAAGAAAGTCAGTACGGGCATAAATAACTCAAGGATAGATCGAATGCATTTTACCACGTACAGGAAATAAAAGAACAGATCGTTTTCATAAGAGATTTATAAGTAGCAATTGACCTTGAGGTATTCCGACAAGTACCTCTATAAAATAGACAAGCATATTTGAGCTACATGTCCATTTTCACTTCTCTCGTGAAGAATATGTTTTTCGCAATTTACTTTTTCTAGTTTGCAAAGCATTAATAATGATATTTGTGTGTAGGACAAAAGTTCCTACTGAATTTAGGAGACCAATTGTCCACCTAAAACTAATTGGTAGTAGGTGAGAGAAATCCTTCATTAATAAGGCCAAAGACCTCACCATACGGGACTAATGTGAGATGAGACTGGTGTGGGACTAGTTTAAATTCTCTCCCACAGTCCAAGCTTGGTCTTTTGCCGAGTGAGAAGGAATTTGGATGCTCAAACAACTAAATTAGAATCACTGCTTCGTGTAACAATGACGTATGACACTAGTGGGAATAAAGGGTTCAACAGTCTTACCTCTGGGAAACCCCGTGCAAAAAGCCCAAGTCCTGTGTGAGTTACGAGAGGTACCGCAGCAAGAGGGCTGAGAGACCTGTACCATAAGACTTTCAAACTTAGCTCTTTAAGCAAACCGCCGAATAATAAATAAAAAGATAATCAAATACAATAAACTTTCTTCGCAGTGTCCTACCTCACATATTTTTTCCATAAACCAGAATACCCAAGAGCAGTTTGGAAGATAGATGAAATAATTTGTGCTCCTTGCACGGCTCTCATGGTATGTTTAAACTTCTAGAAAGTACTCGCAAACACATAAGAAACACATTAAGGAAGCAAAAATTCACGCCAAAGTAAATGCATAGGCAACTTCTTTCTTCAATTATCCTTCGCAAGAAACAAAAGCATTTCCATGTATTTTCTTTTGCTTTCCGCTCGTTCTGTTCTAGAAACAGACATAATCCTAAGAATTGCAAACTTGCCATGATAAGATGTACAGACCAACCTGGTTTTGATCTGAGTATTTGAGGAACCTCCTCGATGAGGCAATATAAAGAGTAGGGACGATGAAAGAAAAAGAACTTCCCATCACCACCGGCAGCCGAGCCCCGAACAGAGTCTGGAAGAGTGTGTTAAAGCCAGCAACAAAGAGGAAAGTGTTTATCACTTCTGCCTTCTCCACCTACAATTAAAGAATTCCAAAAGTCCGTGGAAAGGTGACAATTAAAGAAACAGGAGAAAAGAGGAAGCGGAAAGAAATGGTATTGTTCTATAAACTTTGTGACTACGATAGATAATTGTCCATTAGACAAGTGACTTAGACAGGCTAAGTATATACCATTAAAAAAGTTGAATTAGTAGTAAGGTTTCTCTTGAAGTCATCAGTGGCAAGATAGTTGACTGTGTGATTTGATGAACAGTCAAGGTTACTTTAGAGAATGATTAAATCAAGTTGACTCATTTTGCATCAAAGCTCCAAATAATTATCAATTACTACTTTGTGAGTACAGAAAAAATTATTTACCCAAATTATATAATATCTTTGATGTTTTAGTCTTGGGTTAGTTTTATTTACTGCATGATCCCCTTTTTCCCCCAACAGTTGATGAGCAGAGAGAGAGAGAGAGAGAGAGAGATTAGGAAGAGGTTCCTTACATCACCACCCCCCATTCTTGGGACAACAACATTAGAGATAGTAAGAGCTGTGCCAATCATCATCACATAATGTTGGGATCCAGGAATAATAGCTTTCTCTACATTAAACAAAATACATAGACACATTATAAACATAAGAAAAACGGGATGAGAAAAATCAAAGGGTAATAAAAATACAGAAGCCTACTGAAAATGAAAACTATAATTCAATTTAACTATTTTTTTTCCCCCAAAAAGTAAGATGGTAATGGCAAAATATCAGATTCAATGATAGAAGTAGAAGCATTTAGCAACTAAAACTTTCAAAAATTGCTTGTTTGTTTGTTTCTTTTACTACCGTTACCAAGTTTTTTAATAATTTACTTTCGTGAAATGTAATAAGAGAGAGAGAGAGAGAGAGAGACTTACGCCAGGGGGGAGAGGAGACAACATCGACTGGGACGATTTCCTGAATACTAGGACGAGGAGGAGGAGGAGGAGGTGTTGGAGGAGAAGAAGAAGAAGAAGAAGACGAAGAAGAAGTTGTTGGAAGAGGCATAGGCGTAGGTTGCTGACAGCCGCAGTCACATGAAGGAAGACAAGCAATGCATTTTCCTTTTACTTTTGATGTTCCACAACCGTCACATTTTTCTAGACACGGTAGCGTCACCGGTTGCTGACAGCCACAGCCACAGGCAGGGTGACAAGTTATACATGTTCCTTGTACCTTAATTTTTCCAGAACAACCAGATGCCCCTGGAGACTGTTGTTTCGCCGGTTGCTTAGAGCCACAGTCACATCCTTCTCCTCCTAATCCTCCACAGGACCCAGACATCTCTCTTGCTTCTTCTTTGGTTTGCTGTGTCTTGTGAATTCAGCGGCAGAACTGCAGCTATACTTACTGAAATAATTGATCGAGCGGAAAGACCCGGACAGTGAACAAGTCAAGTCAATTAGCACATGGCTAATTGAGACCAGTATAAAGTCCATACAACCCCTCAAGCCGCCAGTGCTATCATGGCCGTTGATCTTTTTAATGTCTCATGAAACACACCGCTCCAAAAGTAATTATGTGATTAATTAAGACCAGTCTAAAGCAATTAGACTCAAAGAAAGATAATTTGTTGTTTAAAATGAAATTTTAGAATCGGACAGTAAAGAGTAATTGAACCGGCTGCACCATTGACAAAAAAGATGGAACATAGATGATTAAAATACATGTATGTTCAGTCTTATATGTATAACAATAAAAGAGAAAAACAAATCATTGCACCTACGAGTCTGTACTATGTTTAACCTCTTCATCAATGCAGCTTTGACATTCAAAGATTGCGTGTTGATTTGAAATTCCAAGCTGGCAAAGGAGTGAGATGATGAACCAAAGGAGCCGTTCTGCAGAGAGCACATGCAGTTGTCGAGTGTTTTGTGGTAACAGCAGTTAAAGCTTTGCACTTTGCTGATGTGACGTTGAATGCTGCGGCAAGGCTAATTTTTATTTATTTATTATTATTCTTAAGTTGACTCATGTTTTATTTTATTTTACTTTTTCTTGTCTTTGCAGGCGTATATAAATGTAATTTTTTTTTTTCTGTCTTTGAAAGTTGAATATATCGAGTACGGCATAGCGTAACTCCCTGCATCCTTGATTTTCTTCACTTGTGTGATGATATATAATTGTTGTTTTGCCTTTGGGCAGGAATTGAATCTTCATAAAATTTTAACCATTCAAAATCGGAAACACGTTAAAAATAATACTCATTTTATCTTGTTACATCCTAACCCGAATCTTCTTTATATATTCAACTTGCCCTTTCTCTTAACATTGAGTTTTAAAGAATGGAGTAAACATGTTTTGGTAAAGAAATAGAGTTTCTATTTTGTCGCTTTACATGAAAAACAATGATAATTATATTTTATTTAATTATTTTGACTGTTTTAGAAATATATAATGTAATATTTTGTGAAATAATATTTGAACTTTTTTACGTTTATCCAAAATTCTCTTGTCCGTACAATAACCTAAGATGGCAAAAAGGAAAAGGAATGAACGTGGGAAGAATGGACAGAAAACAAAAGGAAAAGAAAGGCACAAAAGGAGGGAACACACGAAGAAGAGGTTGGACCCACGCTCGGACGGCAAAGGAAGTAAAAAGAAAAAGAAGAGGAGAGAAAACAAAAAAGCGGGTCGCGCAAGCTGGAAACTAAGGAGAGACAAACGAAAAAAAAAGAAGAAGACCAGATACATGAGGAAAACCAAACTTTCTTAGGTTGATTAACGTGCCAATATTAAACATGAGTTTGTAACCTTCCATAATTTGGATAAATCTGAACCAAAGAAGCAACATGCTTATAATAAAAGATATAAAAAAGATAATACTAAATCAAAAACAAAAACAAAAACAAGAGAAATAGATTTAGTAAAAACAACTTAAATACAAATAGATATAAAAAATAATATCATAAACAGTTTAGAAATTATGATAGCTGCAAGTTGTTTACTTCTTCTTCTTCCTTCTTGTTGTTGTTGTTGTTGTTATTTTTTATTTTTTATTTTTTATTTTTTGGGAGTGGGAATCATCTCCAGCAAGGAGATTTGGGTGTATTTTGGAGAGATCCCTCCAAATACATCTTGCTTTGATATGCAATTAGGATGCAAATATGATCTTTATGGATAACATGGAGATGGAACAAGAACTTTTTAGGAAAAAAGATAAAGTCCAATACTTAGGAATTGGATGAACTTTTACCTACTTTTGAAAAGTCCAAAATTAGGGATAAAAATGCACTATAGAATAGATAATCCTAGAATACTAAAGGATAACCTTTAAGGTTAATCTTTACTCTGATATCACAAGAAAAGTCAAAATTTGTCGAGTTTATTAATGTGCTAACATTAGATTTAAGTTTGTAACCTTTAGTAGTTTGGACAAATCTAAACCAAAGAAATAACATGCCTATAATAAAAAAAATATATTAAATGGGAAACAAAAAAAAAGAAATAAATTTAGTAGAAACAACTTAAAATACAAGTATGTATAAAACAAAAATAATGATATCATGAACAATTTAGTAATCATGATTACAAGGTCTAAATACCTTATTATATCTTTACACAAATAGCAAGATATTTGAGGAGTCTGCCATTCCCAATTACAAATGCCAAAAGAAAATTTATAATTTTACAAACAAGAAACTCATACAATGATTTTGGATAATGATTTTGGATAATGGAACAAGAGTGCCCTAGATCTTGTTTATGGGAGGAGTTGCCACTCTTCCTAACATAAGCAAAACAAGATAACATAGAAATGCAGGTGGGCTTTATACATTCCGATGGCTTGGCACGGTCTTCAAGACCAGCTAAGGATAACATATAAAAGTCATTCTTGGCACATTCTTCAAGGTCATATGGCTGCACTCTTTTATTATCAATCGAATGGGAGGCAAGCATGGAGTCCGGGGGAGCGTGACGTCGATCGAGCGGTCGCGGCATCGTCTGAGGTAGTCCGCCTTTGGCATGTAGTGGGGCTCCGACTCGATGAACGTGGAAACGGTGGATTCATCGGGCGGCGAAGAATGGGCGGAGAGGGACCACAACAGAGCTTGCTCGTTGCTCGCTTGTGTTTGGAAACAAGTCTTTATTAGCGCCTCTCTCTCTTTCCCTTTTTTTTTTCCCCGAGTTTTTCTATCCAACATTTGTCACGTTAGAGAAGACACAACCCAAGAAGAAAAAGATGAGGGATCTCGTAATAGGTGAGATAGCAATCATATCAAGATATCCTCCACCAACGAAAGAGAGAAAAAGAGACTGAAAAATTGTATCTAGTGACCATAATAAATCATTAGCTAATTGACCCTATATAATTAGCACCAAAGGCAAATTGGTTTCTCTCTTTCCCTAATTTTTCCCCTTTTTTTTTTTGATAAAGGGAAGAATTAGAGCTAACGATAAATAATTCTTCTTAATTATATGTTTTTATTCCTAGGAAAACTTATAATCATTTTTTATTATATAATTCTTCTTAAGTTTCAGTGTTTAATAAATATTTAATACTTAGTCTTAATAAGTGAGATTTAACAAACAAGTATTTAATTGAAGCGTTAAGTACAATATGGAGTTAGGGTTTAAATTTAAAGATAGTTGCTTTGATGTCACCATAGTTTATTAATCATCCTACAAATTTCAATTGACAAAAATATTAATTTTCTCAATTAATTGATAATCTTATATCTTATCAGCTTTTACAATTTATGTTAACTCTACTTTTATGCACATAAACGATTAGGATTAGTTCATACATAGTATTTCCAGAAGAGCACCTCCATAACCCTTAAAAAAGATAACTCTCTCTTTTGCAATTACTTTATATATTTACCGAAAACCCATGTTATGGCGATCAAGGCTTCAAAGCTTAGAAGATCATATGAGCATCGAACCATTAGAAGAATGAAGTTTCACAGAGCTATCAAATTGGGTCTTGACAACGTTTCTTCGGCAATTACACCTAGTAAAAGTTGGTAACAATCAGTGGAGAAGATGAGACAATGTTTTTAGAAGGATGAAGGAATAAGAAGATGATTCCAAAAATGGAAAAATTTTATTTGAGAGAAATCTCTAAAAATTTTTATAACCTTTTTACACATTTATGAAAGATAATATACGATAAAACGGGTCTTATATACTATAGAACTCCTCGAATATGTAAATCTATATGCATATTTTAAGGAAAAGACTTGTTGATAAGCCTTCTTTTGGCCATGTTGTAGATCAAAGTTGAAAAAGGTTGGTCAAGGTTAAAGGAGAGAGAAAAAAGAGGTCCAATTATGACTTCTTAGCCACATGGCACATGACAATACAACCATTTAAAAAAGTAGATACCTTGAATTATTCGATTGACTTCTTTGATATGAGTCATCTTTCTCTCTTTTAATTTATTTTTATTTTATTTATTATTACACATTGTAGAATGTTATTGACCCCATGAGCAATAATCTTTTTATTTTACTTTTTGTCTCTTTGAATCTTTGGCGAGGTAACAATCATAATCAATCACTCGCCCAGCAAGAAAAGAGAAAAGATAGAGAGAAATTGCGTACGGTGACTACAATAAATCATTACCCAATCGACCTTATATAATTAGCACCCGAGGCAACATGGAAGCCATAAAATCCCAAAGTCCGGCCCATGGTGAAAGAAAATTACAGCAAATCAGTTTCTCTATTTGTCTAATCGCTGCTTTCAAACAATTTTTAACAATATTAATAAATTCTGCATGCATTACAAACCGAGCTTTAAATCATAACAGTAACTAGAGAGATGGTTGATATTTTTTCCGTAATGGCTTGATGTAGTAGTTGTAATACAAATTCGGATATTATTTGTGACCAAACCAATTTAGTTTAATGTGGTTATGAGTAATAATCTTGTTTTATTAGCGGTTCCTCATTACTCAACTAAGCACCTATTGACATGTTAATTCATACATTGTATTTCTAGAAGAGAAGAGAACCTTCATTGCCAAGCCAAGGGTAAAACTAAGAGAACATTTCGCATTTAGTTACAACACCCGAAGAGATACCTAATATAATATTTCTCTCTGTATGAAATTTGTCGTTGAATCTTTCTTAAGGAAGGAATTCTTATCTTTCACAGAACTCAATGCCATATTTCAATGGCTTTGCAGAATTAAAAAGAGAAAGAGAAACATAAAAAACTAAACTCGTTTTTCCACGAGAGGATCCAACAACAAGGATCTCGATTATTTCACATATATGGAAAACCATGTTCCAGAACTCAGTTCCCAACTTGAGACAGTGGACCACAGATCCCACAGCTTACCAGATCATGTAGTTTTGCTTAGTTATTGCTCTACCCAGTTTCATGGTCCCAACCCCACCTTCCACGTAGAAGTTTCATAGCCCTAGCATCACGGACATACCAAGATAAGTCTTTATAGATAAGATTCCTAAGGTGAAATTTAAATAAAAAAAAATTATTCCTCCAACCTTTAAGTTGACTTTTAAGTTAAATTTTTGAGTTTTCTAACCTAGTATCAAAATCTAAGTTGAATTTATCTTATCTAATGTAACCTTGAGTCTAATAATATTCGATGTGTGGAAATATGTGTAGTAGACAAGAGTCTCATATCAAAAAGTAAGATCCATAATGTGAAATTTAAATTTAAAAAATTAATCTTTCAATCATTAAGTTAACTTTTAAATTGAGTTTTTGAACCTTTTAACTCTAACAATGTATTTTCACCATATATTATAACGTAGGATGCACGTTGAATTTCAAGGTACCCTTTTTGTTCAAAGTGTGGAGAAATACTACCTATAGGGGCTCTTCTAATTTGAAACATAAATTTTAGTATCATGTTAAAAGATTTACTTCTTCCCTTAAAAATTGTTTTATAAGAGAAAGAAGCTTTTGTGTATATAAGAAATATAATTGGTTAGTATAACGGTAATGTAAGATACACACTAGATTCCAATTGCGAAGGTATTTAAATTAGAACTTTTAGTGAACCCAACCCAAAAGTATTAAGTGGAAAGCTACTAGAGATAGACTCAAAACCCCTATTCACCTTTATTTTAGCTAATAGGTTCTCCATTTTAACAATTTGTAAGAACGTCCGTCAAACAAAGCACTTTCAAAGTCCAAAATCGTGTCAAGGTGCAATGCAAACAACTTTTACCCAGTTATCCCATGCTTGAGCTTAGCTTTGAACACACTAAACATTTATGAATTTTCATAGATTAAACTATTTTTGGGTTAATCAGCTTTCTTAGGTATTGGACAAAGTTATTTTGGATTGTAGAAAAAATTTAAAGTTCAAGCCAAAAGCAAATTCATAAGAAAAAAAAAAAAGTTTACATTTAGACATTACTTAAAGATCATATATTTTAGATGATAGATTTTAGTCTTCAACATAGACTTTAACTAGTATTATGGAGTTTCTTATTTGCTTTTCAAGTCTTGGTAATGTTTGGAATTAATAAGATTTTGACGTCTTTAAAGACTAATTTTTCAAATTAATTAATAAATTAGTGTGGGCTTACCAGGGCCATTCAGACTATGATGAATTTCCACTGTCGTCAGTATCTCCTTGATCATTCTCAAAGGTATAATCACCTTCAGGTCCTCCATTATTATTAGGTCCTATCTCATCAGTATCGCCAGTATTTTTCGAATCAACAAATTCGTTTCCACCATCATCCGTATCTAGAAATATTCAATCATTTCAAAATCATATCCCTTTGCGAAATCATAAATAGTAATTTTTGAAATGCCCATATTAACTAAATCTACTTACCTTCCGAGGGAAAATGACGATTGTAGCATTTGAACAGTCGACCAAGACATCTAAGCAGGTTCTTCCACTTCAGAAACAAGTTGATCCTAGCCAATAATTAGATCAAACACTAAGACCAATATCTCAGTATCAGCAATCTGAACATGATCAGTGCTCCTCATTCGAAAGTCCATTGAGTCAACAAAAAGCAAGAAGACCAAATTCAAAATGGAGGAAAGAACCTGTTAAGGTCAACAAAAGGTAGGGAATAGAACTTGCTCCTAGGATCCGAGTCAAACTTCTTGAACTTCTTCCACCAAGGCCAACCATTATCTTTACGAGAACAGATTACTCTGCGCTCCAAAGTGGAGTCTAAGAAGGAAGCAACCATAGCTGCCACTGTTGCGGGCGATGAAAATATCACTTGCAATGTTTTGTTAAACTGTAACAAAGGAGACCAACATAACTCAAGTTTTCTATACGAAAAAGTGAAGAATGATGAGGATACAGGAACAGTAAACATACACACCCATATAGAATCAGTGTGGACAGGACCCTGGTCAGGCACCGACTGACATGCGTTGAAATATTGAGGCACGCTAAGACCCATGAAGAGTGCAAAGCCCAGAATGAATTTTGTTCTGTTGGCAGTCAGATTGCAGTATTGAAGAAGGCCAAGACCAGAAGAAGCTGCTCAACCGGAAGAAAGATGTTTAATGTTGTGTAAACAACAAAAAGAAAACAATCTGTAGAAATTGAATTCATATTCAGAATATTCAAGACAGATATTTAGAACTCTTGTTTACTCTTTATCACCAGGTAGCATTTCTTTATACTGTTCTACATATAGTTAATGCAAAAGTATCAAAACGTTGTGAATAGCAAGGGGATGTTTCATTTCTATGAATAAATTTGGTTTTTCATCACATATTTTATTTTATTTTTTAATAATTTAGACTCTCATCAAGCTTTACTTGATGTCTTAAATTGATAACAACAATCTACTTCAAGGTATATTTATGTCAAATAGAAATGTAATTTAGAGGATTTGAATTTAGAATACTTGTTTTGCAAGATTTCCTTCACATAATTTAAGTCTAAAGAAGATGATTCAACTTGTCCCAAAGAAAAGAAAAGGAACAAAGTTAAGTTTATATGCATTCATTCACAAATTGCTCTTATTTTTCAGGAACCCAACTCGTAACCTATCTAATTTTCACCTTCAGCATACATTTCCCCTTTGACCCGGTTAATTTCTAATGCCACTATGTACCGTATTACTTTTACAGAAACGAATAAATGAATACATGAACCAAAACTAAAATTGCCATCCATCCTGACCACCAGAGAAATGCCATACGTACCCGCATAGCCATAATTAATACAGTTCAACGCCGCCGTAATTGGCTGTGGAACAGAAGCAAGGAGAGCACCGGGTTTTCCTGGGACATGATTACATGGACACGTAAGATCAGTCATTAAGGTAAATGCAATAAATATATCAAAAGATCGAAGAGAAATGCCAAGACCCTGATTCCATTATTGCTTAATGATCCACATTGATGTGGACAAGACGTTTCAAGAACATTCGTGTAACGCTGGATCAATGACAACCCCATATATAAGATAATCACCTAAAACAGAGAAGAGAATCATTAATACTGCCGATACTTCAGTGACTCTTCGACTTGCGAACCCGGTTAATCCCAAAAGACCTGCACTTTCACTTGAAAGAAACATAGGCCAGAGTCAGATCACATGCTTTTAGAGACATAAACATATACATGCGTGTTGAGAATACATATGTGCATAAAAAGGAGTTAAGAGTTTGATATTGGTAAAGCATCGTAAGAGAGCTTCTAATAAAAGCAGTTAAAAAATTAGCTTAAGCTTTTGTGCTATACACAATGTTCTAATATCTTATATTATGATCTCATGTATTGAAAAGATTCTCTAAGTTTTTATTTCTGTTAAAGTGAAATCCATTGTCAATGTAACTAATAAATCATCAAAATCAACTTATACAAAATTATAATAATTCTTCTTAACTAATAAATGTTTTCAAAATAAGATTGTTAAAATACTACCATTGTGTAGTACATAGAAGAGTATTATTATTTATGAACATTAAATTCTCTCACACAAATATTTTATTAAGTCACAATTAGAAGATTTTAAATTTGATTTTCTTTTAAATGAGCTGTCATACTAAGTTATGCTCTTAAAACTTTGTATTTTCTTGTTCTTAAATTAATAAACTAATATATTTATAAAAACAATCTCCTTAATCAGATTAAACATACAAAAGCGTAATGTTCTTTTTTTCTTTTTTGGTCAAGGTGTTATCATAATATGTATATCAAAAATGTTTGTGAAGACTTCCATGATCTCCTAACTAAAACTAGCTGCAGTTCCAATCTGAAGATTCTATTACAAAGGTGACGAAGAAGCTAGTAGAAGTAAAATGTTTACACTGATGCACTGTTGCCACTTCCCGTGCCAAAAATGCTGTGCAAAAGAGAGCCTATTCCCTGGAATTGACGAGAAGTTAACGTCCCAAATCTACTAAATACCAACAGCAATAACAAGAAATTAGTCCATCCCTTGCTACCTGCCAGACTAAAGCACGGCTATGTACAGAGGGAGGCATAGGTGTCGCCCCACCATATCTCGATGCCGTAATATATGTTCCTGCAGACTACTTCAAATGAAGGGAGAAGTTATATCAAAAAATAAATTTCAAGAAAGGAACATAAGCATTAGTATCCCATCAAAGCGTTTTCACAAGTACATACTGTTGGAGATACGGTTGCCCTAGTATCAACTATTTCCATATTGGAGTTGTTCCAATTGTGGTATAGATCTCTTTTGTATAGGAAATTATTCATTGTAATTATTTTTCCTTTATTAGCCTACTTCATTACATTATAAGTAGAGCTCTTGTATCTATTTTTCCTTCAAGCAATACAACATAATTTCCCAAGCTCTTCTCTCCTTTTCATTGCTTCTCCTCCTTTTCCTGTCATGGTATCACGAGCCACTACGGTTCAATAATTTTAGCTTCCGCTCTTCTCATTTTTTTTCTCTTTTCTCCCTTTTTTTTTGGCATCCAATTTTTTTGGCTACTTCTTTCCAATGGCTGCTTCCCAAACCCCTTTTTCGGATGCCCCTATCATTGAAGATGCTTCGGACACTGACCTGCCCCCTCCCATCGTGTCTGAACCGAGCCTTCAGGCTCCCGTCGTGCAAGCCATTGGTGCTGATTCCCAGCCTTCAGACTTGTCTGCAAAGGGCTCTCACCCTTCTGGCCCTTTTCCGACCCAGCCAGTTGGGCCTCTGGTTCGGGCCCAGCGGACCCCGCCCTTCCTTATCTCGGACCCAACCCGACTTCCGGCTCGGGTTGGTATCTCATGGGTCAGGCACCTAACCCGGCTTCCCCGGGTTCGGGTCCTAATCCCTACCCGCCTCTTCCGACGGGTCTCTTGGCGGGTCAGGCACCCAACCCAGCTTCCCCGGGTTTGGGCGTCAATCCCTACCCAGTTCTTCAACCCGGGCAATTCACCTTCGCCGCCGCTCTCGGCCGGCCGGAACCTGGTGATCCGCTGTATACTAGCGGCTCCGACGGCCCCGAACTTCGCCTTGTCGCCCAATTCCTCACCGGCGCCGACGATTATGCGATTTGGGCCCGTGAATTCCGTCGTGCGTTGATCACCAAGGATAAAGAGGGATTTCTCGACGGCTCCATCCCCCTTCCGACAGACCTGCGCTTGGCTCGCCAGTGGCGGAAATGTAATCAACTGGTTCGTTCTTGGCTTGGGAACTGCATCAAACCCGACGTCGCTGCCGCTCTCCCCCCGACCGAAGACGCTTGCACGCTATGGTCGCACATCGCGGAGATGTTCGGGAAGATCGATCGGGCGAAACTCTTCTCCCTCCAGCAGTCTCTCAACGATTTGAAACAGGGCAATCTCGCGGTTGCCGTCTGCTTCAATCGTCTCTCCGCCTTGTGGAACGAACTCGATCTCGCTGAGGAACCGCTTCACGGGCCTGAGGACACCCTTCGCCAGTATCGCGACATCAAAGACCGCCATCGCTGCACGCAATTCCTTCTGATTCTCAACGAAGGATTTCTCCCCTTTCGGTCTCAGATGTTGGCGATGGACCCTCCGCCGACGCTCCGCCGCCTCTACCACCTGGCCATCCAGGATGAAAATCAACGTTTAGCCTCCACAGAATACATCCGTGTCGGCGAAACGGTGCTCCTGGCGGCTCGCGCTACTCCGGCGCAACGAGCGATCGCCCTTCAGACCCACGCTCTCGGCTCGCCCCCGACTTTTGGTCATAATGCGGCTCTCCTCTCTCTGCATGCTTCCTCGTTTCCATCCGACGGTCCTAGCTCTAACCCTAGATCTGACGGTCAGCTCGGCTTCTCCCTTGGGCCACTTCATCAGCAGGTCGCGGACGGGCTTCTCCCTGGACCTGGGCTGCTTCCCCATCAGGCCGCGCACGCGATTCACTCTGGGCCTGGGTCCGTCGCTTATTTACAGGCCGCGGGCGCAATTCCTTACCAGGCCACGAGCGCGCCCGCGTTTGGGCCCTCCAACCTTGCTGACGGGCCAGCTCGTCACACACGGCCCAATAAAGGCCCATCTCGTCGCAATAGCCCAAAAAGCCTTTTTTGTGACTATTGTAAGCGCCCTCATCACACCAAGGACACCTGCTGGAAATTACATGGCCGCCCTCCCAATTCTGATGGAAAAATTCGGGATATTTCCTCCAATCAGGTTTCTATAAACCATGATTCGGTGGTGCCTCAGCCTCTTCCTGATCAACAATTCCAGCGCATCATTGAGGCTATTTCTCAGCTTGGAACCCCTGATAAGACAGCCAGTTTTGCAGGTACTTCTTTTTGTTGCAATTCATTTTCTAACTCTACTTGGATTATTGATTCAGGGGCCAGTGATCACATTATTTGTGATGAAATTTTTTTTTCTCACATCGACACCCCATCCCATTCCTCTATGTCTGTTCGTCTTCCCAATGGTCACGTCACCTCCGTTTCCAAGATTGGTCACGTCACCCTCAATTCCCATATCACCTTACATAATGTCTTATTTGTCCCTGCCTTTCAATTTAACCTTATTTCCGTTTCTAAAGTTTGTCTTGATAATGATTGCCGTGCCGTCATGGACTCCTCTCTTTGTTTCTTTCAGGCCCGTTTGACTGGCAGACTGATGGGCTTGGGTAGAGTGCACCAAGGCCTTTATTTCTGGGCTCCCCTTCCGTCTAATTTTGATTTCTCTAGTTGTAATCCCTCCCTTACCGGGATTTTTTGTAATGCCCAGCTTAAAAATAATAATAAAAATTTCAATTTTTTGTCTCATCAACGTCTTGGTCATAGTGCTTCTTTTCCTCATCCCACATGCCCCATTTGCCCTTTGGCCAAACAAACCCGGCCATCCTTCCCTCTTAGCACCTCACGCGCCTCCTCCAATTTTTCCCTCATCCATCTCGATATCTGGGGTCCTTATCACACCCCCCATCGTGATGGCTCACGCTACTTTCTTACCATCGTTGACGACCACTCCCGTGGTACTTGGGTTTTTCTCATGCAATCCAAAACCCAAGTCCTTTCCCATCTCAAGCACTTCCTTGCCATGGTCCATACCCAATTTCACTGCACCATTCAACGCGTCAGATCTGACAACGCTCGTGATTTTTTTAATCACGATTGTTCTTAGTTTTTTTTCTGCCCATGGCATCTTTCATGAGAGTTCATGTACTTACACTCCTCAACAAAATGGAGTTGTCGAACGCAAACATCGTCATCTTCTTGAGGTCGCTCGAGCCCTCAAGCATCAGGCTTCCATTCCAGCGTCTTTTTGGGGTGATTGTGTGGTCACTGCTGCCTACCTGATCAATCGCATGCCTAGCAGAGTTCTGGATGGACAAACTCCGTTTGAGCTTCTTTTTGGGAAACGCCCGGACATTCAGTATCTTCGAGTCTTTGGCTGTCTATGCTTTGTTACCACAGTTGGCCCTCGGGATAAACTGGATCCCCGCGCCTTACGCTGTGTTTTTATGGGCTACCCTACCTTACAGAAGGGTTATCGCGTTTATGATCCGGCTACTGGTCGCTTTTTTATCAGCCGCGACGTAATTTTCCAAGAGGATGTGTTCCCTTTTCAGACTCAACTGGTCTCCCCTTCATCGCCGGCACCTTCCACAGCCACGCGGCCCTTCCTACCGGATGAGGATTCTCCTCTTTCTCCTCCCATTTTGCTTCTTGGGCCCCCTACTCCGATATGCTCTCCGACTGTTGAGCCTTTGGTTGAGCATCCTCCTGAGCCTTCAGAACCTCTGACTGCTCCGCCTCCTATTGATGCTGCCTCTACTGATGATCATTTGGCCTTGGTCCCCTCTTCACCGCTTCCTTCGCCCCCTCCGGCACCTCGCCGTTCGAGACGCAGTACGCGGCCCCCTACGTGGACCAAAGACTACATCTGCTCTGCCACCCATTCCTTCAGCACTCATTATCCGGTTTCCTCTTATGTCAGCTTCGCTCGTCTTTCTCCTGAGCATTTTTGCTACATCAGCCGGATCTCTGAGGAACAGGAACCGACATCCTACCATGAGGCTGCTCAAGATCGCCGTTGGCAGCAAGCCATGGAGGCCGAACTTCAGGCCCTTACTGATAACCATACTTGGGATGTTGTTTCCCGGCCCTCTCACCGGAAGCCCATTGGTTGCAAATGGGTGTATAAGATCAAACATAAGGCCGATGGCTCTGTTGAACGCTATAAGGCCCGATTGGTTGCCAAAGGTTTCACCCAAAAAGAAGGTTTTGATTATCAAGAAACTTTTTCTCCTGTGGCTAAGGAAGTTACTGTTCGTTCTTTCATCGCCATTGCTGCCTCTCGTGATTGGCCTCTCCATCAAATGGATGTGCATAATGCTTTTCTCCATGGTGATCTCGATGAAGAAATCTACATGGACCTTCCACCGGGTTTACGAAGACAGGGGGACTCTCGAGTATGTCGTCTTCGCAAATCCCTCTATGGACTCAAGCAGGCCTCCCGACAGTGGTATGCCAAATTCACCATGGCTCTTACTACTGCCCATTTCCGACAATCTCGCTATGACTATGCTCTCTTCACTTGGCGTCGAGGTAATTCTGCCATTTATCTCCTCATTTATGTTGATGATATACTCATTATGGGAAATAATGCACATGCCATCCGTGATTTCAAGAGATACCTCCACTCCACATTTCGCATCAAGGATTTGGGTCCACCTAAGTATTTTCTAGGAATAGAGATTGCTCGTTCCCAACACGGTATCTGTCTCAGCCAAAGGAAATTTGTCCTTGAAATTATTTTTGATGCTGGTTTATCGGGGTGCAAGCCTGAAGTCATTCCCATTGAACAGAATGTGAAATTAACTACGGCAACTTATGACACTGCTGTCTCTCCTTTGGAAAAGGATCCTCTTCTCAATGATCCATCTGTTTACCAGCGCTTAGTTGGCAAACTTATTTATCTTACTATGACCCGACCTGACATATGCTATGCAGTGCAAATACTCAGTCAATTCATGCACGACCCCAAGCAGTCACACATGGATGCAGCATTGAAAGTCGTGAAATACTTGAAGGGTCGTCTAGGTTTGGGTATTTTGTTGTCTCGCGATTGTAACTTGCAAATGACGGCCTATTGTGACACCGATTATGCCACATGTCCTATGAGTCGTAGATCCATAACTGGATTTTGCGTTAAATTGGGAAATTCTCTGTTATCATGGAAAACGAAGAAACAATCCACTGTCTCATTATCCTCCGCAGAATCGGAATATCGAGCTATAGCAAAAACAGTTTGTGAGATAGTTTGGTTGCGAGGACTACTTCGAGACCTCGACACTTGGGTGAAAGGACCTACAACCTTATTTTGTGACAATGATGCGGCTCTCAAACTTGCAGCAAATCCGATAGTCCACGAGAGAACAAAACACATCGAAGTCGACTGTCATTTCACGAGAGACAAGATTCAAGAAGGTATCATCGCAACAAGAGGAATTAAGACTACAGAACAACCTGCAGACATTTTTACCAAGCCTTTGTGTCATAGGCAACACTCGTATCTACTGAGCAAGCTTGGCGTTCTTGACATTTACCAGCCGCCAGCTTGAGGGGGACTGTTGGAGATACGGTTGCCCTAGTATCAACTATTTCCATATTGGAGTTGTTCCAATTGTGGTATAAATCTCTTTTGTATAGGAAATTATTCATTGTAATTATTTTTCCTTTATTAGCCTACTTCATTACATTATAAGTAGAGCTCTTGTATCTATTTTTCCTTCAAGCAATACAACATAATTTCCCAAGCTCTTCTCTCCTTTTCATTGCTTCTCCTCCTTTTCCTGTCACATACAACTGCTGCTGACAGAAAATTTTAAAAGGTAAATCCACCCGCTGGAGCTCTTCAGCTTATTTTATAACATAAACCAATCTATAACCCAGGTGAAGTAGGACAAGTTGGACATGTACACCAAAATTCTAAGTGTTGATAGCATTTCCTTTTGCATTATTTTCTTTTCTGTGGTCATTCTTGAACAGAACGATTTTATAATTTTGGGTTTCCCAATATTCTAGTAATTGCTTTCCTTCTTCAAGATCCTCCAGTTCCCCTTCCGCGAGATTTGTTTGTTTTAAATGAGAAAGTTGCTTCTTTGTTCTTCTACTTGTGTTGAGGGATTTAATAAAGAGAGATGCTCTTCTTTCAATGTTTCCATCGATATGCATGTGTGACTTCACCTTTATTGCCTTCTCAAAATCATCAAGAAGAAAAGGCCAATCCCTATATTAATATCAGTTAGAAAAATTAGTCAAGAAATGCTTTGAAGAGTTCAAACCTCTACAGTTGAAACAAAAGAAGCAGCCATCATTGCCAAAGCATCTCCAGCATCAAATGTTGGACGACCCCATTGAAATGGATGCGGAATCCTGGTCCTGCAGATGGCAACGTAAAATCATTTGAAATGAAGCATAAATTTGATCAACGTTTACAATAGCAAACTTTTCCGATTAAAAAGACAAAAAACACTGGGGTAGGAAACCACCTAAGCTATTCCTCACAAAAAATGGCATAGGTAACTTAGAACAACATGAAGCGAACCTTTTGATTCACTCTCCTGAAGATGTGAAAGAATTTCTATTTCAAATAATAACAGAAGAACACCCAGAGATCACGAAAAGTGTCTTGAATTGCTTTCTATTCTTGTTTGATAGACAGAAAATTTCTTCTTGGAGATCGTTGTAGCATCAAGAAGCTTAGGTGTACCGTAACTTCCGTATTTTTATCCGTTTTACATCAATGGCTCCCTTACTATGTAATGGTTCCCTTTCTTTTCACCAAGCCTCATCATGCTCGATGAAGGCCTTGGAGAGTCATTTTCATAGATAGGAAGCACTTGACACGGCAGACTAATTACGAAAATCATGAGCATAAGCGAATTTTGGCCACTCAATCTTCAGTATTCTAGCTAACTATGATGTTCAATTGCAACTAAGCTACTCTCCAGATATTTGGAAATGTGACATTCCAAAAATAAAAGTAAATGTTGCATGATGGAGAATCCATTTCCACATCTCGGGTGAAGTCCCCTCTAATCCCGGTGGGTAAGGAATTCTATGCTACCTGCAAGAGAGTTTTGATCACTCTTGGGGATCTAAGAAAACCACAACTTTTTCTAGCATCTCAACTAAACGTGCTCTTTGAGAAGATAGATGGTATTGTTAATCAACAATAAAAAAAAAAAAGAAAAAATTTAATGGAAAACTTCCCGTCGCTGAAGATTGAACGGTTTTTCATAGGTACACTTGAAAAAGGTCCTAGAATTATGCGAACAGGAAGTAAAGGAAGTTGGCCGGCCGGAAATGGAAGGAAACTGTCGGAAAAGCTATCTATATATTACTGCGTTTTCACTCAATGATTGACAAAGGACCTAGAATTATGCATGTTCAAAAGATTAGAGAATTAAATGTGGCGTGAAATGGGAAAGAAAACCTCTTGATCTCCTTTCCATTTTCATGGTTGGAAATCACGTGGCCAATTTCTGTTGAAGTCGCCTAACGCTAACTTGGTCCTAGGGTTGATGTGACACATGATGTGTTCCTAATGTGGCACCTTATAATTTCCATTAGGGTTGAGCTGGAACATGGCATGAATGTTGACATGTCACTATTTGCTAATATCTTTCTACTTGTTATTTGCTAATATCTTTCCACTTGTTAACAAGGCAACATGAACAATTCATTTTAACTAAAACACTTTAAAGTATGTAAAGAAAAGATCCTTAGTGAAGAAGTTAGCAAATTGAAATAAAAGTCAATCTTATCATGTTTTATTATGCATAAAAAATTAGGTTGGTTGTCAAGTAGAGGGTGGAGAGATTGTCATTTCATAGTATGTGACTTGTGGGAGTGAAGCATGGAGATCATAAAGAACCTTAATCAAAATGAGTTTTGTATTAATGATAGCAAGACTTTTGAATTCTATTTTGGTAATGGAATGAACAATTCATTGTTTATGATAATACCAAGGGCTAAGGTTGGACTCAAGGAAGATGTAGAACCCACTGACTCTAACACCTAGCTACCCAACATTAAACTTCATGAAGTGATGAAAGGTTTTGAATACATTCAAAAATTGGTCTTGATGGTGAGGGGTAGAATCAATAGGATTGGACAAAATTATCATAGAGGAAAATGTAATGTTTATGATCATGTGATAAAGTTTTTGGGAAAGGGTCTCAAATATCAAAATGAAATAATTTCTAAAGGGTGAGATTTATTTGTGGTGAAGGAATAGGGGAGGTTGTGAGTCTTGCTAAGATGAAGTGCCATACAAGAGGACGATGGGGATCTTGAGAAAGATGTCAAGATTGCTTTAAAAAAAATTATTATGGTATAAAACACAACATGACCTAGGCAGTGGTGCTAGATAGACAAGTGATAGGGAGTGGATATGATAAAAGTAGATAGAGACTTTAGAGGACTCAGCCCTGGAAGGTAGTATAGGCCACAATCGATGGTACCACAAAAAAGGATCTTGCTTAAATGAAAGTCTTTACATAGAGATATATCCTAATATTATAAAAGTTACTATATCTATGATACTAAAGAACTTAAATTAAGGAGAGATGAAAATGTTACTGATGTGTAATCCAATGCCATCACGGTGAATTATTGGATACCAACATATGGAGTGGAACTGATAAAAGTGGTGGCGTTATTTGTGAAATGGTTGGTGGCACCGAGTCTAGAAGCCAAACAGAATTAGAAGCCACAGATGGGGGGAGTAAAGCAATAACATGGACTTGTGGGTTCAGGGTTTTGTGGCCCCGGGGGGTGTTTTGTGACGGACTCTGATCCTCGAGTAGCCTAGTATAGAATCATCAACATCGTCATCTACTGAGACCCTCCAGCAGTGGGATAAAAAATAATCCAAAATTACAAATACATGAACTAAAACTGCTCCTATCATTGTGTAGCGGGACTGCTTTTGTCAAGATATACAGTTTTGACAATCATGGTACGGTGTTACGAAACTTTCAGAGGGGAAAAGCATGTCACTTGTCTGTTCTGCTATGTTTCTACCATTGAATTATCAGGAAATATATCAATATTTGTGTCATGGGCGACTAACACTTATTTCTTGATAAAATGATTACGTAATAGTTCATCCATTTGTTCGTTCGGACTTTTAGACAAGCATTCCATTTCAAAACGCGAAGAGCGATGGATACAACTAAATGGATTATAGAGAAATTTTTGCAATAGAACTCACCAAGGGGTGGCATTAATTAGCCCTGAACGATCTGTCCGGCAACTTGTTTGGGTTTTTTCAGGCTGATTATCATAAGCACCGGCTGCCGTCAAAATCGCTGCATATGCCCATACAATAACAACGGACAGTGTGATTGCAACTTGTCTCAATAAGTTCCTTCTTGAACCTCCTAACATTGAGGGCACGTACTGCATTGCAATTAAATAGTATATTAGTCAAACGTGACAGAAACAAAAAATTCGGGTAAATTCTGTCCAGCTATGACAGAAAAAACGTAGAAAAAAGGACGAGTTTTCCAAGTTTCCATAAAATTAAAACACTTTTGTTCTCTTCGCGAAATTTGAGATAGGTAGGGTTCTTAGATACTGTCCCCTTTGTAGATTGAACAGAGATAATGGCCCAGCACTTTATACCCTACCTACCTAAAAGTCGTCACGGAAAACACAGAAGGCTTACGGACGTTACCCACCTGACATAAAACAATCGCTATAATCAATTCTGGAAGTCCGACTTCAACGCATTGTGCTAGCTTCGGGCAGCAGTGGAAAAGAAAGGCAATTTAGTAAGAAAGTCACTACATGCAATGCATTAATAATGATATCTGTGTGTAGGATAAAAATTCTTATTAAATTTAAGGACGATTTGTTTATTTACAATCAATTGGTAGTAAGTGAGAAAAACCCTTCATTATAATAAGGCCAAATACCTCACCTTATGAAACCGGTGTGAATTAGTTTTAATACTCCCCCCAATCCAAACTTGGTCCTTCGCCAAGCAGGACAAGCCCATCTTTGGAATTGAGTTTTGCCCACTACATGGTTAAGAGCTGGTTATGATATTATATTGAATTTAGGAGACCAGCTGTCCATATAAAATCAATTAGCAATAGGCGGGGCACACTTCATTAATAAGGCTAAAGACTTCACCATACGGACCAGTGTGAGACTAGTTTCAATAGTTTTAAACTAAAAGTATGATTTCTTATAATAAGGCATAAATAGAAGAAGTGTTTCTCTAATTTTGGAGTTAATTCTTTTAGCCTTCTAACTGTAGCAAATGCAAATTCCAATTTTTTTAAAGAGCCGACAGACGCTTAAATGTGAGATTTTCTAAGACACTGTACATCCTCGAAACACATTCTTGTGAGAAGGAATTTGGATGCTCAACAACTAAACTAGAATCACTGCTACGTGTAAGAATGATGTATGACACTAGTGGAATAAAGGGTTCAACAGTCCTACCTCTGGGAAACCCCGTACAAAAAGCCCAAGTCCTGTGTGAGTGACGAGAGGTGCCGCAGCAAGAGGGCTGAGAGACCTGTACCATAAGACTTTCAAACTTAGCATAATAAATAAGAAGATAATCAAATACAATAAACCTTCTTCGCAGTGTCTTACCTCACATATTTTTTCCATAAACCAGAATACCCAAGAGCAGTTTGGAAGATAGATGAAATAATTTGAGCTCCTTGCACGGCTCTCATGGTATGTTTGAACTTCTAGTACTCGCAAACACATAAGAAACATACTAAGGAAGCAAAAATTCAGGTCAAAGTAAATTCATAGTCAACTCCTTTCTTCAAGATGTATTTTCTTTTGCTTTCCGCTCGTTCTGTTCTAGAAACAAACATAATCCTAAGAATTGCAAACTGGCCATGACAAGATGTACAGACCAACCTGGTTCTGATCTGTGTATTTGAGGAACCTCCTCGATGAGGCAATATAAAGAGTAGGGACGATGAAAGAAAAAGAACTTCCCATCACCACCGGCAGCCGAGCCCCGAACAGAGTCTGGAAGAGTGTGTTAAAGCCAGCAACAAAGAGGAAAGTGTTTATCACTTCTGCCTTCTCCACCTACAATTAAAGAATTCCAAAAGTCCGTAGAAAGGTGACAATTAAAGAAACAGGAGAAAAGAGGAAGCGGAAAGAAATGGTATTGTTCTATAAACTTTGTGACTACGATAGATAATTGTCCATTAGACAAGTGACGTAGACAGGCTAAGTATACACCACTAAAAGAGTTGAATTAGTAGTAAGGATTCTCTTGGAGTTTTGCTCTTAATGGAGTCAAAATCAGTGGCGAGAGAGAGAGAGGAAATTAGGAAGAAGTTCCTTACATCACCACCCCCCATTCTTGGGACAACAACATTAGAGATAGTAAGAGCTGTGCCAATCATCATCACATAATGTTGGGATCCAGGAATAATAGCTTTCTCTACATTAAACAAAATACATAGACACATTATAAACATAAGAAAAACGAGATGAGAAAAATCAAAGGGTAAGAAAAATACAGAAGCCTACTGAAAAAGAAAACTAAAATTCAATTTAACTATATTTTTTTCCCCAAAAAGTAAGATGGTAATAGCAAAATATCAGATTCAATGATACAAGTATAAGCATTTAGCAACTAAAACTTTCAAAAATTGCTTGTTTGTTTGTTTCTTTTACTACCGTTACAAAGTTTTTTAATAATTTGCTTTCGTGAAATGTAATAAGAGAGAGAGAGAGACTTACGCCAGGGGGGAGAGGAGACAACATCGACTGGGACGCTTTCCGTAAGACTAGGAGGAGGAGGTCGACGTTGAAGTTGACGTTTCTTTTTAGGAGGAGGAGGTGTTGGTGGAGGAGAAGGAGAAGAAGGAGGTGTTGGTGACGAAGAAGGAGGTGTTGGTGGAGGCGAAGGAGAAGAAGGAGGTGTTGGTGACGAAGAAGGAGGTGTTGGTGGAGGAGAAGGAGGTCTTGGTGGAGGAGGAGAAGGCGGTGTGGCCGATTGCTGACAGCCGCAGTCACATGTAGGAAGACAAGCAATACATTTTCCTTTTACTTTTGAAGTTCCACAACCGTCACATTTTTCTAGACACGGTTGCGTCACCGGTTGCTGACAGCCACAGCCACAGGCAGGGTGACAAGTTATACATGCTCCTTGTACTTCTATTTTTCCACAACAACCAGATGCCCCTGGAGACGGTTGTTTCGCCGGTTGCTCAGAGCCAGAGTCACATCCTTCTTCTCCAAATCCTCCACAGGACCGAGACATCTCTCTTGCTTGTACTTTGGTTTGCTGTGTCTTGTGAATTCAGCGGCAGCCCTGCAGCTATAATTCTTGAAATAATTAATCGAGCGGGAAGACCCAGAAAGAAAGCAAAAGCAAAAGGTTGTACTATATTTTATATATAATAATAATAAAAGAGAAAAACAAATCATTACACGTACGAGCCTGTAATGTGTTTAACTCTTTCATCAAATGCAGATTTGACATTCAAAGATTGCGTGTTGATTTGAAATTCAAAGCTTGTGCGTTGAGAGCAGAAGAGGAGAAGCTGGCAAAGGAGTGAGATGATGAACCAAAGGAGCCGTTCTGCAGAGAGGTCGCAGTGGTCGAGTTTTTTGTGGTAACAGCAGCTAAAGCTTTGCACGTGGTTAGCCGAGAGGCAGGTGAGCTATTATTTGATTTTTCACTTTGCTGATGTGACGTTGAGGGCTGCGGCAAGGCTGATTTTTTATTTTTTTATTCTTAAGTTGACTCATGTTTTATTTTATTTTACGTTTTCTTGTCTTGTAACACGCCAAATCACGACTTACTAAATGGAGTAGGCTTATATAAATGTAATTTTTTTTTCTGTCTTTGAAAGTTGAATACATCGAGTACGGCATAGCGTAACCCCTTGCATCCTTGATTTTCTTCTATAATAAGGTCACATGTGTGATGATATAATTGTTGTTTTGCGTTTGGGCAGAAATTAATCTTCATAAAATTTTAACCACTCAAACTTGGGGACATGTTAAAAATAATAGTCATTTTATCTTGTTATATCCTAACCCAAATCTTCTTTATATATTCAACCTGCCCTTTCTCTTAACATTGGGCTTTAAAGAATCGTTAACATGTTTTGGTAAAGAAACTCTATTTTGTTACTTTATATGAGAAACAATGATAATTTTATTTTTATAGAATTATTTTGATTATTTTAAAGAATATATAATGTAATATTTTGTGAAATAATATTTTAATTTTTTTTATGTATATCCAAATTCTCTTGTCCATACAAATAACTTAGGATAGCAGAAAAAGAAAAGAAATAAACGTGGGAAGAATGGACAGAAAGCAAAAGGTAAAGAAGGTCACAAAAGGAGGGAACACACGAAGAAGAGGTGGGACCCACGCTCGAACAGCAAAGAAAGTAAATGAAAAAGAAGAGAAGAGAACAAAAAAGCGGGTCGCGCGATCAGGAAACTAAGGAGAGAGAAACGAAAAAAAAGAAGAAGACCAGGTACATGAGCAAAATCAATCTGCCATTCCCAAATGTAAAAGGAGAGTTTATTTACAAACAAGAAACTGACTTTGGATGATGGTACAAAGGTGTTTTAGGTTCGATTTATGACACGCTTCCCAATCTAAACAAAACAAGATGACATAAACAATGAAGGTCGTTTTGATACATTCCGATGGCTTGGCACATTCTTCAAGATCAGCAAAGGATAGCATATTAAAGTCAATCTTCGCACATTCTTCAAGGTCAGGCGGCTACACTCCTTAACTATCACTGGGATGGGAGGCAAGCATGGCATCCAAGTTGGATTTTTCTTTAACATGCCCCCTCAAATTAGGCATGACAGGGTCATGTTAAGTTTGCCCTATTGGTTGTTCAAGTAATGAAGATATTCTACTTAAATCCTTGATTACTTGAGATGAAATAATGGAGGCCTTTTCATTAGAATGTAAATTGTGAAGAAGTTTCTTACCCTTATTTATTGTTTCTGCAACTTTAGTAATTTCTTTGATTGCTTGAGATGAAGTAGTGGAGGCCTTTTCTTTAGGATGTAAATTGTGAAGAAGTTTTTTGCCCTATTTTTTTTGCAACTTTGGTAATTTCATTGAGTTGGAAGTGAGCTTATGATATTCCTTGTTGCAATGTGGCTTTGATAGTATTAACATCAACTTTTCTATTGATGTTTGGCAAAATTTACGGTAGTGTTGAGTTGTGTGGAGATTAATTGTAGTTGGCTAAATTCAATTGAAGTTGAGCATGTTATGATGATTAGAACATGTGGTTGAATCATCACCAATGCTCATATACTAAAGATAGGTTGTCTATCATTGTGGCTGACTTGTCAACATTTTTTAAAAATGTTTAAGTTATGACAAGGTGCCTTACTTTTTTTTTTCTTTTTTTTTGAAAGGTGGACTTTACTTTATGAGGTGCCTTACTTGAGTCTTGCAAAGTGAAAAGTGATAACTTTATTTTTATAGAGTTATTTTACCTATTTTTTAAGCAATAAATAATACAATGCTTATGAGAAAATATTTGAACTCCTCTTATTTATTTGAATTTGTCTTGTTTTTGTAACACAAGAATGCAAGGAGAAAAGGGAGGAACATGGAGAACCTGATGCTTATTGTGTGGCAAAATTATAATATCAAGATCAAGAGAGTCAAGATGGGCTTGGGCTTTGGATGATTGTTATTAGATTTTCTATTGTTGTTGGGTTTTCTAAATAAATAGAAAACCCAGTCATGGTAGGAATTCAAATATCAATTAATTTAGGAGTTCAAAACCTAATTTTTTTAGGTCTCTAAAACCCAATTCTACTAGGATAGGAGATAGGTCTAAACCTAAACCCTATTTAAGAGAAGAGAAGAGGCAAAAGAAGAGGATGAGGAGGAAATTGAGCACAACTCAAGAAAGAGGCCAAGAATTCAAGGTTTTCTTGAAGAGAAGACAAAAAGGGTGACAGACTTCTTGTTCTTGGATTCAAGATGCCTTCTTTATTTCTTATTACAATTCTTCCTCATTATTTCTTTATGTTTTAGTTTATTTTTATTAGAGCTACGATGTAACCTAATTATGATGGTATGAATCTTATGATTATTATGTTTTGCAAGATATTTTGTTTATGTGAAGTTACATATTACTGTGTTTAATGCTTTTAAGTGATTAGCTACCACTTGAATGATCTGATTTGCATGTTTGAGACCGACAGGAGATGATATGCAATTGCTTCTTGTAATATGTAACCATAAATTAAATATGGATAGACATATATCATGTTATTTGTGTGGCTTTTGGTGTAAACTGGGAATATTCATGGATCCTAATGCATTTGGTTTGTTTCAATTCACATATAGAGATATAGTGAATTAATAAACTAAGTAGGTTTGCTATACCTAGACATAGGATAGTGAATAAATTAGGAAGTTCCGCCATCACATAGATATTATCCCTCTTGCAAGCATAAATAATCAATGTTAATACCTAGTAATTATGGTGAAATCATATGCTCTAACATATTTATTGTATTTAGTTTTTTTAGATTTAGTTAGTTAATCTATCATCTATCAATTTAGTTTGCTAGATAAATTCTAGGAGTTATTTCACTGTTAGTAATTAATTGGTTTAGTAATCACCAATCTCTGTGGGACGATATCTTTCTTATCATTATATTACTTGTTTGACATGTTCACTTGCATTTAGATTTCACCGAACAAAAAGACACCCCTTATATTAAAGATGAGTTGTTTATTGTTCTAGTTGACACATGACATTCTTTAAGAATGTTTAAGTTATGATGAAGGGCCATGCTTGAGTCTTGTGAAGTGAAAGATGCCTATGTATTGAAGATGGGTTATTACAGGCACATTCGGGTTCCTCACTAAATGGGAAAAAAGGGTGAAGAAGGAGATCTAAGGAATGGTCAAGTTTGCTTCTTTTCTTCCTCCTTATTTTTACTTAACTAACAACACACAAAATCGTATCTAAGGGGCTCAAAATACCTCAACATCCAAGGGAAACTGTACCTCAGCCTCAAAGGGAAACTACATTTGAATAACAAAAATCAAGGGTTCATAACAAACTACCTTCTCCTTCTGAATTTTCCCCTAAATTGAATTTGAGAGTCATATTTACAATTCTACCCCTTTCTTAGACGAGCTTCACTAAAACACCTTACAACCAAGCCCACTTAATACAAAACAAAAGCCCAACCACAAAATAGTAGACCTCTAAGACTATTTTACATAGATTAAAGAAAGCATCAAAAGGCCTGTGACAACTCTTTCCTTCTCAAACAACAACCTTGCCCGTAAGGTCAAATTCAAGATACCAAAAACGACACTGCCCAACATCTTCCCATGTAGCGCCTGTAGTAGTCAATCCCTTCCACATGACTAGTATCTGTTTCTCTTCTTTCTTGGTCCTTGTCTCTAATATAGCTTAGGAAATGGGAATCAATGTTTCTTTTGATTCAAGGAATTTTGGCAACCTTTCTTGAACTTGCACCTTTTCCCTTAAGAACTTCTTTAAAGCCGACACATGAAAGACGGGGTGGATTTTAGACCGTTCAAGAAACTTCAATTGATAAGCTAGAGATCCAATCCTTTCCAACACCTTAAATGGCCCGTAGTAGCGAGGAAATAACTTTTCATTTTGCTTCATCCTAATTGTGAGCTGTCAATAAGGTTATAAACGTAAAAACACCATATCACTCACCTAAAACTCTTTACCAGTCCTTCCTTTGTCATACACTTTTTTAATTCTATTTTGTAACTTTAGCAGCTTATCTTTTAATTTCTTTAGCACGTGGTACGTCTTTAATAGTTCTCTTTCTATTGCTTCAACTGTTGTAGCACTTGGAACATAGTCAAACAAGTTGGGAGGAGGCTTACCATATACCATCTCATACGGACTCTTGCTTGTGGAACTATGTACACTTGTATTGTAACAAAACTTTACCCAAGGCAACCACTTAACCCAACTTTTTGGTTGGTCCCAAGTGAAATGCCTCAGATTCATCTCTAATACCTTGTTTACAGCTTTCGTTTGACCATCAGATTGAGGGTGATAAACTGTAGAGTAATTTAAGCGTGTACCATGAAGGTTGAATAACTCCTTTTAGAACAGACTAGCGAATAATGGATCTTTGTCACTCACAATTTTCGGTGGCATACCATATAGTTTGTAAATGTGCCGGAAGAATACCTTGGCCACAAATGATACTGTATAAGGATGATGAATGGGCATGAAGTAGGCCATTTTTGATAACCTGTCAACACCCACAATACATAAGTTTTTCTTTGGAATTAGGCAGCCTTTCTACAAAATCCTTAGAAATTTCTATCCAAACCTCTTTAGGAATAGGTAAAGGTTGTAACAGACTTGCTGGGAATGTGTTTAAACTTTTGTTTATTTGGTAGGTGACACATTTCTGCATAACATCTTGAACCATTTTTTTCATGTGCTTTCAATAAAAAATTGATTTAGCCCTTTGTAATGTTTTGTTGACCCCTTCATGGGTTACGGTATGTATCTCTTCAGTTAGTGTTCGTGAAAGAGCTGAATTAGGCCTTAAGTAAATACAATTCTTGTAGAATATCAGTCCATTTTTTAATTGCTAGAATTCTCCTAATGACCTTTCTTGAATCTATTGTGCAATGTTTTGCATCTTAGGATCCCCATTAACTTCGCCTTGGATGGGTTCAATCCATGATGAAATAGGAGCTGAGATTGCCCAAGGGTTTCCCTGCATGTCAATAGTTTCCTAACCCTCTATATTTCTTGTAACCTTTTTGCTATCTTCTTCCCTACGAGAAAGGGCATCAGCTACCTTGTTGTCTTTCATGGGTTTATACTTAATGGTAAAATCAAAGCCCATGAGTTTCACCAACCATCTTTGTTGTGTAGGGGTAATAATTCGCTACTCCCACAGGTGTTTAAGGCTCCTTTGATATGTTCTTACAATAAACCTCCTTCCAAGTAAATAATTTCTCCATTTATTCACTACTATCACCACAGCTAACAGTTCTTTTTCATAGGTGGATAGGGATACATTTTTACCCTTAAGTGCCTGGCTAAAGAAAGCAATGGGATGACCATCTTGGGATATTATAGCTCCAATTCCCACTCCTAATGCATTGCATTCTAAAACGAAATCTTTCTCAAAGTTTGGTAATACTAATATAAGAGCTAACATCATCGCTCTTTTTAACTCTGTGAGAGCGATCTCAACTACTGGGTTTTAATGGAAGTTATTTTTCTTAAGTAAGTTTGTAAGAGGAGCAGCTATCTTTCCATAATTCTAAATGAATCTCCAGTAGTATTCTATGAGGGCTAATAACCCTCTAAGTTCTTTTAATTGTGATGGTACTTTCCATTCAATCATGATTTGTATCTTTTCCTCATTCATCGACACACTCTTAGTGCTACTCTTATGCCTTAGGTATTTCACTATTCTCATCCCAAATGAACACTTACTCTTCTTCACAAATAGTTTTTGACTTCTCAACACTTCAAAAACCTTCTCCACATGGATTAAGTGCTTTCCCCAATTTTTGCTGTAGGTTAAAATGTCATAAAAAACAAACTAGCATAAATTTCCTAAAAAATTTCTTAAAAATAGAATTCATCAAAGCTTGGAAAGTTAAAGGTGCATTACATAGTCCAAACGGCATGACTAAATATTCATAGTGGCCATGGTGTGTTTGGAAAGCCGTCTTATACACATCATTAGGGTGCATCTTGATATGATGGTAGCCTGACCTTAAATCTAGCTTGGTAAAAAACTTGGTTCCATGTAGCTTATCCATCAACTCTTTTGCTGTTAGAATAGGGAACATACCCTTAATTGTTTGCTTGTTTACCGCTTTATAATCCTCATAGAGCCTTCAATAACTATTTTGTTTTTTTACTAATAGGACTACGGATGAATAAGGACTAGTGCTAGGTATCACCACCCCTGACTCTAGTAATTGTTGAATCATCTTCTCAATTTCCCTTTTTTGTAATGGGGATATCTATATGGCTTTGAAGCAATAGGCTTACTTGCTTCCTTGAGAGGAATCTTATGATAGTGGTCTCTAATTGGTGGTAGTTCCTTCAATTCATCAAAGAGTTCCTCAAATTTTTTTAATAGCCCATGGAACTTAGTTTCTTGCTGATCTCCTTTTGTCACTATTTTGTCCCATCCAGACATTAATCGTATTTGTAATAAGAACCTTCCTCCTACTTCCTTAAGTTCCTTACAATTCACTTTATGATTGGCTCCAATTCTTATGCCTTGTGACTCTACTAACTTTTGATCCACTTTAAAAGACATTTGCATCATGGTAAAATCTCATAGTATAGGTCCTAAAGTCTTTAACCACTATGCTCCCAAAACTACCTTTGTCCCTAGCATCTGTAGTGCATAGAAATTCAATTTCATAGTCACCACTTATATAGATACAATCACATTTTTGCATTCCCCAACACTTCTTAGTTTCTGCCCATTAGTAATCGTCACCTCCATTTTCTTACTGCCAATCGTCCTTAGCCCCCATTTTCTAGCCAATCTCACACTTACAAAGTTGTGAGTACTCCATGAACCAACCAATATACACACCTTCTTGGATCTTCTACCTAATGCACTCTTCACTCTCATGGTTTATGGAGTATTGGATCCTTGTATGGCCCTCAAGGAAATCTTAAGTTCTTCCTCTTGTAAGTCTTGCTCTTCTCTAACCATCTCAGGTACCACACTACAATCATCATCATCATCATCAAATTCTTCCCCCATCATGAGAAATAATTTTTGTTTACAACGATGACCTAGGGTGAAGCGCTCATCGCAGTCATAAAGTGTAAATCTATATGCATATTTTAATGAAAAGACTTGTTGATAAGCCTTCTTTTGGCCATGTTGTAGATCAAAGTTGAAAAAGGTTGGTCAAGGTTAAAGGAGGGAGAAAAAAGAGGTCCAATTATGACTTCTTAGCCACATGGCACATGACAATACAACCATTTAAAAAAGTAGATACCTTGAGTCATTCGATTGACTTCTTTGATATGAGTCCTCTTTTTTTTTTTTTTTTTTTTTTTAAATTTATTTTTATTTTATTCATTATTACACATTGCAAAATGTTATTGACCCCATGAGCAATAATCTTTTTATTTTACTTTTTGTTTCTTTGAATCTTTGGCGAGGTAACAATCATGATCAATCACTCGCCCTCCAAGAAAAGAGAAAAGATAGAGAGAAATTGCGTACGGTAACTACAATAAATCATTACCCGATCGACCTTATACATTTAGCACCGGAGGTATAATGGAAGCCAAAAAATCCCAAAGTCCGGCCCATGGTGAAAGAAAAATTGCAGCAAGTCAGTTTCTCTGCTTGTCTAATCTCTGCTTTTTAACAATATTAATAAATTCTGCATGCATTACAAACCGAGCTTTAAATCATAATAGTAACTAGAGAGATGGTTGATATTTTTCCCGTAATGGCTTAATGTAGTAGTTGTAATACAAATTCGGATATTATTTGTGACCAAACCAATTTAGTTTAATGTGGTTACGAGAGTAATAATCTTGTTTTATTAGCAGTTGCTCATTACTCAACTAAGCACTTATTGACATGTTAATTCATACATTGTATTTCTAGAAGAGAAGAGAACCTCCATCGCCAAGCCAAAGGTAAAACTAAGAAGACATTTCTCATTTAGTTACAACACCCGAAGAGATAACCTAATACAATATCTCTGTGTATGACATTTGTCATTGAATATTTCTTAAGGAAGGAATTCCGTATCTTTCACATAACTCAATGCCATATTTCAATGGCTTTGCAGAATTAAAAAGAGAACGAGAAACATAAAAAACTAAACTCGTTTTTCCACGAGAGGATCCAAGAACAAGGATCTCGATTACTTCACATATGCACTGGAAAACCATGTTCCAGATCTCAGTTCCTAACTTGAGATAGTGGACCACAGATTCCACAGCTTACCAGATCATGTGGTTTTGCTTAGTTATTGCTCTACCCAGTTTGATGGTCCCAACTCCACCTTCCACGTAGAAGCTTCACAGCCCTAGCATCACGAGCATACCAAGATGAGTCTTTATAGATAAGATTCCTAAGGTGAAATTTAAATAAAAAGAAATTATTCCTCTAAGTTGACTTTAAGTTAAGCTTTTGAGTTTTTTACTCCAGTATCAAATTTAAGTTAAATTTATCTTATCCAATGTAACCTTGAGTCCAATTATATTTGATGTGTAGAGATATGTGTAGAAGACGAGAGTATTATACCAAAAAGTTAGATCCATAATGTGAAATTTAAATTAAAAAAATTACTCATTTAATCATTAAGTTAACTTTTAGATTGAGTCTTTAAACCTTCTAACTTTAACAATATATCTTCACCATATATTATAACGTAAGATGCACATGAAATTTCAAGGTACCTTTTTTGCTTAAAGTATGGAGAAATACTTCCTATAAGGACTCTTTTAATTTGAAACACGAATTTTAGTACCATGTTAAAATATTTACTTCTTTCCTTAAAAGTCATTTTATAAGAAAAGGAAGCCTTTGTATATATAAGAAATATAATTGGTTAGTATAATGGTAATGTAAGATATGCACTAGATTACAATTGCAAAGGTATTTAATTTAGAACCTTTTAGTGAATCCAACCCAAGACTATTAAGTGGAAAAATACTAGAGATAGACTCAAAACCCCCATTCACCTTTAGTTTTAGCTAATAGGTTCTCCATTTTAACAATTTGTAAGAACGCCCATCGAATAAAGCACTTTCAAACTCCAAAAATGGGGTACCGCTCCAGGTGCAATGCAAACAACTTTTACTTCTAAGTTATCCCATGCTTGAACTTAGCTTGAACACATTAAACATTTATGAATTTTCATAGATTAAACTATTTTCGGGTTTATCAGCTTTCTTAGGTATAGATTCCATTAGACAAAGTTGTTTTGGATTGTAAAAAAAAATATAAAGTTTAACCCAAAAGCATATTCATAAGTTAGAGGAAATAAGTTTACATTTAGACATTCCTTGAAGATCAACAGACTTTGACTAGTATTATGAAATTTCTTATTTGTTCTTTCAAGTCTTCGTATTGTTTGGAAGTAATAAGATTTTGACGTCTTTAAAGATTAATTTTTCAAGTTAATCGATATATTAGTGTAGGCTTACCTGGGCTATTCGGACTCAGATAAATTTCCACAAGTATCATCATCTTCAGATCCCCCATTGCCATTAGGTCCTATATCATCAGTATCGCCAGTATCTTTCGTATCAACAAATCCGTTTCCACCATCATCCATATCTAAAAATATTCGATCATCTCCAAAAATTATATCCCTTAGGGAAATAATAAACTGTAATTTTTGAAATGGCCATATTAACTAAGTCTACTTACCTTCCGATGGACAACGAGTATTGTAGCATCTGAACAGTCGAGCAAGACATTTAAGCAGGTTCTTCCACTTCAGAAACCAGTTGATCCTAGCCAATAATTAGATCAAACACTAAGACCAATATCTCAGTATCACCAATCTGAACATGATCAGGGCTCTTGATTCGAAAGTCCATTAAGTCAACAAGAACTGAGAAAACCAAATTCAAAATGAAGGAAAGAACCTGTTAAGATCAACTAAAGGTAGGGAATAGAACTTCTTGCTTCTAGGATCCGAGTTAAACTTCTTGAACTTCTCCCACCAAGGCCACCCATTATCTTTACGAGAACAGATTACTCTGCGCTCCAAAGTGGAGTCTAAGAAGGAAGCAACCATAGCTGCCACTGTTGCCGGCGATGAAAATATCACTTGCAATGTTTTGTTAAACTGTAACAAAGGAGACCAACATAACTCAAGTTTTCTGTACAAAAAAGTGAAGAATGATGAGGATACAGGAACAGTAAACATACACACCCATATAGAATCAGTGTGGACAGGACCCTGGTCAGGCACCGACTGAAATGCGTTGAAATATTGAGGCACGCTAAGACCCATGAAGAGTGCAAAGCCCAGAATGAATTTTGTTCTGTTGGTAGTCAGATTGCAGTATTGAAGAAGGCCAAGACCAGAAGAAGCTGCTCAACCGGAAGAAAGATTTTCAATGTTGTGTAAACAACAAAAAGAAAACAAGCTGTAGAAATTGAATTCATATTCAGAATATTCAAGACAGATATTTAGAACTCTTGTTTACTCTTTATCACCAGGTGGCATTTCTTTATACTGTTACACATACAGTTAATGCAAAAGTATCCAAAAGTTGTGCATAGCAAGGGGCTGCTTCATTTCTATGAATAAATTTGCTTTTTCATCACATATTTCATCACATGTCTATGAATCTCATTAAGCTTTACTTGATGTTTTAAATTGATAACAACGATCTGGTTCAAAGTATATTTAAGTCAAATAAAAATGTAGCTTAGAGGATTTGAATTCAGAATACTTGTTTTGCAAGATTTCTTTCACATAATTTAAGTTTCAAGAAAATGATTTGACTTGTCCCAAAGAAAAAAAAAGGAAGAAAGTTAAGTTCATTTTCTCTCTTCTTTTTCAGTCACCCAACTCGTAACCTGTCTAATTTTCATCTTCATTATACATTTCTCCTTTGAACCGGTTAATTTCTAATGCAACTATATACTGTATTACTTTTACAGAAACGAATAAACGAACACATGAATCAAAAATAAAATTGAAGTCTATCCTGATCACCATAGAAATGTCATACGTACCCGCATAGCCATAATTAATACAGTTCAATGCCGCCGTAATTGGCTGTGGAACAGAAGCAAGGAGAGCACCGGGTTTTCCTGGGACATGATTACATGGACTCATAAGATCAGTCATTAACGTAAATGCAATAAATATACCAAAAGCGAAGAGAAATGCCAAGACACTTATTCCATTATTGCTTAATGATCCACATTGATGTGGAAAAGACGTTTCAAGAACATTCGTGTAACTATGGACCAATGACAACCCCATATATGAGATAATCACCTAAAACAGAGAAGAGAATCATTAATACTGCCGACACTTCAGTGACTCTTCGACTTGCGAACCAGGTTAATCCCAAAAGAACTGCACTTTCACTTGAAAGAAACATAGGCCACAGAGTCAGATCACATGCTTTTAGAGACATAAACATATACATGCGTGTTGAGAATACATATGTGCATAAAAAGGAGTTAATAGTTTGATATTAGTAAAGCATCGTAAGACAGATTCCAATAAAAGCAGTTAAAAAATTAGCTTAAGCTTTTGTGCTATACGCAATATTCCAGTATCTTATATTATGATCTCATGTATTGAAAAGATTCTCTAAGTTTTTATTTCTGCTAAAGTGAAATTCATTGTCAATGTAATTAATAAATCATCAAAATCAACTTATACAAAATTATAATAATTCTTTTTAATTCATAAATGTTTTCAAAATAAGATTATTGAAATACTAACCTTGTGTAATACATAAAAGAGTATTTCTATCTATGAACATTAAATCTTTCCATACAAATATTTTATTATATCATAATTAGAAGATTTTAAACTTGATTTTCTTCTAAATGAGCTATTATATTAGGTTATGTCCTAAAGTCTTTATATTTTTTTGTTTTTAAATGAATAAACTAACATATTTATACAAACAATCTCCTTAATCAGATTAAACATACAAAAGGGTCATGTTCCTTTTTTTCTTTTTTGGTCAAGGTGTTACCACAACATGTATATCAAAGATGATTGTGAAGACTCCCATGATCTCCTAACTAAAACTAGCTGCAGTTCCAATCTGAAGATTCTATTACAAAGGTGACGAAGAAGCTAGTCGAAGTGAAATGTTTACACTGATGCACTGTTGCCACTTCCCGTGCCAAAAATGCTGTGCAAAAGAGAGCCTATTCCCTGGAATTGTACGAGAAGTTAACGTCCTAAATCTACTAAATACCAACAACAATAACAAGACATTAGTCCATCCCTTGCTATCTGCCAGACTAAAGCACGGCTATGTACAGAGGGGGGCATAGGTGTCGCCCCCCAATATCTGATGCCGTAATATATGTTCCTGTGGACTACTTCAAATGAAGGGAGAAGTTATATCAAAGAAAATAAATTTCAAGAAAGGAATAAGCATTAGTATCCCATCAAAGCGTTTTCACAAGTATATACAACTGCTCTTGACAGAAAATTTTGAAAGGTAAATCCACCCAGTGGAGCTCTTCAGCTTATTTTATAACGTAAACCAATATATAACCCAGGTGAAGTAGGACAAGTTGGACATGTTACACCAAAAGTCTTAAGTGTTGCTAGCATTTTCTTTTGCATTATTTTCTTTTCTGTGGTCATTCTTGAACGGAACGATTTTATAATTTTGGGTTTCCCAATACTCTAGTAATTGCCTTTCCTTCTTCAAGATCCTCCAGTTACCCTTCAGCGAGATTTATTTGTTTTAAATGAGAAAGTTGCTTTTTTGTTCTTCTACTTGTGTTGAGGATTTAATAAAGAGAGATGCTCTTCTTTCAATGTTTCCATCGATATGCATGTGTGATTTCACCTTAATTGCCTTCTCAAAATCATCAAGAAGAAAAGGCGGATCCCTATATTGATATCAGTTAGAAAAATTAGTCAAGAAATGCTTTGAAGAGTTCAAACCTCTACAGTTGAAACAAAAGAAGCAGCCATCATTGCCAAAGCATCTCCAGCATCAAATGTTGGACGACCCCATTGGAATGGGTGCGGAATCCTGGTCCTGCATATGGCAATATGAAATAATTTGAAATGAAGCATAAATTTGATCAACGTTTACAATAGCCAACAAAAGATTGCAAATTTGATCAACGTTTACAATAGCCAACAAAAGATTGCTTTGGATCTCACTTTATCACGATAGCAAACTTTAATATTAAAAGGACAAACAACACTCGGGTAGGAAACCACCTAAGCTATTCCTCACAAAAAATGGCACAGATAACTAAGAACAACATGTAGCGAGCCTTCTGATTCACTCTCCTAAAGACGTAAGAGAACTTCTATTTCAGATAATAATAGAAGAACACCCAGAGATCACGGAAAGTGTCTTGAATTGCTTTCGGTTCTTGTTTGATAGACAGAACAGCTACTAAGGACACTATCCCTAGCGTTCTTGGAGATCGCTGTTGCATCAAGAAGCTTAGGTGTACCGCAACTTCCCTACTTTTATCCGTTTTACATCAATGGCTTCCTTACTATGCAGTGCTTCACTTTCTTTTCACCAAGCTTCATCATGCTCGATGAAGGCCCTGGAAGTCATTTTCATAGATAGGAAGCATTTGACACAACAGACTGATTCCGAAAATCATGAGCATAAGCGAATTTTGTCCACTCAACCCTCAATATTCTAGCTAACTACGATGTTCAATTGCAAAAGCTACTCTCCAAATATTTGGAAATGTGACATTCCAAAAATAAATGTTAATGTTGCATGAATGGAGAATCCATTTCCACATCTCGGCTGAAGTCCCCTCTAATCCCGGTGGGTAAGGAATTCTATGCTACCTGCAAGAGGAGTTTTGATCACTCTCAGGGATCTAAGAAAACCCCATCCTTTTCTAGCATCTCCACTGAAAGTGCTCTTTGAGAAGAAAGGTGGTATTGTTAATCAACAATAAAAATACATTTAAGGGAAAAATTCTCGTCACTGAAGGTTAAACTAAGTCAATCTCGTCGCTGAAGGTTGAACGGTTTTTACACAGGTACACTTGAGAAATGGTGCGAACAGGAAGTAAAGGAAGTTGGCCGGAAATGTAAGGAAACTTCAAGAAAGGGTATTTATGTATTACTGCGTTTTCACTCAATGATTGACAAAGGACCTAGAATTATGTATGTACAAAGGATTAGAGAATTAAATGTGGCGTGAAATGGGAAAGGAAACCTCTTGGTCTTCTTTCCATTTTCATGGTTGGAAATCATGTGACCAATTTTGTTGAAGTGGCCGAAGGCTAACTTGGTCCTAGGGTTGATGTGACACATGATGTGTTCCTAATGTGGCACCTCATAATTTCCTTTTGGGCTGAACTAGAACTTGGCATGAATGCTGAAATGGCACTATTTCCTAATATCTTTCTACTTGTTATTTGCTAATATCTTTTCACTTGTTAACAAGGTAAGATGAACAATTCATTTGGACTCTAACACTTTAAAATATGTAAAGGAAAGACCCTTAGTAAAGATGTTAGCATATTGAAATGAAAGTCGATTTTTCATGTTTTATTATACATAAAAACTTAGTTTGGTTGTCATTTCATAGTGTGAGACCTTGTGGGAGTGAAGCATGGAGATGATAAAGAACCTCAATCAAAATTATTTTTGTAGTAATGTTAGCAAGAATTTTGAATTCTATTTTGATAATGGAATGAACTACTATTTATTATTTAAGAGAATATCAAGGGCTAAGGTTAGATTCAAGGAAGATGTAGAACCCACTAGTAGATTGTCAATTATCTCTATCACCTAGCTAGCCAACATTAAATTTCACAAAGGTATGAAAGGCTTTGAATACACTCAAAAATTGGTCTTGATGGTGAGGGGTAGAGTGATTAGGATTGGACAAAATTATCATTGAAGAAAATGTAATGTTTATGATCACGTGATAAAACTTTTGAGAAAGGGTCCTAAATATCAAAATGAAATAATTTCTAAAGGGTGAGATTTATTTGTGGTGAAGGAATAGGGGAGGTTGTGAGTCTTGCTAAGATGAAGTGCCATACAGTAGGATGATGGAGATCTTGAGAGAGATGTCAAGATTGCTTTAAAACTTTTTACTATGGTATAAAACGCAACATGGCCTAGGCATTGGTGCTAGATAGACAAGTAGATGTGGAAAAGGTAGATAGAGACTCTAGGGGACTCAACCCTGGAAGGTAGTATAGGGCTTAATCAATGGTGTTGCGAAAAAGAATCTTGTGTCTTGTGACGGACTCTGATCCTTGAATAGTCTAGTATAGAATCATCAACATTGTCATCTTCTGAGACTCTCCAGCAGTGGGATAAATAATAATCCAAATTTACAAATAGATGAACGAAAACTGTTCCTATCATTGTGTAGTGGGACTGCTTTTGTCAAGATATACAGTTTTGACAATCATGGTACGGTGTTATGAAACTCTCAGATGGGAAAAGCATGTCTCTTCTCTGTTCTGCTATGTTTATACCATTGAATTATCAGGAAATATCTCAATATTTGTGTTATGGGCGACTAACACTAATTTCTTGATAAAATGATTACGTAAGTTCATCCATTTGTTAGTTTAGACATTTAGACAAGCATTCCATTTCAAAACACTAAGAGTGATAGATAGAACTAAACGGATTATAGAGAAATTTTTGCATTATAACTCACCAAGGGGTGGCATTAATTAGCCCTGAACGATCTGTCCGGCAACTTGTTTGGGTTTTTTCAGGCCGATTATCATAAGCACCCGCTGCCGTCAAAATTGCTGCATATACCCATACAATAACAATCGACAGTGTGATTGCAACTTGTTTTAATAAGTTCCTTCTTGAACCCGTTAACATTGAGGGTACGTACTGCATTGCAATTAAATAGTATATTAGCCAAACGTGAGAGAAGCAAAAAATTCGGGTAATGTGAGAGAAAAAACGTAGAAAAAAGCACAAGTTTTCCAAGTTTCGATAAAATTAAAACACTTTTGTTCTCTTCTTTGCGAAATTTGAGTAGGTAGGGTTCTTAGATACTGTCCCTTTTGTAGATTGAACAGTGATAATGGCCCAGCACTTTACACCCTACCTACCTAAGAATCGTCACGGAAAACACGGAAGGCTTAAGGACGTTAACCACCTGACATAAAACAATCGCTATGATCAATTCTGGAAGTCCGACTTCAACGCATTGTGCTAGCTTCGGGCAGCAGTGGAAAAGAAAGGCAATTTAGTAAGAAAGTACAGGCATAAATAACTCAAGGATAGATCGAATTCATTTTACCACGTACAGGAAATAAAGGAACAGATCGTTTTCATAAGAGATTTATAACAATTGACGCTAAGGTATTCCTACAAGTACCTCTATAAAATACACAAGCATATGTGAGCTACATATCCATTTTCACTTCTCTCGTGAAGAATATGTGTTTCGCAATTTACTTTTTTTAGTTTGCAAAGCATTAATAATGATACTTGTGTAGTTCCTATTGAGTTTGGGAGACTAATTGTCTGCCTAAAACTAATTGGTAGTAAGTGAGAGAAACCCTTTATTAATAAGGCCAAAAACCTCACCATATAGGACTAATGTGGGATGAGACTGGTATAGAACTAGTTTAAATTCTCCATCACAGTCTAAGCTTGCTCTTGTTATGATGTAATTGGGTTGGATCGGCCCATGTACATAGCTTGGGCAACGTTCTTTATTGTTGGGTTCGGGTTTGACCCGTATGGGCATTTGCCCTAATTGTATATATTCTTGTTTTGGTGTATAGATTTGATGATTGAAGCAATACAGAGAAAATCGTCTTTCACCAGAGTATTGTGTTAGGAATTCTCAGATGAGTTGCTGTTTCTAAGAGGTCTTTTGCCGAGTGAGAAGGAATTTGGATGCTCAACAGCTAAACTAGAATCACTGCTTCTTGTAACAATGACGAATGACACTAGTGGAATAAAGGGTTCAACAGTCGTACCTCTGGGAAACCCCGTGCAAAAAGCCCAAGTCCCGTGTGAGTTACGAGAGGTGCCGCAGCACGAGGGCTGAGAGACCTGTACCATAAGACTTTCAAACTTAGCTCTTTAATGAAACCGCCGAATAATAAATAAAAAGATAATCAAATACAATAAACATATTTTTTCCATAAACCAGAATACCCAAGAGCAGTTTGGAAGATAGATGAAATAATTTGTGCTCCTTGCACGGCTCTCATGGTATGTTTAAACTTCTAGAAAGTACCCACAAACACATAAGAAACATAGTAAGGAAGCAAAAATTCAGGTCAAAGTAAATGCATTGTCAACTTCTTTCTTCAATTATCCTTCACAAGAAACAAAAGCATTTCCGTGTATTTTCTTTTGCTTTCCGCTCGTTCTGTTCTAGAAACAAACATAATCCTAAGAATTGCAAACTGGCCATGACAAGATGTACAGACCAACCTGGTTCTGATCTGTGTATTTGAGGAACCTCCTCGATGAGGCAATATAAAGAGTAGGGACGATGAAAGAAAAAGAACTTCCCATCACCACCGGCAGCCGAGCCCCGAACAGAGTCTGGAAGAGTGTGTTAAAGCCAGCAACAAAGAGGAAAGTGTTTATCACTTCTGCCTTCTCCACCTACAACTAAAGAATTCCAAAAAGTCCGTAGAAAGGTGACAATTAAAGAAACAGGACAAAAGAGGAAGCGTAAAGAAATGGTATTGTTCTATAGACTTTGTGACTGCGATAGATAATTGTCCATTAGACAAGTGACGTAGACAGGCTGAGTATACACCAGTAAAAGAGTTGAATTAGTAGTAAGGTTTCTCTTGGAGTCATCAGTGGCCAGATAGTAGACTGTGATTTGATGAACCGTTTTGGTTACTTTAGAGAATGGTTTAATCAAGTTGACTCATTTTGCATCAAAGCTCCAACTAATTATCAATTACTACTTTGTGAGTACAGAAAAAAAGAATTTACCCAAATTATATAATATCTTTGATGTGTTAGTCTTGGGTTAGTTTTATTTACTGCATGATCCCCTTTTTCCCCCAACAGTTGATGAGCAGAGAGAGAGAGAGAGAGAGGGAGAGAGGAATTTAGGAAGAGGTTCCTTACATCACCACCCCCCATTCTTGGGACAAGAACATTAGAGATAGTAAGAGCTGTGCCAATCATCATCACATAATGTTGGTTTCCAGGAATAATAGCTTTCTCTACATTAAACAAAATACATAGACACATTATAAACATAAGAAAAACGAGATGAGAAAAATCAAAGGGTAAGAAAATACAGAAGCCTGCTGAAAATGAAAACTATAATTCAATTTAACTATTTTTTTCCCCCAAAAAGTAAGATGGTAATGGCAAAATATCAGATTCAATGATACAAGTAGAAGCATTTAGCTACTAAAACTTTCAAAAATTGCTTGTTTGTTTGTTTCTTTTACTACCGTTACTAAGTTTTTTAATAATTAGCTTTCGTAAAATGTAATAAGAGAGACAGAGAGACTTACGCCAGGGGGGAGAGGAGACAGCATCGACTGGGACTCTTTCCGTAATACTAGGAGGAGGAGGTCGACGTTGACGTTGAGGTTTCGTTTCAGGAGGACGAGGTGTTGGTGTAGGAGAAGGAGAAGGAGGAGAAGAAGGTGTTGGGATCCTTGAGGTCCCAGGTTCAACTCCTCATGGGGAGCATTTGTGATTTAAGTGAGGGTCATGGCGGTGGGTTGCTGTGCTAGTCTTCCCCAAGGATTAGTCGAGGTGCGCGCAAATTGGCCCGGACACCTTGGTTACCAAAAAAAAAAAAAAAAAAAAAGAAAGAAGAAGGCGTAGCTGGTTGCTGACAGCCGCAGTCACATGAAGGAAGACAAGCAATACACTTTCCTTTTACTTTTGATGTTCCACAACCGTCACATTTTTCTAGACACGGTAGCGTCACCGGTTGCTGACAGCCACAGCCACAGGCAGGGTGACAAGTTATACATGTTCCTTGTACTTTTATTTTTCCACAACAACCAGAAGCCCCTGGAGGCGGTTGTTTCGCCGGTTGCTTAGAGCCACAGTCACATCCTTCTCCTCCTAATCCTCCACAGGATCCAGACATCTCTCTTGCTTCTACTTTGGTTTGCTGTGTCTTGTGAATTCAGCGGCAGCACTGCAGCTGTACTTATTGAAATAATTAATCGATCGGGAAGACCCGGACAGTGAACAAGTCAATTAGCACGTGGCTAATTGAGACCAGTTTAAAGTCCGTGAAACTCCGCAAGCCGCCAGTCCTATCATGGCCGTTGATCTTTTTAATTTCGCATGATGAAACACACCGCTCCAAAAGTAATTATGTAATTAATTAAGACCAGTCTAAAGCAATTAGACTCAAGAAGGCTAATTCGTTGTTTAAAATGAAATTTTAGAATCGGACAGTAAAGAGTAATTGAACCGTGATGCACCATTGACAAAAAGGATGGGACAAAGATGATTAAAATACATGTATGTTCAGTCTTATATATATAACAATAAAAGAGAAAAACAAATCATTGCACCTACGAGTCTGTACTATGTTTAACCCCTTCATCAATGCAGCTTTGACAATAAAAGATTGCGTGTTGATTTGAAATTCCAAGCTTGCGTTTTTTGAGTAAAAGAGCAGAAGCTGGCAAAGGAGTGAGATGATGAACCAAAGGAGCCGTTCTGCAGAGAGCACATGCAGTGGTCGAGTGTTACTTTTTCTTGTCTTTGTAGGCGTATATAAATGTAATTTATTTTTCTGTCTTTGAAAGTTGAATATATGGAGTACGGCATAGCGTAACCCCCCTGCATCCCTGATTTTCTTCTATTATAAGATTCACTTCTGTGATGTATAATTGTTGTTTTGCCTTTGGACAGGAATTGAATCTTTATAAAATTTTCACCATTCAAAATCGGAGACACGTTAAAAATAATACTCATTTTATCTTGTTACATCCTAACCCGAATCTTCTTTATATATTCAACTTATCTTTTCTCTTAACATTGGGTTTTAAAGAATGGAGTAAACATGTTTTGGCAAAGAAATAGAGTTTCTATTTTGTTGCTTTACATGAGAAACAATGATAATTTAATTTTTATTTAATTATTTTGACTGTTTTAGAAATATATAATGTAATATTTTGTGAAATACTATTTGAATTTTTTTACGTTTATCCAAAATTCTCTTGTCCGTACAATAACCTAAGATGGCAAAAAGGAAAAGGAATGAACGTGGGAAGAAAAGAAAGGCACAAAAGGAGGGAACACACGAAGAAGAGGTGGGAACCACGCTCGGACGGCAAAGGAAGTAAAAAGAAAAAGAAGAGAAGAGAAAACAAAAAAGCGGGTCGTGCAAGCTGGAAACTAAGGAGAGAGAAACGAAAAAAAAGAAGACCATGTACATGAGGAAAACCAAACTTTCTTAGGTTGATTAATGTGCCAATATTAAACATAAGTTTGTAACCTTCCGTAATTTGGATAAATCTGAATCAAAGAAGCAACATGCTTAGAACAAAAGATATAAAAAAATAATACTAAATCAAAAATAAAATAAGAGAAATAGATTTAGTAAAAACAACTTAAATACAAATAGGTATAAAACAAAAATAATGACATCATAAACGTTTTAAAAATCATGATTGTAAGGTCTAAACATCTTACTACATTTTTACACAAAACACAAGATATTTGAGGAGCACTCTGCCATTTCATTCCCAACTACAAAGGGAGAGTTTATAATTTTATAAACAAGAAACTCATATAATGATTTTGGACGATGGTTAGGTCGTATTTGCAGGAGGAGTTAACTTGCTTCCCAATCTAAATAAAACAAGATAACATAAACAATGAAGGCCGGCTTGATACATTCCAATGGCTTGGCACATTCTTCAAGATTAGCAAAGAATAACCTATTAAAGTTAGTCTTGGCACATTCTTCGAGGTTAGGCGGCTACACTCATTTAGTATCACTTGGATGGGAGGCAAGCACGGCATCAAAGTTGGATCTCTTTAACATGCTCCCCCAAACTAGGCATTGTAGCTAGTCTTGTTAAGTCTGCCCCATTGGTTGTTTAAGTATTGAAGATATTCTACTTGAATCTTTGATTGCTTGAGATAAAGTAATGGAGGCCTTTTTTTTGGGATGTAAATTGTGAAGAAGTTTCTTGCCCTCCTTTATTATTTTGCAACTTTAGTCATGTTAAGTTTGCACTCTTGGTTGTTTTGAGGATATTCTACTTGAATCCTTGATTGCTTGAGATAAAGTAGTGGAGGCCTTTTCTTTGGGATGTAAATTGTGAAGAAGTCTCTTGTCCTCCTTTCTTGTTTTGCAACTTTAGTAGTTTCTTTGATTGCTTAAGATGAAGTAGTGGAGGCCTTTTCTTTAGGATGTAAATTGTGAAGAAGTTTTTTGCTCTCCTTTATTGTTTTTGTAACTTTGGTAGTTTCTTTGAGTTGGAAGTGACCTTATGATATTCCTTGCTGCAATGTGGCATTGATAGTATTAACATAAACTTTTCTAATGATGTTTGGTGAAGTTTATGGTAATGTCGAGTTCTATGGAGATTAATTGTAGTTTGCTAAATTCAATTGAAGTTGAGCATGTTATGATGATTAGAAAATGTGGTTGACTCATCAACGATGCTCATGTACTAAAGATAAGTTGTCTATCATTGTAGCTGATTCATTAACATTCTTTGAAAATTCTTTGAAAATGTTTAAGTTGTGACGAGGTGCCTTACTTCTTTTTTTTATTTCTTTTTGAAAGGTGGACTTTGCTTTACGAGGTGCCTTACTTGAGTCTTGTGAAGTGAAAAGACACCCCCAATATTAAAGATGGGCTATTTATTGTTGTGGTTGACACGTGACATTCTTTGAGAATGTTAAGGTTGTGATGAGGGGCCATACTTGAGTCTTGCAAAGTGAAAGATGCCTATGTATTAAAAATGGGCTAATTATCATCTCATGCTATCTCTTGAGGATGAGTTGTTGGTGTTGTGATTGTTAAAACCACTAATTTGAACAAGCAATGATAGCTAATCTTATTCAAACATAAAGGAAATTAGGAGGAAGCTTGTAAGAAGTTTCAAGGAAGAAGAATGAAGAGCAATCAAATGTAAAGAAAACTAGGAGGAATTTTGTATGAAGTTTGAAGGAAGTTTCAAGGAAAAGGATAGAAGACTTACATGTAGTCAAGCATAAGGAAGGCCTCATCTAGAAGGAAGTTTTAGGATAAGTGTGGTTATGTGGGAATGAAGCACAAGTTATATACTAAAAGGATCTTCTCTCTTTTTTGTTATAAATATGTCAGGGAAGCACCGTATTTGTTCAAGTAATGAAAAACAAGTACAAGAAAAGAAAACTTTAGTTGCCTCATTTTATGTTTTAGTTCTTTATTTTTTTTGTTCCCTTGTTACCTACAACATTACCATTCTCTTAACCCCTTGCAAATATGGAGTTTAAATCCTTTGGTTGTTGTTCCAATAACCTTCTAGTTTAATGCTCTTGTTACATCTTTTTCAATATTTTTCTCTTTCATTCAATAAACCCATCAAACTTTGTTTTTCTTCTATAATGTTGTAGATAGTTGCAAGTTGTTTACTTCTTCTTCTTCCTTTTTCCTTCTTTCTTTCTTTCTATTTTTATTCTACTTTATTATTATTCTCTTATTATTATTATTATTATTATTATTATTATTATTATTATTATTATTGTTATTATTCTCTTATTATTATTATTATTATTATTATTATTATTTATTTATTTATTTTAGGGAGTGGGGATCATCTCTAGCAAGGAGATTTGGGTGTATTTTGGAGAGATCCCTCCAAATACATCTTGCTTTGATAAGCAATTAGGATACAAATATGCTCTTTATGGATAACATGGAGATGGAACACGAACCTTTTAGGAAAAAAGATAAAGTCCAGTACTTAGGAATTGGATAAAAATGCACTATAGAAAAGATAATCTTAGAATACTAATAACTTTTAAAGTTAATCTTTACTCTGATATCACGAGAAAAGTCAAAATTTATTAAGTTTATTAATATGTTAATATTAGACTTAAGTTTGTAACCTTTAGTAGTTTGGACAAATCTAAACCAAAGAAGCAACATGGCTATAATAAAAAATATAAAAGAGATAATACTAAATGGGAAACAAGAAAAAAGAAATAAATTTAGTAGAAACAACTTAAATACAAGTAGGTATAAAACAAAGATAATGATATCATGAATAATTTAGTAATCATGATTATAAGGCCTAAATACCCTATTACATCTTTACACAAAAAGCGAGATATTTGAGGAATCTGCCATTCCCAATTACAATTGTCAAAAGAGAGTTTATAATTTTACAAACAAGATAACATAGAAATGAAGGTTGTTTGACATTCCGATGGCTTGGCACAGTCTTCAAGACCAGCATGGGATAACGTATAAAAGTCATTCTTGGCACATTCTTCAAGGTCAGATGGCTGCACTCTTTTATTATCAATCGAATGGGAAGCAAGCATGGCATCTTGGATCTTTCCCTAACGAGAGAGAGACGCTGTGGTCGTGTGAAAGCGGACCCAGCGTTCTCTCCGGCGAATCGGAACCTTCAGCACTGGCACAAAGCACCGGCGCGGCCAATATCGTCGACGTGTCGACGCCAAACCCAAGAAATCGATCACTGAAACATAATCGAGGAAATTAGTAATGCTATTATGGCATTGGAGTAAATATGCTGGGTTTAGGCATTGGATTACCGCGGGTGGTGGTGCTGAGGAAATCAAAAAAAGGGCGGGACGGAGCATTGAAGGCCCTCTTTTAATTTATATTTTAATTAATATAGAACTTTCGTCTTCTACACAGCAACCTCCTATTCAGAATGGTCATGACCCAGAGCTCCATTCGCTGGATCGTCCGGGCTTCGAACTCGAGCTTGGTCTCGAATACTTGGAGGTCTAGGACAAGCAGGCCACCTATAGTAGCTGAAACGGCCATCCATTCGCTTGCTGAAAAGGGAAAAAGAGTGACAACGAGGATGGATTACACTGCCAGAACAATCTCACGCAAACAGAGCGTTTTCTCGGAAAGTCTGAAACTTTCCTGGGAAAATTATCTTACAGGCAGAGAACGCGACGAGAGAAATCGGTCCAGGTGGTTCACCGAGAGGAATGCCGTTACTGGACTGAACCGATAATACGCGTGCACCTGTTTCACGCAATAAGCTGAAAAGAAATCAACGCTAACAGGTCTCACGGAAAGATGTGAAAAGAGAAATGAAGAAATCAATGGTGTGGGACCCATAATAAAAAAAAAAGAGAATTATGTGGAATTATCTAGAGACCGACGTGAAGGAGAAACGAAGAAAAATCTACCTTGGGCCCCACGTGAAGAATTTTTTAGGTGCAAAGGAAGAACTCTCTAAACGTCGGAATTGTCTAGAGAATGCATGAAGAAATCAGCCTATGGAATTATCCAGAAAGCTCAAGACCGACTTGAGAAGTCGGTTAGGTAGACTATATAAAAGGGGGAGAGTTCCACCCCAATGTGTGCTAACAAAAAGCACCGATAAAGGCACTAAGGAAAGTGTCCAAAGAGGGGTGCCAAGGGGCACCAGGAGGGTGCCGAGCGGAGGCACCAGGATGCGCCAAGAGTGCGCTAGGAGGGCGCCAGGAGAGCGCCAAGAGAAGGTGCTAAGAAAAGCACTAATAGAGGTGCCATAGGCACCAGGCGAAAGCGTCTAGAGAGGTGCCTAGAGAAGAAGGCGTCCAAAGGAGCGTGGTCGTGGGAGCTGCTGGGAGAGAGCAGTCTAACCAACCCAAGGTTCGGCGATGCAGTCTCGTGACATGTAACACTCCACATGATTCGGTGAAGGAATGTGTGTCCAGTAAAATAGTAAGATAAGTGTTATTGTCATTTATCTTATAAAGAATTTGTAGTTGTATAAATAAGAAATCTTGTACATTTTGTCCTCCATTTTGTGTGTGATTCTCGGGCCCACTTGAGCTTCAACAAGTGGTATCAGAGCACCACGTTCAACAAGTGGTATCGGAGCCCCAGGTTGAGAAGGGGTTGAAGTTTTGCAGAAATATTGAGTAACAGGAATAAGCAGTTACTTTGTCGAAGCAAAGTCAAGATTGTCCATTGTGAGCAGTAAGTTGTTGTGAAGCCGATTAGTCCAGGACTAAGCTTCTTGGTGTGAAGGAGCAAGGAAGCACAACACCAATCATAATGGCGGACTTTGCAAGTACAACTGGAGGACTGGAGAAGCTCAATAACTACAACTATGATTATTAGAGCATGTGCATGAAGTCATATCTACAAGGCCAAGATTTGTGGGACATCACAAATGGGAGTGAAGCTAGACCACCAAAGGAAGAAAGAGAAATGTCAAAGTGGGCAATCGTTGGACGGCCATTAGAGGCGGTGAAGATAACACCAGTAGCTAGCATTAATGTAGAATAGAATTGGGTGATGCTACCTAATTCGGAACTCGATTACGCGATTCGGGTCGAAGAGGATTTGAGCACAAGTGATCCAGGTGCAAAATTGGATCAATTGCATTGTTGCAGGTGTGGAGCGAATCGAGTCAATGTAAATGAGTTCGGGTATAAAAAAAAAATCGAGCTGGATCGACATTTATAAAGAGTCATTGTAGGCGGCAAGAATAGGCATGAGTAGCGCCAGTGCCAATGAAGAGGAGAACTAGGTGATGCAACCTGGTTCAGGACCTGAAGAGTAGGCGCGGATCTGGGTATGGAGCGGATTAGATTAGGCACGCGGGTGATCAGCGTGAAATGGATTGGGCGTGTGCACCACACGCATGGAGCAGCAGATCGAGGATCAGATCCAGCGCATGCACTACATGCACAAAGCGGAGTGCAGGTCGAAAAAGGATCCATGGATTCGAGCATGGATCAAATGCAGCTCAAACCCACTGGAGACGGGTTGTTATTGATGAACCTGAAGTTGGGCCAGGTATAGGCCCAAGCCCGCCAAGAACAGGTTGAGATGTTGAAACAGGTCGGGGTTTGACCCAATTTCATGTACCCATCGGATCAAAGATGGTCGACTAATGGGCATTTGGTAGATCTGCACCGGTTGGCCGCGTCTGGAAGAGAGATAAGGGTGGCCAAATGATGTGTCGAAGAATTCGATTCCAACCTTGGTGGCAAATCAGTGAACAATAGCAGCGTGTGATTGGAAACATCAAATCGAGTTGTAGATGTTTTCATATGGTGGCGAAAAATTGGCAACTGGCAACAGATCGAGAAATATACATGCAGGAGACGCACGTGAGATTTGTTGACCAAAAGAAGAGAAAAATATCCTAGGACGAGATGCTTGATTCAAGGTCCGTTGATCTAGCAATGGAGAGATTGAAGGCCATTCCAAAACCGAAAAAGGTAAAGTCTATTTTATGCAAATGACTTATAAGATCAAGAAACATGCAGATAAATAAAAGAAAGAAAGTCAGCGCTTAAAGGGGAGAAATGAAAAGAAATCAACGCTGACAGGTCCCACGGAAAGATGTGAAAAGAGAAATAAAGAAATCAATGGTGTGGGACCCATAATAAAGAAAAGAGAATTATGTGGAATTATCTAGAGACCGACGTGAAGGAGAAATGAAGAAAAATCTACCTTGGGCCCCACGTGAAGAATTTTCTAGGTGCAAAGGAAGAACTCTCTAGGCGTCGGAATTGTCTAGAGAATGCATGAAGAAATCAGCCTATGAAATTATCCAGAAAGCTCAAGACCGACTTGAGAAGTCGGTTAGGTAGACTATATAAAAGGGGGAGAGTTCCACCCCAATGTGTGCTAACAAAAAGCACCGATAAAGGCACTAAGGAAAGTGTCCAAAAAGGGGTGCCAAGGGGCACCAGGAGGGTGCCGAGCGGAGGCACCAGGAGGGTGCCGAGCGGAGGCACCAGGAGGGTGCCGAGCGGAGGCACCAGGAGGGTGCCGAGCGGAGACACCAGGATGCGCCAAGAGTGCGCTACGAGGGCGCCAGGAGAGCGCCAAGAGAAGGTGCTAAGAAAAGCACTAATAGAGATGCCATAGGCACCAGGCGAAAGCGTCTAGAGAGGTGCCTAGAGAAGAAGGCGTCCAAAGGAGCGTGGTCGTGGGAGCTGCTGGGAGAGAGCAGTCTAACCAACCCAAGGTTCGGCGATGCAGTCTCGTGACATGTAACACTCCACATGATTCGGTGAAGGAATGTGCATCCAGTAAAAGAGTAAGATAAGTGTTATTGTCATTTATCTTGTAAAGAATTTGTAGTTGTATAAATAAGAAGTCTTGTACATTTTGTCCTCCATTTTGTGTGTGATTCTCGGGCCCACTTGAGCTTCAACAAGTGGTATCAGAGCACCACGTTCAACATAAGCAATACAGGGTCTCATTATTGGAACACGTTACGTCGGATTTTATACTTATACACGTACGTAATCCGGCGACAAAGCTTGTAACTTTAAGATCCAGTTGATGGAGTCCTGGGGAACGGTGACGTCGATCGAGCGGTCGCAGCATCGTCTGAGGTAGTCCACCTTTGGCTTTTAGTAGGGCTCCGACTCGATGAACGTGGAAACGGTGGATTCATCGGGCGGCGAGGGACCACAATGGAGCATGTTGGGAGATCCACCCGTCTGCGCTCCAGGAGGTCACGTCGCCGGCGTCCTCACTGTAGTACAGGCTAGCACCGGCAGTGGAGGAGTGGTCCGGTGAGCAAGACATTGCCACTATCTAAGTCTTAGACTAGCGAGGAGTTAGCGCAGGCGACGGCATTGCTTCCGGCGGTTTGACGGCGACGGCGATGACCCTGACAGGTTATGGCGGGAAGGTGTGAGTTTGCTCGTTGCTCCTTGTGTTTGGAAACAACATAGTTTTTATTAGCTTCTCTTTTATTTATTACCATTATTTTTCAGTTGTTGAAGAATTATTCATGGATGTATTTTACTCCTTTGCCCCTTCTTATTTTTTTTTAGTTGTGCCAAAAGAAATTAGATTTATGGTTGTAGAATTTTCCTAATGATTCCCGAAAAATTAGTGATTTTTCCCTTACGCGCCTATGCACTTAAAGAGATAGGAATCTTTTAGACAGCTTAATAAATTGGACTGGGATATTGGTTTTTTTTTTTTCCACCGAAATGCCAAACTTGTCAGCACAAGCACCACCAATCTCAAATAGGATAGATGGAAAGGTTGAAATTGACAGTGAGATTTTTTTTGTTTTATAATATCTTTAGGAGGGTGAAGAATTTTATTTATGAATAAATATCTCAAACCCAAACCTCTCAATTAGAAGTTTTTTCATGTTTTACTGAGCTGCAGGGGTTGTCGATTATTAATAGTTGAAGATTCAAAAGATTTTGAAAAAAAGAAAATCATAAAAAGTTTGAAACGAATCATTTAAGAAATTGTATTCTAGTTTGAAAGTCTTTATAAAGCATTCATAGCACATATTTATAAAAGATAATAGGTGCTAAGATGAGTGAAATAAACTAAAAAACTAAAATAAACCGAATATCTAAATCTATATAATTGTTTCATTGAAGGAATGGTTGATAGGTCTCTTTTACATCGAAGTTGAAAAGCTTGGTCAAGGTAAAATAAGGGAAAACCAATAAAAAAGCGGTCCAATTGTGACTTGCTACCCATGTCATATGAATGTACATTCCACTAAAAGTAGCCACCTTGAAGCTTGCGATTGACTTCCTTGACATCGGTCCCCTTTCCTTTCCTTTTCTTCTTTTTAAATTATTATTATTAAATAATCGTTACTACTGCAAAAAGTTGGTCACCCATATTTTGTTTTTGTTTCCCGAGTTTTTCTATCCAATCATTTGTCACGTTAGACAAGACAACCCAAGAAGAAAAAAGACGAGTGATCCCGTAACAGGTGAGATAGCAATCATATCAAGTAATCCACCAACAAAAGAGAGAAAAAGAGATGAAAAATTGTATCTAAGTGACTATAATAAATCATTAGCCAATCAACCCTACATAATTAGCACCAAAGGCAAATCGGTTTCTCTCTTTCTCTAATTTTTGCTTTTGTTTTTTTGTTTTTGAAAAGGAAAGAATTAGAGCTAACGATAAATATTTCTTCTTAATTATATGTTCTTCTTCCTTATGAAAACTTATAATCATTTTGCTTTGATATAATTCTTCTTAAGTTTTAGTGTTTAATAAATATTTACTACTTAGTTTTAATAACTAAGGCTTAGCAAACAAATATTTAATTGAAACATTAAGTACAATATTGAGTTAGGGTTTGAATTTAAGATAGTTACTTTTACAATTTATGTTAATTCTACTTTTATACACATAAACAATTAGGGTTAGTTTAAACACAGTATTTGTAGAAAAGCACTTCCATGACCCTCGGAGAAGATAATGAAAGACCTCTTTCTTTCTCTTTCTTAACTACACCACACATTTTTATCGGAAAACCATGTTATGGCGATTAAGGCTTCACAACTTACAAGATCACATAAGCATCAGATCATTAGAAGAATGAAGTATTACAGAGCTATCAAATTGGGTCTTGATAAGTTTCTTTGGCAACTATACCTAGCAAAAGTTGGTACGAAGGAGTAGACAAGATGAGAATGTTTTAGAAGGATGAAGGAAGAAGAAGACGATCCCAAAAATGGGAAATTTGTTTTGAAAGAAATCTCTAAAAACTTTTAAATCTTTTTACATTTATGAAAAAGAGGTCTTATAAACTATAAAACTTCTCAAATATGTAAATCTATACACATATTTTAAAGACAAGACTTGTTGATAAGCCTTCTTTTGACCATGCTGTAGATCAAAGTTGAAAAGGTTGGTCAAGGTTAAAGGAGGGAGAAAAAAGAGGTCCAATTATGACTTGTTAGCTAGATGACACATGACAATACACCCATCCAAAAAGGTAGATACCTTGAGTCATTTGATTGACTTCTTTGATGTGAAACTCTTTCTCTTTTTTAATTTCTTTTTATTTTATTTTTATTAATTCTTACACATTGCAATATGTTATTGACCCATGAGCAATAATCTTTTTATTTTATTTTTGTTCTCTTTCAATCTTTGGTGAGGTAACAGTCATAATCAATCACTCGCCCACCAATAAAAGAGAAAAGATAGAGAGAAATTGCCTATAGTGACTACAATAAATCATTACCCAATCGACCCTAATATAATTAGCACCGGAGGTATAATGGAAGCCATAAAATCCCAAAGTCCGGCCCATGGTGAAAGAAAAATTGCAGCAAGTCAGTTTCTCTGTTTGTCTAGTCGCTGCTTTTTAACAATTTTTAACAATTTTAATAAATTCTGCATGCATTACAAACCGAGCTTTAAATCATGATAGTAACTAAAGAGATGGTTGATATTTTTTCCGTAACGGATTAATAGTAGTTGTAATGCAAATTCGGATATTATTTTGTGACCAAACCAATTTGGTTTAAGGTGGTTACGAGAGTGCAATAATCTTGTTTTATCAACACTTGTTTACTACTCAACTAAGCACTTATTGACATGTTAATTCATACATTATATTTTTAGAAGAGAAGAGCACCTCCATTGCCAAGCCAAGGGTGAAACTAAGAAGACATTTCTCATTTAGTTACAACCCTCGAACAGATAACTTAATACAATATCTCTCTCTGTATGACATTTGTCGTTGAATCTTTCTAAGGAAAGAATTCCGTATCTTTCACAGAACTCAATGCCATATTTCAATGGCTTTGCAGAATTAAAAAGAAAAACAGAAACATAAAAAACTAAACTCGTTTCTTCACGAGAGAATCCAAGAACAAGGATCTCGATTACTTCACATATGCACTGGAAAACCATTTTCCAGAACTCAGTTCCCAACTTGAGACAGTGGACCACAGGTTCCACAACATACTAGATCGTGTGGTTTTGCTTAGTTATTGCTCTACCCAGTTTGATGGTCCCAACCCCACCCTCCACGCAAAAGTTTCACAGCCCCAGCACCACGAACAGACCAAGTCTCTACAAATAAGACCCTTGAGATGAAATTTAAATAAAAAATAATTATCCTTCTAACCTTTAGATTGACTTTTGAATTTGGTCTTTAAGTCTTTAACTTATTCCTCCAACTATTAAGCTAAGTTTTAGGTTGAATCTTTGAGTCTTCTAAGTTCACGATGTATCTTCAACAACTATACCAAGTGAAGGTTGGTAACAATCAGCAGGAGATGAGATACCTTGTGCATGACAACTGGCTTATCCTGTTACTGGGTTAATCCACGTCGTCCCATAAGATAAACTTAACTATTTGATGGAATTCAAGAAACGTTCCGGAAAGCCGGAGCCAGAGATAGCTAGGGGTTTGTACCGGCAAAGGAAAAGTGTAAATTTTAATGGATTTCATTTTGGGTGCAATGTACTTAATCCCCAAAAACGTTTCTTCCATATTATCAGAGTATTTTAGTGTGTGTGATTGACGGAAGGTGAGATTGATTTCTAGATCCTATTTGACGTGAAGAGTTAATATTCAAACAAATAATGAAGGATTTTGATAAATGCTTTTCTTCTCCTTTTCTTCTTAAATACCTTACACGCATATATATATTATAATGAAACTCAATCAGAACTATAATTAATTATTAATGGCAAAATGAATCTTTAAAAGTCAATATTGAAGTACAATCTCCTAAAGAAATGTGGTAAGCAAATCAGGTCTAAGTCATTAAATGGTAAACAAAGGACACCAATAATACAACATGGGTGGGAAAAGTTTTATTAAATATCTCAATAAATCCTCATGACCTGAACAATAAGATTATATGTACTTTGAAGATCTCTACCTTGGTAAATTACAAAATCATTCAAAAATAATAATGCAACTTAAATTTCTATCTTAGTACATGCAAGTAATTATTTTAAAGAAAGATAAAAGGTAAATTCTGTTAGGAACTTTGTATGGATAGGTAGTACACATATACAATACTCTCATGAAGTTGTTTGGCAAACAATTTACTCACCAAAGAAGGAAAGGAGATTATGGTTGCTATATCTTAAACTTTTGAACGAAGTATATTTGGAACCTATATTTTGGAATCTCATTACTTTTCTATATGCTTTATTACGGAGTAAGTAGATCTACATACAAAATATAAAAGAATTTTAATAATGCAACTTGATATCAAAGGCTCCATGGCATAAAGTGGAGGAGGTTTTGTCAAACTAAGGCCCACATTACTTCGGTTCTTTATAAGTCTACCTATTGCTGCAAAAAAATTTAGTAGGACCTTTAACTAGTTAATGAAAAAGTGGATCGGTATAATTTAATTTGAATTGGTGACATTTACAAATATAATTTCATTAAATGACTAGTTTATTAAGATTGACTCTCTATAATAGAAAGAATAATATGATGGCTTCCTTTAGTTAACTTATATTATGATTTTTGTCAATCTTAAGTTAAAAATAGGAGTTATCTTTTTTTTGAATGTCCATGGATGATAACTCTATTTTCATAGAGTTATTTTACCTATTTTTAGGCAATAAATAATATAATGCTTATAAGAAAATATTTGAATTCCTTTTCATTTACTTGAATTTGCCTTATTTTTGTAACATAAAGAGGCATGAAGAAAAAGGATAAGCATAGAGAACCTGATGTTTATTATATGGTCAAAATATCAAGATCAAGAAAATCAATATAGACTTGGACTTTAGATTTTCCATTGTTATTAGGTTTTTTAATTATTTAGAAAACCTAGTCATGTTAGGAGTTTAAAGCCCAATTAATATAAGAGTTCAAAACACAATTATCTTAGGTCTCCAAAACCTATTTATATTAAGATAAGAGATAGGTTTAAACCTAAACCCTATTTAAAAGAAGAGAAGAGGCAAAAGAGGGGAGGGGAAAATTGAATATAACTCAAGGTTTTCTTAAAGAGAAGACAAAAAAGGTGACAAACTTTTTGTTTTTGGATTCAAAATGCTATCTTTAATTTCTATTATTGTTCTTCTCTATTATTTCTTTATGTTTTAGTTTACTTTTGTTAGAGCTATGATGTAACCTAATTATGATGATATGAATCTTATAATTATTATATTTTACAAGATATTTTGTTTATGCGAAGTTTCATATTACTGTGTTTAATGCTTTTAAGTGATTAGCTACCACTTAAATGATATGATTTGCATATTTAAGACTGACAAGAGATGATATGCAGTTGCTTCTTGTAACGTATAACCATAAATTAAATATGGATAGACATATACTATATTATTTGTATGGCTTTCGGTGTAAATTGAGAATATTTATAAATCTTAATGCATTTGGTTTATTTTAATTCACATATAGAGATATAGTGAATTAATGAACTAAGTAGGTTTGCTATACCTAGATATAGGATAGTAAATAAATTAAGAGATTCCGTCATCACATAGCTATTACTCCTCTTGCAAGTATACGTAATCTACATTAGTACCTTATAGTTATGGTGAAATCATATGCTTTAACATGTTTTGTATATTTAGTTTTATTAAATCTAGTTGGTTAGTTTATTCTCTATTAATTTGGATTTGCTAGATAAATTCTAAGAGTTGTTCACCTTTAGTAATTAGTTGGCTTAGTAACTATCAATTTATGTGGGACGATATCTTATTATTATTATATTACTTGTTTGACATGTTCACTTGCATTTAAATTTTACCGAACAATGGACAATGATGATTTGGAAGACTATCCTTACTTAGAATAGAATTCAATATCATATTGGAGGATAAAATGAAAAACTGCAATGGATGATTAGAGTAACTAAAGGAAATGGTTTGGCTGCAAAACTTCTTAAGATATCATTTTTAATTTGTATTTATTAGATATAAGTAGAATGAAATAGAAAACAATTTCAAAATAGAATAACTGACATTCTAATCTTGTTGGCTAAAATAAAAAAAATTGCACTAAGAAGAGCTCTTTGTTTCAAAATATAAAATATTTACAGGAAAATATCATTTTCAATGAGATTTGGAGGCTTATAACCTTAATCTTTTTGTAGTTTTCACAATTTTTATAATATTAGGGTATATGCCTATATACTTTTGTACACTATATTTTATTAATAAAAACTTATATTTCTACCAAAAAAAATGAGAGGTAAATTCAAAAACTTACATTTTTTTTCACAAAATGCAAGATATATTAAAATAATAATTGTCATCAATTAATATGTGATTAGGCAACAAAAGAGGGGTACCATGCACGAGGTCTACTTTATAAGTAGAGTTGCATGTGCAACACTTGTAAGAGGCTCTTTTAATTTTGCAAAGGAGAAGCTATTCAAATCTTTTAAAAGGTGCACATTATTGATAGCCAATGTGTTGTTTCTTAGTTTTTGCTTTCCAAAGAAAGGTTTCCAATAACTATTATTAAAAAGATTTATTTATTTATTGATTTTGATTTATAAATGAGAAAACACTTCTATATATGAGGAATACAACATATTAATATATTAAAAGGAGAAAGTCAAGCATTGCTTTCCTATATTCTATCACCGAATATGGACTACATGACAGCTAAAGGGTTTACATAGATTGAAGCAATTTTAGAACTCTTCGTCTAATCAAGCACTAATTGGCAAAAATTTTGAAAGTCGCACTCACCATTGGATTAGAATTATTATCATTATTAGCTTATAACTATTCCAATGAAAAAATGGAGGATTTTATTGTGCAGCTCAATCACGAGCACAAGACTGCGATCTTCATATTTTTGTGTTCACTTTAAATTGTGAGCAGGCATTCATGTAGTTCTATGATACAAGCCAAAGCTGTAAACATTTACTATGAATCTCCGTACAAATCCATAACCTCTAATGAGGATCAATAAACCATGGAGTATCACCATATGTTTCCAACATATCGATTATCATTACAAAAACAAATATATTTTTTCAAATGGAGATACTTCATAGAAGAAAAAATTAATTGTTAAGTGCAAATCCTATCTCAAATAATCAATATTGATTAAAATTTCATAAACAATTTAAGATACAAATCAAGTCTAAGTTTTTTTAACACTAAACTAAGTACATTCTACTCCAAGGTGCGGGAATCTTAAAAAGCATCTAAAAAATCCTCATAAACTTGAACAATGAGACCATCTTTATTATCAGGATCTCTAACTTGGGTGAATAGCCAAATCATCTGAAAAATTAGAATGTAACTTTAATTATTCTCTTATAGCACTAGAATAGTTAACTAAACGTAAATTTTCACACGTAAAAGATGAATTGAATTTGAAAATTTACGCTTTCTTTATGGAAACAAGATACAATCGAAACTATCAACTTAACATCAACTAACATTGGTATTCTTCTGAAAAATAATAGATATGATGCAGCTTAAATTTTGTTTCTTGGGAATAAATCACGCTGCCCTTGACTTGCTTGTGCAGCACCTCTTGGAGTTTTTTTTGAGTTACATATTGGGAAGATGTTAAAAAATTCATCTTTCTTAAGATCAAGTTGGAAGAAAGGGGAACACCTCAATATATATGAGAAAATAACACATGAGGTTGATATATTATAATGTGGGGGATGCACATTGGATTTCCAAATATCCTTTTGTTTTTTTTTTAAATTTTTTTAATATTATAATGCACATACTCAATTCATGTATTCAGGATGTTGAACCTTAGACCTCATGGTTGAAGTCCCTACTAATTTATCACTAAGCTAACTAGTTAAGCAACTAATATATCTTTTTCCTCAAAGTGTGGGGAAATACTTCCTATAGGTACCCTTTTAATTTGAAACATGAATTTTAGCACCAAGTTAAAGATTTACTTTTTCCATTAAAATCTATTTATAAAAGAAGGGAGCTTTTGTATATATAAGAGATATAATATGTTAGTACAATTATTATTTAAGATACACATTGGATTCCAATTGAGAAGCTATTTAATTTAAAACTTTTCGGTGAGCCCAACCCAAAAGTATAAGTGGAAAGCTACTAGAGATAGACTCAAAACCCCATTCACCTCAAAAAAGAAAAAATAAATAGAATTTTTCGAACTCTAGTTTTAGCTACTAGGTTCTCCATTTTAACATTTTGTAAGAACACCCGTCAAATAAAGCACTTTCAAACTCCAAAATTCCAGGTGCAATGCAAACAACTTTTAGTTCTAAGTTATCCCATGCTTGAACTTAGCTTTGAACACACTAAAAATTTTATGAATTTTCATAGATTAAACTATTTCAGGGTTAATCAATTTTCATAAGTATAGATTCCATTAGACAACGTAAGTTTGGATTGTAAAAAAAATTTAAAATTCAACCCAAAAGCAAATCCATAAGTAAAAGAAAATAAGTTTACATTTAAACATTATTTAAAGATCATATATTTTAAATGTTAGATTTTAGTCTTTAACATAGACTTTGACTAGTATTATGGAGCTTCTTATTTGCCTTTTCAAGTCTTGGTATTGTTTGGAACTAACAAGATTTTGACGACTTTAAAGATTAATTTTTCAAGTTAATCGACAAATTAATGTGGGCTTACCTGGGCTATTCAAACTCAAATGAATTTCCATTGATATCAATATCAATATCAATATCAATATCAATTCCTTGATCATTGTCAAAGGTATCATCACCTTCAGATCCCCCATTATCATTAGGTCCTTTATCATCACTACTGCTGGTATCTTTCGGATCAACAAATTCGTTTCCACCATCATCCGTATCTAAAAATATTCGATCATCTCCAAAAATCATATCCGTTAGGGAAATCATAAATAGTAATTTTTGAAATGCCCATATTAACCAAGTCTACTAACCTTCCGAGTGAGAATGACGATTGTAGCATTTGAACAGTCGGGCAAGACATTTAAGCAGGTTCTTCCACTCCAGAAACGAGTTGATCCTAGCCAATAATTAGATCAAACACTAAGACCAATAATATCTCAGTATCACCAATCCGAACCTGATCAGGGCTTCTGATTCAAAAGGCCATTGAGTCAACAAGAAGCGAGAAAACCAAATTCAAAAGGAAGGAAAGAACCTGTTAAGATCAACTAAAGGTAGGGAATAGAACTTCTTGCTCCTAGGATCCGAGTTAAACTTCTTGAACTTCTCCCACCAAGGCCACCCATTATCTTTACGACAACAGATTACTCTGCGCTCCAAAGTGGAGTCTAAGAAGGAAGCAACCACAGCTGCCACTGTTGCCGGCGATGAAAATATCACTTGCATTGTTTTGTTAAACTGTAACAAAGCAGACCAACAAAACTCAAAAGTTTTCTATACGTAAAAGCGAACAATGATGAGAATACAGGAAGAGTAAATATACACACCCATATAGAATCACTGTGGACAGGACCCTGGTCAGGCACCGACTGAAATGCGTTGAAATATTGAGGCACGCTAAGACCCATGAAGAGTGCAAGGCCCAGAATGAATTTTGTTTTGTTGGTAGTTAGTTTGCAGTACTGAAGAAGGCCAAGACCAGAAGAAGCTGCTCAACCGGAAGAAAGATGTTCAATGTTGTTTAAAAAACAAAAAGAAAACAAACTGTAGAAATTGAATTTATATTCAGAATATTCAAGACAGATATTCAGAAATTGGCATTTCGTTGTACTGGTTCACATATAGCTAATGCAAAAGTATGCAAAAGTTGTGAATAGCAAGGGGACGTTTCATTTCAATCAACAAATTTGGTCCTTCATCACATACTTTATTTTATTTTATTTTTTAATAACCTATAAATTTTACTAAACTTTATTCAATAACTTAAACAAGGAGTGGCCACCCACTTTAGAATATACTCAATTCAATAAAAAATGTAACTAAAAGAATTTAAAACCAAAATACTTGCTTCGCAAGGTCTCTTATACATGATTTAAATTTTAAAAAGATGATTCGACTTGCCCCAAAGGTGCAAAGTTAATTTGATATGCATTCATCTCACAAGTTTTTCTCTCTTTTTCAGGTCTCTAACATACTGTATTACTCTGACAGAAACGAACAAACGAATACATGAACCAAAAATAATTGCCACCTATCCTGATCACCAGAGAAATGCCATACGTACCCGCATAGCCATAATTAATACAGTTCAATGCCGCCGTAATTGGCTGTGGAACAGAAGCAAGGAGAGCACCGGGTTTTCCTGGGACATGATTACATGGACTCATAAGATCAGTCATTAAGGTAAATGCAATAAATACATCAAAAGATCCAAAAGAAATGCCAAGACCCTGATTCCATTATTGCTTAATGATCCACATTGATGTGGAAAAGACGTTTCAAGAACATTACCAATGACAACCCATATATGAGATAATCACCTAAAACAGAGAAGAGAATCATTAATACTGCCGATACTTCAGTGACTCTTCGACTTGCGAACCCGGTTAATCCCAAAAGACCTGCACTTTCACTTGAAAGAAACAAAGGTCACAGAGTCAGATCACATGCTTTCAGATACATGAACATATACATGCGTGTTGAGAATACATATGTGCATAAAAAGGAGTTAAAAGTTTGATATCGGTAAAGCATCGTAAGAGAGCTTCTAATAAAAGCATTTAAAAAATTAGCTTAAGCTTCTGTGCTATACACAATATTCTAATATCTTATATTATGATCTCATATATTGAAAAGATTCTTTAAGTTTTTATTTCTATTAAAGTGAAATTCACTGTCAATATAATTAATAGATCATCAAAATCAATTTATACAAAAGTATAATAATTCTTCTTAATTCATAAATATTTTCAAAATAAGATTATTGAAATATTAACTTTATGTGATACATAAAAGAGTATTAGTATCTATAAATATTAAATCTTCCCATGCAATGTTTTATTATGTCATAACTAAAAGATTTTAAACTTAATTTTCTTTTAAATGTTTTTCCATATTAAGTTATGTCCTTAAGTCTTTGTATTTTCTTGTTCTTAAATGAATAAACTAACATATTTATAAAAACAATCTCCTTAATAAGATTAAATATGCAAAAACATAATGTTCCTTTTTTCTTTTTTGGTCAAGGTGTCATCACAATGTGTATATCAACGATAATTGTGAAGACTCCCATGATCTCCTAACTAAAACTAGCTGAAGTTCCAATCTGAAGATTCTATTACAAAGGTGACGAAGAAGCCAGTAGAAGTGAAATGTTTACACTGATGCACTGTTGCCACTTCCCGTGCCAAAAATGCTGTGCAAAAGAGAGCCTATTCCCTGGAATTGTACGAGAAGTTAAGGTCCCAAATCTACTAAATACCAACAACAATAACAAGACATTAGTCCATCCCTTGCTACCTGCCAGACTAAAGCACGGCTATGTACAGAGGGGGGCATAGGTGTCGCGCCCCCATATCTCGATGCCGTAATATATGTTCCTGTGGACTACTTCAAATGAAGGGAGAAGTTATTATCAAAGAAAATAAATTTCAAGAAAGGAATAAGCATTATATTCCCATCAAAGCGTTTTCACAAGTCTATACAACTGCTCTTGACAGAAAATTTTGAAAGGTAAATCCACCCTGTGGAGCTTTTCAGCTTATTTTATAAGATAAACCAATCTATAACCCAAGTGAAGTAGGAGTAGGACAAGTTGGACACGCTACACCAAAATTCTAAGTGTTGATAGCATTTTCTTTTCTCTGGTCATTCTTGAACGGAACGATTTTATAAATTTGGGTTTCCCAATACTCTAGTAATTGCTTTCCTTCTTGAAGATCCTCCAGTTCCCCTTCAGCAGGATTTGTTAGTTTTAAATGAGAAAGTTGCTTCTTTGTTCTTCTACTTGTGTTGAGGGATTTAATAAAGAGAGATGCTCTTCTTTCGATGTTTCCATCGATATGCATGTGTGACTTCACCTTTATTGGGTTCTCAAAATCATCAAGAAGAAAAGGCCGATCTTATATTAATATCAGTTAGAAAAATTAGTCAAGAAATGCTTTGAGGAGTTCAAACCTCTACAGTTGAAACAAAAGAAGCGGCTATCATTGCCAAAGCATCTCCAGCATCAAATGTTGGACGACCCCATTGAAATGGATGCGGAATCCTGGTCCTGCATATGGCAATGTAAAATGATTTGGAATGAAGCATAAATTTGATCAACGTTTACAATAGCCAACAAAATATTTCTTTGAACCTCACTTTATCACGATAGCGAACTTTTCCTATTAAAAAGACAAACAACACGGGGGTAGGAAACCACCTAAGCTATTCCTCACAAAAAATGGCACAGGTAACTTAGAACAACATGTAGCGAACCTTCTGATTCACTCTTTTTTTTTTTTTTTTTTTTTGGTGAAAGGTCAAATTATATATCACCCGTAAAAAAAATTTACAAGATTGTTCGATTACAAGATATCATCATCTAAGCTCAAATATTGCACTTGGCAAATTCCAAAGCTCTTGTAAAAATTTATTACAATTTGTAAGCTTGACTCCTCTGGTAGATGAAATCTTCCCTCTCACATCCTTCTTGATTTTAGCAATAATGGTTGAGTTTTCTAGACTTGTATTGCTGAATCTTCTTCTATTCCTTTCGCTCCAAATGTGATACAATAGATGAAGGACGTGAGGATAAAGAACATTTGAATAAAGTTAATGAAGATCAAGATCATGAGGACCAAGGACATGAGGATATAAGAGATAAGATTGTTAATTCAATAACACATGAGGTTGACTCCACCACAAGTCCAAAAGCCAAATTAGAACAAAGCAATAAAACAAGTGGGAATGGAAGGGAAAACAAAAGGAGCCCTAAAAGGAATACATGTGAGAATGACAATACCAGTAATAGGTTTAGTGTGCTGATAAATAATCATCAAGAACCAAATGAAGCAAGATGCAATGATATTGTAGGTTGTAAAGGTGTTGAAGGAGAAAATACTATTCCCCCAGACAAATGATCATATTCTCATGGAATGTCAGGGGCTTGAATAAAAGCCCTAAACAAAAAGAGGTACGAGAAGTTATCAAGAATCACTCTCCTAAAGACGTAAAAGAACTTCTATTTCAGATAATAATAGAAGAACACCCAGAGATCACGAAAAGTGTCTTGAATTGCTTTCGATTCTTGTTTGATAGATAGAAAAGCTACTAAGGACACTATCCCTAGCCGAGTGTTAGGAGATCTTTCCCCATTTTATTAAAGATAATCTCTTCTTGATCGTTCTTAGAGATCTCTGTAGCATCAAGAAGCTTAGGTGTACCGCAACTTCCCTATTTTTATCCGTTTTACATCAATGGCTTCCTTACTATGCAGTGCTACCCTTTCTTTTCACCGAGCTTCATCATGCTCGATGAAGGCCCTGGAAGTCATTTTCATAGATAGGAAGCATTTGACACAACAGACTGATTACGAAAATCATGAGCATAAGCGAATGTTGTCCACTCAACCCTCAGTATTCTATCTAACTACGATGTTCAATTGCAACTAAGCTACTCTCCAAATATTTGGAAATGTGACATTCCAAAAATAAATGTTAATGTTGCATGAATGGAGAATCCATTTCCACAGCTCGGCTAAAGTTCCCTCTAATCCCGGTGGGTAAGGAATTCTATGCTACCTGCAAGAGGAGTTTTGATTACTCTCAGGGATCTAAGAAAACCCCATCCTTTTCTAGCATCTCCACTAAACGTGCTCTTTGAGAAGAAAGGTGGTATTGTTAATCAACAATAAAAATACATTTAATGGAAAACTTCTCGTCGCTGAAGGTTAAACTAAATCAATCTCGTCGCTGAAGGTTGAACGGTTTTTACATAGGTACACTTTAGAAATGGTGCGAACAGGAAGTAAAGGAAGTTGGCCGGAAATTTAAGGAAACTGCAGGAAAAGCTATTTATGTATTACTGCGTTTTCACTCAGCGATTGAGAAAGGACCTAGAATTATGTATGTACAAAGGATTAGAGAATTAAATGTGGCGTGAAATGGGAAAGGAAACCTCTTGATCTGCTTTCCATTTTCATGGTTGGAAATCATGTGACCAATTTTGTTGAAGTGGCCTAAGGCTAACTTGGTCGTAGGGTTGATGTGACACACGATGAGTTCCTATTGTGGCACCCCGTAATTTCCTTTGGGGCTGAGCTAGAACTTGGCATGAATGCTGAAATGGCACGATTTCCTAACATCTTTCCACTTTTTAACAAGGTAAGATGACCAATTCATTTGGACTGTAACACTTTAAATATGTAAAAGAAAAACCCTTAGTAAAGATGTTAGCATATTGAAATGAAAGTCAATCTTTCATGATTTATTATACATAAAAACTTAGGTTGGTTGTCAAGTAGAGGTTAGAGATGTTGTCATTTCATAGTGTGAGACCTTGTGGGAGTGAAGCATGGAGATGATAAAGAACCTCAATCAAAATTAGTTTTGTAGTGATGTTAGCAAGACTTTTGAATTCTATTTTGGTAATGGAATGAACTACTATTTGTTGTTTATGAGAATATCAAGGGCTAAGGTTAGAGTCAAGGAAGATGTAGAACCCACTAATAGATTGTCAATCATCTCTATCACCTAGTTAGCCAACATTAAATTTCACAAAGGGATGAAAGGCTTTGAATACATTCAAAAATTGGTCTTGATGGTGAGGGGTAGAATGATTAGGATTGGACAAAATTATCATTGAAGAAAATGTAATGTTTATGATCATGTGACAAAATTTTTGGGAAAGGGTCCTATCAAAATGAAATAATTTTTAAGGGGTGAGATTTATTTGTGGTGAAGGAATAGGCGAGGTTGTGAGTCTTGCTAAGATGAAGTGCCATACAATAGGATGATGGAGATCTTGAGCAAGATGTCAAGATTGCTTTAAAATTTTTTACTATGGTATAGAATGCAACATGACCTAGGCATTGGTGTTAGACAAACAAGCAATGGGAGGTAGATATGGAAAAGGTAGATAGAGACTTTAGAGGACTCAACCTTGGAAGGTAGTATAGGCCACAATCAATGGCGCTGCAAAAAAGAATCTTGCTTGAATGGAAAACTCTTTATATAGGAACATATCTTAATATTACAAAAATTACTATATTTATGATACTAAAGAATTTAAATTGAGGAGAGATGACAATGTTAGATGTGTGGGTGATGTTTAATCCAATACCATCATGGTGAATTATTGTGTACCAACATATGGAGTGGAATTGATAAAAGTGGTGGTGCTATTTGTGAAATGGTTGGTGGCACCGAGTCTAGAAACCAAACGGAAGCTACAGGTGGGGGGAGTAAAGCAAAATCATGGGCTTGTGGGTTTGGGGTTTTGTGGCCACGGGGGGTGTTTTGTGACGGACTCTGATTATCAAGTAGCCTAGTAGAGAATCATCAACATCGTCATCTACTGAGACCCTCCAGCAATGGGATAAATAATAATCCAACTTTACAAATAGATGAACGAAAACTGTTCCTATCATTGTGTAGTGGGACTGCTTTTGTCAAGATATACAGTTTTGACAATCATGGTACGGTGTTATGAAACTCTCAGAGGGGAAAAGCATGTCACTTCTCTGTTCGGCTATGTTTATACCATTTAATTATCAGGAAATATATCAATATTTGTGTTATGGGCGACGAACACTAATTTCTTGATAAATGATTACGTAATAGTTCATCCATTTGTTAGTTTAGACTTTTAGACAAGCATTCCATTTCAAAACACTAAGAGTGATGGATAGAACTAAATGGATTATAGAGAAATTTTTGCATTAGAACTCACCAAGGGGTGGCATTAATTAGCCCTGAACGATCTGTCCGGCAACTTGTTTGGGTTTTTTCAGGCCGATTATCATAAGCACCGGCTGCCGTCAAAATTGCTGCATATACCCATACAATAACAATCGACAGTGTGATTGCAACTTGTTTTAATAAGTTCCTTCTTGAACCCGTTAACATTGAGGGTAAGTACTGCATTGCAATTAAATAGTGTATTAGCCAAACGTGAGAGAAACACTTATTAGTGGCTGGGACCTACTAGGCTAGAAAAAAGGACAAGTTTTCCAAGTTTCCATAAAATTAAAACACTTTTGTTCTCTTTGCGAAATTTGAGTAGGTAGGGTTCTTAGATGCTGTCCGCTTTGTAGATTGAAGATTGATAATGTTGGAGAATGCTCTCCCACATCGGACCCAGCTCGTTGTACATGTACTTTGAGGTGGTCCCCCCAGCTTTATGGTGGCTAGGTAATGGCCTTGTTTGTGGCTATGACCTACCTGATCGGCCCTCCACTCGTTACCCATGTGTTTTGAGATGGTCCCCAGTTTTAATAGATAATGGCCCAACATTTTACATCCAACCTATCTAAGAATCGTCACGGAAAATACAGAAGGCTTAACGACGTTACCCACCTGACATAAAACAATCGCTATAATCAATTCTGGAAGTCCGACTTCAACGCATTGTGCTAGCTTCGGGCAGCAGTGGAAAAGAAAGGCAATTTAGTAAGAAAGTCTGTACAGGCATAAATGACTCAATGATAGATCGAATGCATTTTACCACGTGCAGGAAATAAAGGAACAGATCGTTTTCATAAGAGATTTATAAGTAGCAATTGACGCTAAGGTATTCCTACAAGTACCTCTATAAAATACACGAGCATATTTGAGCTACATATTCATTTTCACTTCTCTCGTGACAAATATGTGTTTCGCAATTTACTTTTCCTAGTTTGTAAGGTATTAATAATGATATTTGTGTATAATACAAAAGTTTCTCTTGAATTTGACAGACCACTTGTCCTCTTAAAACCAATTGGTGGTAGGTGAGGGAAATTATTTATTAATAAGGCCAAAGACCTCACCATACAAAACTAGTATGGGATGAGACTGGTGTGGGACTAGTTTAAATTCTCCCCACAGTCCAACCTTGGTCTTTTGCCGAGTGAGAAGGAATTTGGATGCTCAACAACTAAGCTAGAATCACTTCTTCGTGTAACAATGATGTATGACACTAGTAGAATAAAGGGTTCAACAGTCTTACCTCTGGGAAACCCCGTGCCAAAAGCCCAAGTCCTGTGTGAGTCACGAGAGGTACCGCAGCAAGAGGGCTGAGAGACCTGTACCATAAGACTTTCAAACTTAGCTCTTTAATCAAACCGCCGAATAATAAATAAAAAGATAATCAAATACAATAAACTTTCTTCGCAGTGTCCTACCTCACATATTTTTTCCATAAACCAGAATACCCAAGAGCAGTTTGGAAGATAGATGAAATAATTTGTGCTCCTTGCACGGCTCTCATGGTATGTTTAAACTTCTAGAAAGTACTCGCAAACACATAAGAAACATAGTAAGGAAGCAAAAATTCACTTCAAAGTAAATGCATAGTCAACTTCTTTCTTCAATTATCCTTCACAAGAAACAAAAGTATTTCCATGTATTTTCTTTTGCTTTCCGCTCGTTCTGTTCTAGAAACAAACATAATCCTAAGAATTGCAAACTGGCCATGATAAGATGTGCAGACCAACCTGGTTTTGATCTGTGTATTTGAGGAACCTCCTCGATGAGGCAATATAAAGAGTAGGGACGATGAAAGAAAAAGAACTTCCCATCACCACCGGCAGCCGAGCCCCGAACAGAGTCTGGAAGAGTGTGTTAAAGCCAGCAACAAAGAGGAAAGTGTTTATCACTTCTGCCTTCTCCACCTACAATTAAAGAATTCCAAAAGTCCGTAGAAAGGTGACAATTAAAGAAACAGGACAAAAAAGGAAGCGTGAATGTTGAAAAGGCCCATTCCACACTTCATATATACAGGTCGTTTCCCACACTTGGTGCCGATGTGGGACTCTCAACACTCCCCCTCACGTCGGTACACGGCGGCATTTTCTCGCAGGTGTCCGAACGTGAAACCCACGGCGGCATTTTTTCGCAAGTAGGACTAAGGGGAGGATCCTCACTATTCTGGCCCAAGGCGGTACCCGATACCATGTTGAAAAGGTCCATTCCACACTAAAACCCATAGGCAGTAGTGGGTGGAGCCCCCCTCATATATACAGGTCGTTTCCCACACTTGGTGCCGATGTGGGACTCTCAACAGTAAAGAAATGGTATTGTTCTATAGACTTTGTGACTACGATAGATAATTGTCCATTTGACAAGTGACGTAGACAGGCTAAGTATACACCAGTAAAAGAGTTGAATTAATTGTCCATTAGACAAGTGACGTAGACAGGCTAAGTATACACCAATAAAAGAGTTGAATTAGTAGTAAGGTTTCTCTTGGAGTCATCAGTGGCAAGATAGTAGACTGTGATTTGATGAACCGTTTTGGTTACTTTAGAGAATGGTTAAATCAAGTTGACTCATTTTGCATCAAAGCTCCAAATAATTATCAATTACTACTTTGTGAGTACAGAAAAAAAGAATTTTACCCAAATTATATAATATCTTTGATGTTTTAGTCTTGGGTTAGTTTTATTTACTGCATGATCCCCTTTTTCCCCCAACAGTTGATGAGCAGAGAGAGAGAGAGAGAGAGGAAATTACGAAGAGGTTCCTTACATCACCACCCCCCATTCTTGGGACAACAACATTAGAGATAGTAAGAGCTGTGCCAATCATCATCACGTAATGTTGGGATCCAGGAATAATAGCTTTCTCTACATTAAACAAAATACACAGACACATTATAAACATAAGAAAAACGAGATGAGAAAAATCAAAGGGTAAGAAAAATACAGAAGCTTGCTGAAAATGAAAACTATAATTCAATTTAACTATTTTTTTTCCCAAAATGTAAGATGGTAATGGCAAAATATCAGATTCAATGATAAAAGTAGAAGCATTTATTAACTAAAACTTTCAAAAATTGCTTGTTTGTTTGTTTCTTTTACTACCGTTACAAAGTTTTTTAATAATTTGCTTTCGTGAAATGTAAAGAGAGAGAGAGAGAGAGAGAGAGAGAGAGAGAGAGACTTACGCCAGGGGGGAGAGGAGACAACATCGACTGGGACGCTTTCCGTAATGCTAGGAGGAGGAGGTCGACGTTGACGTTGACGTTTCCTTTTAGGAGGAGGTGTTGGTGGAGAAGGAGAAGGAGATGTTGGTGGAGGAGAAGGGGAAGAAGGAGGTGTTGGCGGAGGCGGCGGAGGCGGCGGCGGCGGCGGCGGAGGCGGAGGCGGCGGAGGCGGAGGCGGAGGCGGTGGAGGCGGAGGCGGAGGCGGAGGCGGCGGAGGCGGTTGCTTACAGCCGCAGTCACATGTAGGAGGACAAGCAATACATTTTCCTTTCGATGTTCCACAACCGTCACATTTTTCTAGACACGGTTGCGTCCCTTGTACCTTTATTTTTCCAGAACAACCAGATGCCCCTGGAGACTGTTTTTTCGCCGGTTGCTTAGAGCCACAGTCATAGGACCCAGACATCTCTCCTGCTTCTACTTTGTTTTGCTGTGTCTTGTGAATTCAGCGGCAGAACTGCAGCTATACTTATTGAAATAACTGATCGAGCGGGAAGACCAGGACAGTGAACAAGTCAATTAGCACATGGCTAATTGAGACCAGTTTAAAGTCCGTGAAACTCCGCAAGCCGCCAGTCCTATCATGGCCGTTGATCTTTTTAATGTTTCATGATGAAGCACACCGCTCCAAAAGTAATTATGTAATTAATTAAGACCAGTCTAAAGCAATTAGACTGAAGAAGGCAAATTCGTTGTTTAAAATGAAATTTTAGAATCGGACAGTAAAGAGTAATTGAACCCTGCTGCACCATTGACAAAAAGGATGGGACAAAGATGATTAAAATACATGTATGTTCAGTCTTTTATATATAAAAGAATAAAAGAGAAAAACAAATCATTGCACTTACGAGTCTGTACTATGTTTAACCCCTTCATCAATGCAGCTTTGACATTCAAAGATTGCGTTTTGATTTGAAATTCAAAGCTTGCGTTTTGAGAGTACAATAGGAGGAGAGAGCACATGCAGTGGTCGAGTGTTTTGTGGTAACAGCAGTTAAAGCTTTGCACGTGGTTAGCTGGCAAAGGAGTGAGATGATGAACCGAAGGAGCCATTCTGCAGAGAGCACATGCAGTGGTCGAGTGTTTTGTGGTAACAGCAGTTAAAGCTTTGCACGTGGTTAGCTGAGAGGCAGGGGAGCCATTATTTGATTTTTCACTTTTCTGATGCGACGTTGAGGGCTGCGGCAAGGTTAATTTATTTATTCTTAAGTTAACTCATTATTTTATTCTACTTTTTACTGTCTTGTAACACGCCAAACCACGTCTTACTAAATGGACTAGGCGTATATAAATGTAATTTTCTTTTTTCTGTCTTTGAAAGTTGAATATATCGAGTACGGCATAGCGCAACCCCTTGCATCCTTGATTTTCTTCTATAATAAGGTCACTTCTGTGATGATATAATTGTTGTTTTACCTTTGGGCAGGAATTGAATCTTTATAAAATTTTAACTATTTAAAATTAGAGACATGTTAAAAATAATAGTCATTTTATCTTGTTATATCCTAACCCGAATCTTCTTTATATGTTCAACTTGTCCTTTCTCTTAACATTGGGTTTTAAAGAATGGAGTAAACATGTTTTGGCAAAGAAATAGAGTTTCTATTTTGTTGCTTTACATGAGAAACAATGATAATTTTATTTTTATTTAATTATTTTGACTATTTTAGAAATATATAATGTAATATTTTGTGAAATAATATTTGAATTTTTTTTACCTTGTCCATACAATAACCTAAGATGGCAAAAAAGAAAAGGAATGAACGTGGGAAGAATGGACAGAAAGCAAAAGGAAAAGAAAGGCACAAAAGGAGGGAACACACGAAGAGGAGAGGGGACCGCAAAGAAAGTAAAAAGAAAAAAAGAGAAGAGAAAACAAAAAAAACGGGTCGCGCAAACTGGAAACTAAGGAGAGAAACGAAAAAAAGAAGAAGACCAGATACATTAGGAAAATCAAAGTTTCTTAGGTTGATTAACGTGCCAATATTAAACATGAGTTTGTAACCTTCCGTAATTTGGATAAATCTGAACAAAGAAGCAACATGCTTATAATAAAAGATATAAAAAGATAATACTAAATCAAAAACAAAAACAAGAGAAATAGATTTAGTAAAAAAACTTAAATACAAATAGGTATAAAAAAATATCATAAACAATTTAGAAATTATGATAGCTGCAAGTTGTTTACTTATTCTTCTTCCTTTTTCCTTCTTTCTTTCTTTCTATTTTTCTTCTATTTATTATTCTTCTCTTATTATTATTATTATTATTATTATTATTATTATTATTGTTATTGTTATTGTTATTGTTATTGTTATTGTTATTGTTGTTATTGTTGTTGTTGTTATTATTATTATTATTATTATTATTATTTTATATCATTTTTTTTTTTTTTGGGAGTGGGGATCATCTCTAGCAAGGAGATTTGGGTGTATTTTGGAGAGATCTTTCCAAATACATCTTGCTTTGACAAGCAATTAGGATACAAATATGCTCTTTATGGATAACATGGAGATGGAACAAGAACCTTTTAGGAAAAAAGATAAAGTCCAGTACTTAGGAATTGGATGAACTTTTACCTATTTTTGAAATGTCCAAAATTAGGGATAAAAATGCACTATAGAATAGATAATCCTAGAATACTAAAGGATAACATTTAAGGTTAATCTTTCTTCTGATATTACAAGGAAAGTCAGAATTTGTTGAGTTTATTAATGTGCTAACATTATACTTAAGTTTGTAACCTTTAGTAGTTTGGACAAATCTAAGCCAAAAACCAACATGCCTATAATAAAAAATATAAAAGAGATAATACTAAATGGGAAACAAAAAAAAAAGAAATAAATTTTGTAGAAACAACTTAAATACAAGTAGGTATAAAACAAAAATAATGATATCATGAATAATTTAGTAATCATGATTACAAGGCCTAAATACCCTATCACATCTTTACAGAAAAAGCGAGATACTTGAGGAGTCTGTCATTCCCAATTACAAATGCCGAAAGAGAGTTTATAATTTTACAAACAAGATAACATAGAAATGAAGGTTGCTTCATACATTCCGATGGCTTGGCACAGCCTTCAAGACCAGCAAGGGATAACATATAAAAATCATTCTTGGCACATTCTTCAAGGTCAGATGGCTGCACTTTTTTATTATCAATCGAATGGGAGGCAAGCATGGCCTTGTCTAGCACCAGGCACAAATCCGAGGCTGTTTTCTCTCACCAATAGACCAACCACTCCCTTAACCCCCCTCAGATCACCGCCTCAAAGAAGTTCTGCTCACTCAGAACTTAAAACAAGCAACTCTCGTACGGGCATCTTGGATCTTTCCCTAACGAGAGAGAGACGCTGTGGTCGTGTGAAAGCGGACCCAGCGTTCTCGCCGGCGAATCGGAACCTTCAGCACTGGCACAAAGCACCGGCGCCGCTGCTATAGTCGACGTGTCGACGCCAAACCCAAGAAATCGATCACTGAAACATAATCGAGGAAATTAGTAATGCTATTATGGCATTGGAGTAAATATGCTGGGTTCAGGCATTGGATTACCGCGGGTGATGGTGCTGAGGAAATCAAAGGGAAGGGCGGGACGGAGCATTGAAGGCCCTCTTTTAATTTATATTTTAATTAATATAGAACTTTCGTCTTCTATACAGCAACCTCCAATTCAGAATGGTCATGACCCAGAGCTCCATTCGCTGGATCGTCCGGGCTTCGAACACGAGCTTGGTCTCGAATACTTGGAGGTCTAGGAGCAGTGGCACCTGGGGCTCCTCCATTTTAGCGGCCAAAGACAAGCAGGCCACCTATAGTAGCTGAAACGGCCATCCATTCGCTTGCTGGAAAGGGAAAAAGAGTGAGAACGAGCATGGATTACACTGCCAGAACAATGTCACGCAAACAGAGCGTTTTCTCAGAAAGTCTGAAACTTTCCTGGGAAAATTATCTTACAGGCAGAGAACGCGACGAGAGAAATCGGTCCAGGTGGTTCACCGAGAGGAATACCGTTACTGGAATGAACCGATAATACGCGTGCACCTGTTTCACACAATAAGCAATACAGGGTCTCATTATTGGAACACCTTACGTCGGATTTTTATACTTATACACGTACGTAATCCGGCGACAAAGCTTGTAACTTTAAGACCCAGTTGATGGAGTCCTGGGGAGCGGTGACGTCGATCGAGCGGTCTTGGCATCGTCTGAGATAGTCCGCCTTTGGCATGTGGTGGGGCTCCGACTCGATGAACGTGGAAACGGTGGATTCTTCGGGCGGCGAAGAATGGGCGGAGAGGGTCCACAACGGAGCGTGTTGGGAGATCCATCCGTCTGCGCTCCAGGAGGTCACGTCGCCGGCGTCCTCGCTGCAGTATAGGCTAGCACCGGCAGCGGAGGAGTGGTCCGGCGAGCAAGACATTGCCACTGACGAAGTCTCAGACTAGCGGAGAGTTAGCGCAGGCGACGGCATTGCTTCCGGCGGTGTGACGGCGACGGCGACGACTCTGACTGGTTGTGGTGGGAAGGTGTGAGTTTGCTCGTTGCTCCTTGTGTTTGGAAACAACATAGTTTTTATTAGCTCCTCTCTCTCTCCCCCTAAAGCTTTTCTCTTTTATTTATTACCATTAATTTTCAGTTATTTAAGAATTATTGACGGATGTATTTTGCTCCTTTGCCCCTTCTTATTTTTTTTTTTAGTTGTGCCAAAAGAATTAGATTCATGATTGTAGAATTTTCCCGATGATTCCCGGAAAATTAGTGATTTTTCCCTTATGGGCCTATGCACTTAAAGAGGTAGGAATCTTTTAGACAGCTTAATAAATTGGATTGGGATATTGGTTTGTTTTTTTCCACCGAAATGCCAAACTTGTCAGCACAAGCACCACCAATCTCAAACAGGTTAGATGGAAAGGTTGAAAATGAAAGTGAGATTTTTTTTTAATATCTTTAGGAGGGTGAAGAATTTTATTTATGAATAAATATCTCAAACCCAAACCTCTCAATTAGAAGTTTTTTCATGTTCTACTGAGCTGCGAGGGTTGTCGATTATTAATAGGTGAAGATTCAAAAGATTTAAAAAAACAAAAATCATTAGCACATATTTATAAAAGATAATAGGTGCTAAGATGAGTGAAATAAACTATAAAACTACAATAAACCGAATATCTAAATCTATATAATATTTTCATTGAAGGAACGGTTGATAGGTCTCTTTTTATATCGAAGTTGAAAAGCTTGGTCAAGGTAAAAGGAGGGAAAACCAATAAAAAAGAGGTACAATTGTGACTTGCTACCCATATGTCATATGAACGTACATTCCACTAAAAGTAGCCACCTCGAAGCATGCGATTGACTTCCTTGACATCGGTTCACCTTTCCATTTATTTATTTATTTATTATTTTAAATTATTATTATTAAATAATCGTTACTACTGCAAAAAGTTGGTCACCCATACTTCTTTTCTTTTTCTTTTTTTTTTTCCCGAGTTTTTCTATCCAATCATTTGTCACGTTAGAGAGGACACAACCCAAGAAGAAAAAAGACCAGTGATCTCGTAACAGGTGAGATAGCAATATATCAAGTACTCCACCAACAAAAGAGAGAAAAAGAGATGAAAAATTGTATCTAGTTACTGTAATAAATCATTAGCCAATCAACCCTACATAATTAACACCAAAGGCAATTCGGTTTCTCTCTTTCTCTAATTTTTGCTTTTTTTTTTTTTTTGAAAAGGGAAGAATTAGAGCTAACGATAAATATTTCTTCTTAATTATATGTTCTTCTTCCTCATGAAAACTTATAATCATTTTGCTTTGATATAATTCTTCTTAAGTTTAGTGTTAATAAATATTTAATACTTAGTTTTAATAACTGAGGCTTAACAAACAAATATTTAATTGAAACATTAAGTACAATATGGAGTTAGGGTTTGAATTTAAGATAGTTACTTTTACAATTTATGTTAATTCTACTTTTATGCACATAAACAATTAAGGTTAGTTTAGACACAATTTGTAGGAAAGCACCTCCATGACCCTTGGAGAAGATACCTCTCTCTTTCTCTCTCTCAACTACACTACATATTCATCAGAAAACCATATTATGGCGATCAGGGCTTCACAACTTACAAGATCACATGAGCATCAAATCATTAGAAGAATGAAGTTTTACAGAGCTATTGAATTGGGTCTTAACTGTTTTAGAAGGATGAAGGAAGAAGAAGACGATCCCAAAAATGGGAAATTTTTTTTTGAGAGAAATATCTAATCAATCATTGCAAAATGTTATTGACCCCATGAGCAATAATCTTTTTATTTTATTTTTGTTCTCTTTCAATCTTTGGCGAGGTAACAGTCATAATCAATCACTCGCCCACCAGTAAAAGAGAAAAGATAAAGACAAATTGCGTATAGTGACTACAATAAATCATTATCCAATCGACCCTAATATAATTAGCACCACAGGTATAATGGAAGCCATAAAATCCCAAAGTCCGGCCCATGGTGAAAGAAAAATTGCAGCAAGTCAGTTTCTCTGTTTGTCTAATCGCTGCTTTTTAACAATTTTTAACAATATTAACAAATTCTGCAAGCATTACAAACCGAGCTTTAAATCATAATAGTAACTAGAGAGATGGTTGATATTTTTTCCGTAACGGATTAATAGTAGTTGTAATGCAAATTCGGATATTATTTTGTGACCAAACCAATTTAGTTTAAGATGGTTACGAGAGTGCAATAATGTTGTTTTATCAACGCTTGTTTACTACTCAACTAAGCACTTATTGACATGTTAATTCATACATTATATTTCTAGAAGAGAAGAGCACCTCCATTGCCAAGCCAAGGGTGAAACTAAGAAGACATTTCTCATTTAGTTACAACCCTCGAACAGATAACCTAATACAATATCTCTCTCTCTGTATGACATTTGTCGTTGAATCTTTCTTAAGGAAAGAATTCCATATCTTTCACAGAACTCAATGCCATATTTCAATGGCTTTGCAGAATTAAAAAGAAAAAGAGAAACATAAAAAACTAAACTCATTTCTTCACGAGAGAATCCAAGAACAAGGATCTCGATTACTTCACATATGCACTGGAAAACCATTTTCCAGAACTCAGTTCCCAACTTGAGACAGTGGACCACAGATTCCACAACTTACTAGATCGTGTGGTTTTGCTTAGTTATTGCTCTACCCAGTTTGATGGTCCCAACCCCACCCTCCACGCAAAAGTTTCACAGCCCCAGCACCACGAACAGACCAAGTCTCTACAAATAAGACCCTTGAGCTGAAATTTAAATAAAAACAATTATCCTTTTAACTTTTAGATTGACTTTTAAATTAGGTCTTTAGGTCTTTTAACTTGGTATAAGAGTTTAGGTTCAATTTATCCTACTTAGTGTGACCTTAAGTCAAATGATACTCAATGTACGGAGATATTTATAGAAGGCCATATTTAAAAATTAGATCCATAAGATGAAATTTAAATAAAGGAATTATTCTTCCAACCATTAAGCTAGTTTTTAGGTTGAATCTTTGAGTCTTCTAAGTTCGACAACGCATCTTCAACAACTACACCAAGTGAAGGTTGGTAACAATCAGCAGGAGAGGAGAAACCTTGTGCATGACAGCACGCTTATCCTGTTACTGGGCTCATCCACGTCGTCCCATAAGATAAACTTAACTATTTGATGGAATTCAAGAAACGATCCGGAAAGCCGGAGCCAGTGATAGCTAGGGGATTGTACCGGCAAAGGAAAAGTGTAAATTTTAATGGATTTCATCATGGGTGCAATGTACTTAATTCCCAAAAACGTTTCTTCCATATTATCAGAGTACTTTAGTGTGTGTGATTGACGGAAGGCGAGATTGATTTCTAGATCCTATTTAGAGTTAATATTCAAACAAGTAATGAAGGATTTTGATAAATGTTTTTCTCCTCCTTTTCTTCTTAAATACCTTACATGCATATATATAAACTCAATCAGAACTATAATTAATTATTAATTGCAAAATGAATCTTTAAAAGTCAATATTGAAATACAATCTCCTAAAGAAACGTAGTAAGCAAATCAGGTCTAAGTCATTAAATGGTAAACAAAGTACACCAATAATACAACATGGAGAGGAAAAGTTTTATTAAATATCTCAATAAATCCTCATGACTTGAACAATAAGATTATATGTACTTTGAAGATCTCTACCTTGGTAAATTATAAAATCATTCAAAAATAATAATGCAAATTAAATTTCTATCTCAGTACATGCAAGTAGTTATTTTGAAGAAAGATAAAAGGTAAATTCCATTGGGAACTTTGTATGTATAGGTAGTACAAATATACAATACTCTCGTAAAGTTGTTTGGCAAACAATTTACTCACTAAAGAAGGAAGGGAGATTAGGGTTACCAAATCTTAAACTTTTAAATGAAGTACTTTTGGAACATATGTTTTAGAATCTCATCACTTTTTTAGATGTTTTATTATGAAGTAAGTAGATCTACAATATAAAATGTAAAAGAACTTTAATGATGCAACTTGATATCAAAGGCTCCATAGCATGGAGTTGGGAAGGTTTTGTCAAACTAAGGCTCACACTTACCTCAGTTCTTTATAAGTCTACCTATTGTTGCAAAAAAATTTATTAGGACCTTTAACTAGTTAATGAAAAAGTGGATTAATATGATTTAATTTGGATTGGTGGCATTAGCAAACATAATTTTATTAAATGACTACTTTATCAAGATCGACTTTTTATAATTGAAAGAATGGTATGATGGCTTCCTTCAGTTAACTTATACTATAATTTTTGTCAATCTCAAGTTGAAAATATGCATCATCTTTTTTTTTTGAATGTTCATGGACAATAATGGTTTGGAAGACTATCTTTACTTAGAATGGAATTCAATATAATATTGGAAGATAAAATGAAAAATTGCAATGGATGACTAAAGTAACTAAAGGAAAGGATTTGGCTGCAAAATTTCTTAAGATATCATTTTTAACTTATATTTATTGTATATGGATAGAATGAAATAGAAAATAATTTCAAAATAGGATAGTTGACATTCTAATCTTGTTGACTAAAATAAAGAAAATTGCACAAGAGAGAGCTTCTTTGTTTCAAAATATAAAATCTTTATAGGAAAATATCATTTTGAGTGAGAATTGGAGGCTTCCAACCTCCATCTTTTTGTAGTTTTCATAATTTTTATAATATTGGGGTATATGCCATATATACTTTTGTACACTATATTTTATTAATGAAAACTTATATTTATACCAAAAAAATGAGAGATAAATTCAAAAACTTACATTTTTTCTACAAAATGCAAGATATAATAAAATAGTGATTATCATCAATTCATATGCGATTAGGCAACAAAAGAAGGGTGCCATGCACAAGGTCTACTTTATAGGCAGAGTTGCATGTGCAACACTTGTAAGAGGCTCTTTTAATTTTGCAAAGGAGAAGCTATTCAAATTTTTTAAAAGGTGCACATTATTGATAGCCAATGTGTTGTTTCTTAGTTTTTGCTTTCCAAAGAAAGGTTTCCAATAACCATTGTTAAAAAGATTTATTTATTTATTTTCGTAAAACTGATTTATAAATGAGAAAACACTTCTATATATGAGGAATACAACATATTAATATATTAAAAGGAGACCATCAAGCATTGCTTACCTATATTCTATCACCGAATATGGACTACTTGACAGCTAAAGGGTTTACATAGATTGAAGCAATTTTAGAACTCTTCGTCTAATCAAGCACTAACTGGCGAAAATTTTGAAAGTCGCACTTACCATTGGATTAGAATTATTATCATTATTAGCTTATAACTATTCCAATGAAAAAAATGGAGGATTTTATTCAGCAGCTCAATCACGAGCACAAGACTGCCATCTTCATATTTTTGTGTTCACTTTAAAATGTAAGCAGGCATTCATGTAGTTCTATGATACAAGCCAAAGCTGTAAACATTTACTATGAATCTCCATACAAATCCATAACCTCTAATGAGGATCAATAAACCATGGAGTATCACCATATGTTTCCAACATATCGATTATCATTACAAAAACAAATAAAAATTTTCAAATGGAGATACTTCATAAAACAAAAAATTCATTGTTAAGTGCAAATCCTATCTCAAATAATCAATATTGAATTAAAATTTCATAAAAAATTTAAGATGCAAATCAAGTCTAAGTTTTTTTAACACTAAACTAATTACATTCTACTCCACGGTGCAGGAATCTTAATAAAGCATCTCAAAAAATCCTCATAAACTTGAACAATAAGACCATCTTTATTATCAAGATCTCTAACTCGGAGGAATAGCCAAATCATCTGAAAAATTAGAATGTAACTTTAATTATTCTCTTATAGCACTAGAATAGTTAACTAAACGTAAATTTTCACACGTAAAAGATGAATTGAATTTGAAAATTTACGCTTTCTTTATGGAAACAAGATATAATCGAAATTATCAACTTAACATTAACTAACATTGGTATTCTTCTGAAAAATAATAGATATGATGCAACTTAAATTTTGTTTCTTGGGAATAAATCAGGCTGCCCATGAGTTGCATGTGCAGCACCTCTTGGAGTTTTTTTTGAGTTACATATTGGAAAAATGTTAAAAAATTCATTTCTTTCTTAAGATGAAGTTGGAAGAAAGGGAAACACCTAAATATATATGAGAAAATAACACATGGGGCTGATATATTATAATGTGGGGGATGCACATTGGATTTCAAGATACCTTTTTGTTTTTGTTTTTGTTTTTGTTTTTAATTTTTTTAATATTATAATACACACACCCAACTCACGCATTCAAGATGTTGAACCTCAGACCTCATGGTTGAAGTCCCTACTAATTCACCACTAAGCTAACTAGCTAAGCAACTAAGATACCTTTTTGTTCAAAGTGTGGGGAAATACTTCCTATAGGTACCGTTTTAATTTGAAACATGAACTTTAGCACCAAGTTAAAGATTTACTTCTTCCATTAAAATCTATTTATAAAAGAAGGGAGCTTTTGTATATATAAGAGATATAATATGTTAGTACAATTGTTATTTAAGATACACATTGGATTCCAATTGAGAAGCTATTTAATTTAAAACTTTTCGGTGAGCCCAACCCAAAAGTATAAGTGGAAAGCTGCTAGAGACAGACTCAAAACCCCATTCACCTTAAAAAAGAAAAAAGAAATAGAATTTTTCGAACTCTAGTTTTAGCTAATAGGTTCTCCATTTTAACAATTTGTAAGAACACCCGTCAAATAAAGCACTTTCAAACTCCAAAATTGGGTAGCGCTCCAGGTGCAATGCAAACAACTTTTAGTTCTAAGTTATCCCATGCTTGAACTTAGCTTTGAACATACTAAAATTTTTATGAATTTTCATAGATTAAACTATTTCTGGGTTAATCAATTTTCGTAGGTATAGATTCCACTAGACAAAGTAAGTTTGGATTGTAAAAAAATTTAAAGTTAAACCCAAAAGCAAATTCATAAGTAAAAGAAAATAAGTTTACATTTAAACATTACTTAAGGATCATATATTTTAGATGTTAGATTTTAGTCTTTAACATAGACTTTGACTAGTATTATGGAGCTTCTTATTTGCTTTTTCAAGTCTTGGTATCGTTTGGAATTAACAAGATTTTGACGTCTTTAAAGATTAATTTTTCAAGTTAATCGACAAATTAATGTGGGCTTACCTGGGCTATTCAAACTCAAATGAATTTCCATTGATATCAATATCAATATCAATATCAATATCAATTCCTTGATCATTGTCAAAGGTATCATCACCTTCAGATCCCCCATTATCATTAGGTGCTTTATCATCAGTACTGCCGGTATCTTTCGGATCAACAAATTCGTTTCCACCATCATCCGTGTCTAAAAATATTCGATCATCTCCAAAAATCATATCCCTTAGGGGAATCATAAATAGTAATTTTTGAAATGCCCATATTAAATAAGTCTACTAACCTTCCGAGTGAGAATGACGATTGTAGCATTTCAACAGTCGAGCAAGACATTTAAGCAGGTTCTTCCACTTCAGAAACGAGTTGATCCTAGCCAATAATTAGATCAAACACTAAGACCAATAATATCTCAGTATCACCAATCTGAACCTGATCAGGGCTTCTGATTCAAAAGTCCATTGAGTCAACAAGAAGCAAGAAAACCAAATTCGAAAAGAAGGAAAGAACCTGTTAAGATCAACTAAAGGTAGGGAATAGAACTTCTTGCTTCTAGGATCCGAGTTAAACTTCTTGAACTTCTCCCACCAAGGCCACCCATTATCTTTACGACAACAGATTACTCTACGCTGTAAAGTGGAGTCCAAAAAGGAAGCAACAATAGCTGCCACTGTTGCCGGCGATGAAAATATCACTTGCATTGTTTTGTTAAACTGCAATAATGCAAACCAACATAACTCGAGTTTTCTATACGTAAAAGCGAACAGAGATGAGAATACAGGAAGAGTAAACATACACACCCATATAGAATCAGTGTGGACAGGACCCTGGTCAGGCACCGACTGAAATGCGTTGAAATATTGAGGCACGCTAAGACCCATGAAGAGTGCAAAGCCCAAAATGAATTTTGTTCTGTTGGTAGTCAGATTGCAGTATTGAAGAAGGCCAAGACCAGAAGAAGCTGCTCAACCGGAAGAAAGATTTTCAATGTTTTTTTTTTTTTTTTTTTTGATGACCCAGAACTCCCACCACTTGCATGGTGGCTCAAACTGGAGAGCCCAACACTCACCCCAAAACATTTTGCCCATTTCATATCAAGAATGCAGCCAACTGGTTTTGAACCCAGGACCCCTACTTTGTAGGGAATCCCACACGAGCCTTTGCCAGTTGAACCACACCCCTGGAGGCAGATTTTCAATGTTGTGTAAACAACAAAAAGAAAACAGACTGTAGAAATTGAATATATATTCAGAATATTCAAGACAGATATTAAAAAATTGGCAGTTCGTTGTACTGGTTCACATATAGCTAATGCAAAAGTATGCAAAGGTTGTGAATAGCAAGGGGACGTTTCATTTCAATCAATAAATTTGGTCCTTCATCACATACTTTATTTTATTTTATTTTTTAATAACCTATAATTTTTACTAAACTTTATTCAATAACTTAAACAAGGAGTAGCGACCCACTTTAAAATATACTCAGGTTAATAAAAAATGTAGCCAAAAGAATTTAAATCCAAGATACTTGCTTCGTAAGGCCTCTTATACATGATTTAAGTTTTAAAAAGATGATTTGACTTGTCCCAAAGGAACAAAGTTAAGTTGATATGCATTCATCTCACAAGTTTTTCTCTCTTTTTTCAGGTCTCTAACATACTGTATTACTCTGACAGAAACGAACAAACGAATACATGAACCAAAAATAATTGCCACCTATCCTGATCACCAGAGAAATGCCATACGTACCCGCATAGCCATAATTAATACAGTTCAATGCCGCCGTAATTGGCTGTGGAACAGAAGCAAGGAGAGCCCCGGGTTTTCCTGGGACATGATTACATGGACCCAAAAGATCAGTCATTAACGTAAATGCAATAAATATATCAAAAGATCAAAGAGAAATGCCAAGACACTGATTCCATTGTTGCTTAATGATCCACATTGATGTGGAAAAGACGTTTCAAGAACATTCGTGTAAGGATGGACCAATGACAACCCATATATGAGATAATCACCTAAAACAGAGAAGAGAATCATTAATACAGCCGATACTTCAGTGACTCTTCGACTTGCGAACCCGGTTAATCCCAAAAGACCTGCACTTTCACTTGAAAGAAACAAAGGCCGCAGAGTCAGATCACATGCTTTCAGAGACATAAACATATACATGCGTGTTGAGAATACATATGTGGATAAAAAGGAGTTAAAAGTTTGATATTGGTAAAGCATCGTAAGAGAGCTTCTAATAAAGCAGTTAAAAAATTAGCTTAAGCTTTTGTGCTATACGCACTATTCTAATATCTTATATTATGATTTCATGTATTGAAAAGATTCTTTAAGTTTTTATTTATGCTAAAATAAAATTCATTGTTAATGTAATTAATAGATCATCAAAATCAATTTATACAAAATTATAATAATTCTTCTTAATTCATAAATTTCTTCAAAATAAGATTACTTAAATACTAACCTTGTGTGATACATAAAAGAGTATTTTTATTTATAAACATTAAATCATCACATGCGAATATTTTAATATGTTATAACTAAAAGATTTTAAACTTAATTTTCTTTTAAATGAGCTGTTGTACTAAGTTATGTTCTTAAGTCTTTGTATTTTTATGTTCTTAAATAGATAAACAAATATATTTATAAAAAATAATCTCCTTAATTAGATTAGACATACAAAAGTGTAATGTTCCTTTTTTCTTTTCTGGTCAAGGTTTTACCACAATATGTATATCAAAAATGTTTGTGAATATTCCCATGATTTCCTAACTAAAACTAGCTGCAGTTCCAATCTGAAGATTCTATTACAAAGGTGACGAAGAAGCCAGTAGAAGTGAAATGTTTACACTGATGCACTGTTGCCACTTCCCGTGCCAAAAATGCTGTGCAAAAGAGAGCCTATTCCCTGGAATTGTACGAGAAGTTAACGTCCCAAATCTACTAAATACCAACAACAATAACAAGACATTAGTCCATCCCTTGCTACCTGCCAGACTAAAGCACGGCTATGTACAGAGGGAGGCATAGGTGTCGCCCCCCCATATCTCGATGCCGTAATATATGTTCCTGTGGACTACTTCAAATGAAGGGAGAAGTTATATCAAAAAATAAATTTCAAGAAAGGAACATAAGCATTAGTATCCCATCAAAGCGTTTTCACAAGTATACGCGACTGCTCTTGACAGAAAATTTTGAAAGGTAAATCCACCCAGTGGAGCTCTTCAGCTTATTTTATAACATAAACCAATCTATAACCCCGGTGAATTAGGACAAGTTGGACATGTTACACCAAAAGTCTAAGTGTTGCTAGCATTTTCTTTTGCATTATGTACTTTTCTGTGGTCATTCTTGAACGGAAGGATTTCATAATTTTGGGTTTCCCAGTACTCTAGTGATTGCTTTCCTTCTTCAAGATCCTCCAGTTTCCCCTTCAGCGAGATTTATTTGTTTTAAAAGAGAAAGCTGCTTCTGTGTTCTCCTACTTGTGTTGAGGGATTTAATAAAGAGAGATGCTCTTCCTTCAATGTTTCCATCGATATGCATGTGTGACTTCACCTTTATTGCCTTCTTAAAATCATCAGTTGGAAAAATTAGTCAAGAAATGTTTTGAAGAGTTCAAACCTCTACAGTTGAAACCAAAGAGGCAGCTATCATTGCGAAAGCATCTCCAGCATCAAATGTTGGACGACCCCATTGAAATGGATGCGGAATCCTGGTCCTGCATATGGCAATGTAAAATGATTTGAGATGAAGCATAAATTTGATCAACGTTTCCGATAGCCAACAAAAGATTGCTTTGGATCTCACTTTATCACGATAGCAAACTTTTCCTATTAAAAAGACAAACAACTAAGCTATTCCTCACAAAAAATGGCACAAATAACTAGAACAACATGTAGCGAACCTTCTGATCCACTCTCCTAAAGACCTGAAAGAACTTCTATTTCAGATAATAACACAAGAACACCCAGAGATCACGAAAGGTGTCTTGAATTGTTTTGGGTTCTTGTTTGATAGACAGAAAAGCTACTAAGGCCACTATCCCTAGCGGAGAGTTAGGAGATCTTTCCCCATTTTAATAAAGATAATCTCTTCTTGATCATTCTTGGAGATCGCTGTAGCATCAAGAAGCTTAGGTGTACCGCAACTTCCCTATTTTTATACGTTTTACATCAATGGCTCCCTTACTATGTAATGGTTCCCTTTCTTTTCACCGAGCTTCATCATGCTCGATGAAGGCCCTGGAGAGTCATTTTCATAGATAGGAAGCATTTGACATAACAGACTGATTACGAAAATATGAGCATAAGCGAATTTTGTCCACTCAACCTTCGGTATTCTAGCTAACTATGGTGTTCAATTGCAAAAGGCTACTCTCCAAATATTTGGAAATGTGAGATTCCAAAAGTAAATGTTACTGTTGCATGGTAGAGAATCCATTTCCACATCTCGGCTGAAGTCCCCTCTAATCCCGGTGGGTAAGGAATTCTATGCTACCTGCAAGAGGAGTTTTGATCACTCTCAGGGATCTAAGAAAACCACAACTTTTTCTAGCATCTCCACCAAGCGTGCTCTTTGGGAAGAAAGGTGGTATTGTCAATCAACAATAAAAAGAACATTTAATGGAAAACTTCTTGTCGCTGAAGGTTGAACGGTTTTTACATAGGTACAGCTGAGAAATGAAGCGAACAGGAAGTAAAGGAAGTTGGCCGGAAATGGAAGGAAACTGCAGGAAAAGCCGTCTATATATTATGCGTTTTCACTCAATGATTGACAAAGGACCTAGAATTATATATGTACAAAGGACTAGAGAATTAAATGTGGCGTGAAATGGGAAAGGAAACCTCTGGATCTCCTTTCCATTTTCATGGTTGGAAATCATGTGGTCAATTTCTGTTGAAATGGCCTAAGGCTAACTTGGTCCTAGGGTTGATGTGACACATGACGTGTTCCTAATGTGGCATATCATAATTTCCTTTAGGGCTGAGCTGGAACTTGGCATGAATGCTAACATGGCACTATTTGCTAGTATCTTTCTACTTGTTATTTGCTAATATCTTTCCACTTGTTAGCAAGGCAAGATGAATAATTCATTTGGACTGAAACACTTTAAAGTATGTAAAGGAAAGACCTTTATTTGAAATGTCAGCAGATTGAAATGAAACTCAATCTTATCATGTTTTATTATGCACAACAAATCAAGTTGGTTGTTAAGTAGAGGGTAGAGATATTGTCATTTCATAGTGTTGGACCTTGTGGGAGTGAAGCATGGAGATCATAAAGAACCTCAATCAAAATGAGTTTTGTAGTAATGTTAGCAAGAATTTTTAATTCTATTTTGGTAATGGAATGAACTACTATTCATTGTTTATGAGAATACCAAGGGCTAAGGTTAGACTCAAGGAAGATGTAAAATGTACTATTAGAGTGTCAATCATCTCTATCACCTAGCTAGCCAACAGTAAACTTCACGAAGGGATGAAAGGCTTTTGAATACATTTGAAAATTGGTCTTGATGGTGAGGGGTAGAATCAATAGGATTGGACAAAATTACCATTGAAGAAAATGTAATATTTATGATCACATGATAAAGTTATTGGGAAAGGGTCCCAAATATGAAAATGAAATCATTTCTAAGGGGTGAGATTTATTTGTGGTGAAGGTATAGGGGAGGTTATAAGTGTTGCTAAGATGAAGTGCCATAAAAGAGGATGATGGGAGCCTCAGAGAGATGTCAAGATTGATTTAAATTTTTTTTTTATGGTATAAAACACAACATGACCTAGGCATTGGTGCTAGACAAACAAGTGATAGGAAGTGGATGTGGTAAAGGTAGATAGAGACTTTAGAGGACTAAACCCCGGAAGGTAGTATATGCCACATTCAATGGTGCTGCAAAAATGAATCTTGCATGAATGACAACTCTTTACACAGAGACATATCATAATATTACAAAAGTTATAATATCTATGACATTGAAGAACTTATATTGAGGGGAGATGACAATATCACATGTGTGAGTGACGTGTAATCCAATGCCATCACGGTGAATTATTGGCTACCAACATATGGAGTGGAACTGATTAAAGGGGTGGTGCTATTTGTGAAATGGTTGGTGGCACGGAGTGTAGAAACCAAACAGAATTAGAAGCTACAGATGGGGGGAGTAAAGCAATATCATGGGCTTGTGGGTTTGGGATTTTGTGGCCCCGGGGGGTGTTTTGTGACGGACTCTGATCCTCAAATAGCCTAGTAGAGAATCATCAACATCGTCATCTACTGAGACCCTCCAGCAGTGGGATAAATAATAATCCAAAATGACAAATAGATGAACTAAAACTGCTCCTATCATTGTGTAGTGGAACGGCTTTTATCAGGATATACAGTTTTGACAATCATGGTACGGTATTATGAAATTTTCAGAGCGGAAAAGCATGTCACTTATCTGTTCTGCTATGCTTCGACCATTGAATTATCAGGAAATATATCAATATTTGTGTTATGGGCGACTAACACTTATTTCTTGATAAAATGATTACGTAATAGTTCATCCATTTCAAAACACTAAGAGCGATGAATACAACTAAATGGATTATAGAGAAATTTTTGCATTAGAACTCACCAAGGAGTGGCATTAATTAGCCCTGAACGATCTGTCCGGCAACTTGTTTGGGTTTTGTCAGGCCGATTATCATAAGCACCGGCTGCCGTCAAAATTGCTGCATATGCCCATACAATAACAACAGACAGTGTGATTGCAACTTGTTTCAATAAGTTCCTTCTCGAACCTCTTAACATTGAGGGCATGTACTGCGTTGCAATTAAATAGTATATTAGTCAAACGTGAGAGAAACAAAAAATTCGGGTAAATTTTGTCCAAATATGAGAGAAAAAACGTAGAAAAAGGACGAGTTTTCCAAGTTCCCATAAAATTAAAACACTTTTGTTCTCTTTGAGAAATTTGAGTAGGTAGGGTTCTTAGATACTGTCCCCTTTGAAGATTGAACAGTGATAGTGGCCCAGCACTTTACACCCTACCTACCTAAGAATCGTCACGGAAAACACAGAAGGCTTAGGGACGTTACCCACCTGACATAAAACAATCGCTATAATCAATTCTGGAAGTCCGACTTCAACGCATTGTGCTAGCTTCGGGCAGCAGTGGAAAAGAAAGGCAATTTAGTAAGAAAGTCAGTACATGCATAAATAACTCATGGATAGATCGAATGAATTTTACCACGTACAGGAAAAAAAGTAACAGATCGTTTTAATAAGAGATTTACAAGTAGCGATTGACGCTAAGGCATTCCTACAAGTACCTCTATAAAATACACAAGCATATTTGAGCTACATATCCTTTTTCACTTCTGTCGTGAAGAATATGTGTTTCCCAATTTTCTTTTTCTAGTTTGCAATGCATTACTAATGATATTTATGTAGGATGAAAATTTCAAACTAGAAGTATGATTTCTTATGATAAAGTTTAAATAGAAAAAGTGTTTATCTAACTTTGGAGCTTGTTTTCAAGTTAATTCTTTTGGCCTTCTAAGTAAAGCAAATGCAAGTTCCAATTTTTTAAGGATCTGACAGACGCTTAAATGTGAGATTTTCTAAGACAATGTACATCCTGGAAGCACATTCTCGTGAGAAGGAATTTGGATGCTCAACAACTAAACTAGAATCACTGCTTCGTGTAACAATGGTGTATTACACTAGTAGAATAAAGGGTTCAACAGTCTTACCTCTGGGAAACCCCGTGCAAAAAGCCCAAGTCCTGTGTGAGTTACGAGAGGTGCCGCAGCAAGAGGGCTGAGAGACCTGTACCATAAGACTTTCAAACTTAGCTCTTTAATCAAACCGCCGAATAATAAATAAAAAGATAATCAAATACAATAAACTTTCTTCGCAGTGTCCTACCTCACATATTTTTTCCATAAACCAGAATACCCAAGAGCAGTTTGGAAGATAGATGAAATAATTTGTGCTCCTTGCACGGCTCTCATGGTATGTTTAAACTTCTAGAAAGTACTCGCAAACACATAAGAAACATAGTAAGGAAGCAAAAATTCACTTCAAAGTAAATGCATAGTCAACTTCTTTCTTCAATTATCCTTCACAAGAAACAAAAGCATTTCCATGTATTTTCTTTTGCTTTCCGCTCGTTCTGTTCTAGAAACAAACATAATCCTAAGAATTGCAAACTGGCCATGATAAGATGTGCAGACCAACCTGGTTTTGATCTGTGTACTTGAGGAACCTCCTCGATGAAGCAATATAAAGAGTAGGGACGACGAAAGAAAAAGAACTCCCCATCACCACCGGCAGCCGAGCCCCGAACAGAGTCTGGAAGAGTGTGTTAAAGCCAGCAACAAAGAGGAAAGTGTTTATCACTTCCGCCTTCTCCACCTGCAATTAAAGAACTACAAAAGTCTGTAGAAAGGTGATAACTAAAGAAACGGGACAAAAGAAGAAGCAGAAAGATACGTTAGTTTTCTATAGACTTTTGTGACTATGATAGATTATTGTCCTTTAGACAAGAGGGTAGACAGACAAGGGATTCTCATGGGGTTTGTGTTGTTAATGGAGTCAAAATAGTGGCAAGATAGTTGACTGTGTGACTTGATGAACTGTCAAGGTTGCTTTAGAGAATGATTAAATCAAGTTGACTCATTTTGCATCAAAGCTCCGAATAATTATCAATTACTACTTTGTGAGTACAGAAAAAATTATTTACCCAAATTATATAACATCTTTGATGTTTTAGTCTTGGATTAGTTTTATTTACTGCACGATCCCCTTTTGCCCCCAACAGTTTGATGAGAGAGAGAGAGAGAGAGAGGAAATTAGGAAGAAGTTCCTTACATGACCACCCCCCATTCTTGGAACAAGAACATTAGAGATAGTAAGAGCTGTACCAAGCATCGTCACATAATGTTGGGATCCAGGAATAATAGCGTTTTCTACATCAAACAAATACATAGAGACATAATAAACATAAGAAAAATGAGTTGAGAAAAGTCAAAGGGTAAGAAAATACAGAAGCCTACTGAAAATGAAAATACGACAACCTTTTGTTTTAGGAATCTACTGAAGACTATCTATTATTCGAAGAATCAAGATAGTATGGAGCTCTTAGAAACTAAAAGCCTCTATGTAATGAGATTTGTAACAAAACTATAATTCAATTTAATTATATTTGTTTCCCAAAAAGTAAGATGGTAACCGCAAAATATCAGATTCAATGATGTAAGTAGAAGCATTTGGCAACTCAAACTTTGAAAAATTCCTTGTTTGTTTCTTTCTCTTACAACGGTTACCAAGTTTTTTAATAATTTGTTTTCGTGAAATGTAATAACAGAGAGAGAGAGAGAGAGAGAGACTTACGCCAGGGGGGAGAGGAGACAACATCGACTGGGACGCTTTCCCTAATACTAGGAGGAGGAGGTCGACGTTGACGTTGACGTTTCTTTTTAGGAGGAGAAGGAGAAGAAGGAGGTGTTGGTGACGAAGAAGGAAGTGTTGGTGGAGGAGAAAGAGGGGTTAGTGGAGGAGAAGAAGGCGGAGCCGGTTGCTGACAGCCGCAGTCACATGAAGGAAGACAAGCAATACATTTTCCTTTTACTTTTGATGTTCCACAACCGTCACATTTTTCTGGACACGGTTGGGTCGCCGGTTGCTGACAGCCACAGCCACAGGTAGGAGGACAAGTTATACATTTTCCTTGTACTTCTATTTTTCCACAACAAGCAGATCCTCCTGGAGACGGTTTTTTCGGCGGTTGCTTATAGCCACAGTCACATCCTCCTCCTCCTAATCCTCCACAGGACTGAGACATCTCTCTTGCTCGTACTTTGGTTTGCTGTGTCTTGTGAATTCAGCGGCAGGCCTGCAGCTATACTTATTGAAATAGTTAATCAAGCGGGAAGACCCGGACAGTGAACAAGCCAATTAGCAAATGGCAGCAAAGAGATCTGCGAACTGCATATTTTCAACCCAAGCGCAAACATCCATGCGCACGTGAAATATAGAAGCAAGCTCAACAACCCCGCAAGCTACCAGTCCGATCATGGCCGTTGATCTTTTTAATGTCCCATCGACACACCGCTCCAAAAGTGATTATGTTATTAATTATGACCAGTACAGTAATTAGACTGAAGAAAGCTCATTAGTTACGATACCAGTGCAGTAATTTAATTTTTTCTTGTCCTGTAACACGCCAAACCACGTCTCACTAAATAGAGCAGGCGTATATAAATGTTTTTTTTTTTCTGTCTTTGTAAGTTGAATACATCGAGTACGGCAAACTTGCATACTTGTTTTTCTTCTATAATAAGGTCACTTCTGTGATTGTTGTTTTGCCTTTGGGTAGGAATTGAATCTTCATAAAATTTTAACCATTCAAAATTGGAGACATGTCAAAACTAATAGTCATTTTATCTTATTAATATCCTATCCTGAATCTTCTTTATATATTCAACCTGCCCTTTCTCTTAACATTGGGTTTTAAAGAATGGAGTAAACAAGTTTTGGTAAAGATACAGAATTTCTGTTTTGTCGCTTTACATAAGAAACAATAATTGCACAATATCTATGTCTTGATTTCATCTTCTTATTTCTGGTCATGTCAAGCCTCCAGGCTACCTGCACTATTAAACAATGTTTATCTTCGTTAGATTTGCTAACTAGCTTTATTTTAATGGGTTTAACGTTCAACGCTTCCTCGTCCTGCTCGCTATTGTCCGTTGCTTCCAATAGGGTTAACGTTCCGTGGATGGAGGAAACAGAAAGAGAGGAGTCTGAAGTCATTTTTATGTGCTTTCTGTATATTTCTTCGTACGTAAATGTTGGAGCTGCAGGCAAGCTAGCTCCATTATCGACGGAGGACATGTGAAACAACAGCTACTCGACACTTAAGGACAAACTTTTCTGTACTGATTGGTAATCAACCATACTCAGAAAAGGAGATTATTTAAAGTAATCTCATGACCAAAATCTCAAACCGAGATGGAAGTAGAATACTAATTATCGCGATTCTGATATTCAGATATTGTACACTTTTCGGGCTCTATAATTTCTTCAGCAAATTCGATAAAAATTACAACAGAAGATTAATTATTATAACATGCTAACAGAACTTTATCCTTTATCCGTAATGCTAATGCAATGTAATAGAAAAGACTACCTCTAATGTTTTTAATAACATTACTTATTTACAATTCTTTTGAAGATTATGTGACACTTTGCTTTTTCTATGAATTGTAATAATTTCATACTAGAATGATTAGGTATTCATCTCTATCAGTTATTTTCGTATAGAGAAAAAGTCATAGAAATCTTTTGCCAAATCGGCTCACTCCAATTATTTGATAAATTTAATTGGTGATCTCCTACACCAATATAAGTACCAAACTAGAATTTTTGAGTAATGTTATTTTCTTAGGATAATTCAAATATGAAGGTTATACTATAACTGGGCTCATTGATACATCATTTAGTAAAATAAATGAGTTGTATTTCGTTTATACAAATCTATCTTCTAAGCTTAAGTAGAGCTTTTACAAGTTTGGTTCATTTATTATTAAAGTAAAATTTGTTATTCTAAGTTTATGCTTGAATTAAATGAATTGAGTTCGTATCTCAATTCACTAAGTTCATTATAATATCAAAACGAATAGTTTCATTCATTTATATTTGATAATCATATCATAATCAACTAACAACTATAACTTTGATCACATGTGAATGTCTTCTTCCAATTGCCTAGAATTCAATATTTTTATGTAAAAACTAACACAAGCTAATAATAGCTTTTACATTCTTGATGGTGTCCTATGACAATTGAATTGCTTATTGTTTCAAGGCAATTGAAACTTCAAGCTTCCCTTCCAAATATACCATATTCGTTTTTGGCTTTTATTTAATTTTTTGGTTACAGCAGAGTAGAAGAGACTGGCATTTTTAAAGTGTCATGCTTTCATTCTTTCGTTGCCTGACACTTGCAAGTGGAGGAATAAGAAGCTTTTGGTATCTCATTACACGTGAGACAAAGAATCACACTTCATTTTCTAGTGTCTTTTTTTTTTTTTTTTTTTTAATTATTGACTATGTTTGGTGCTTCCATCATCCCCGTACCATCAAACAATTTTCGTGTTCGTGCCATAATTTTAATAGGAATAATAGAAGTTGAAAGTGATGACTAGAGAAACTATGATCACCGGAAGGGATGACGGTAATTGCAGAGAACAGTGAAGCGAAGGAAATTCCAGAGAAGAATGAAAAACAAGCAGGAACAAAATATACAAAACGTTATTTACGTTCTCAATTTTGGCAATGAATCCGTGCATGATTATATGCAATTTCTTCACAAGCTAGAATCAAAACTATACAAGGGAAAATTTTGTTCTTAGAATCGTGTAGTGAGGTGAGATTCCCCACTCTGAGAGTCATGGGATAGGCTATCCGAAGGCAACCTACACTCTGCTGTCTAAACACGTGCAAGCCTCCTATGAGGAGTCTTGCGCGCGTATGGGAAGAGAGTTCTCTATGGAAGGAGGTGGTTATGTGGAATCGATAGCATAGACTATCGAAGGAGGTGGTTATTTTGTTTGTACATGTTTTCCATTTACAATCTGTAGCAATTGATGTATTTAATCCAAGCGAATACAATGAAATCAGTATCGAGAATTTCAAAAATTAGATTAGGAAACATTTTTTGGCCACGAGCGGCAGCAAGCATGGGTTTACTCAATTGCGTGCAGACACGAGGCGCTTGTGGTTGACGTGGCCCTAGGGCTAACATGGCACGGTTGTGGACGGTGATGTGGCCGCTAACGTGGCTAACTATTCTAACATAGGTCAACTATAAATAAGAAGTTGATTAACCTTTGATGTAGATGTTTACATACTAGTTAGTAGAAAATATAAAGTGAATATGAAGCTAACATTGAGCCAAACATTCTTAACTAAAGTGACAATCAATTTTGACGTGCTTAACATGAGCATAGACGATCAGGTCCCCTTGAGATAGATAGTGAATATTTTATCACACCACAAGGTACGAGACTAAGGAAGGACAACTTAAAGATCACAGATGAGGTACTCGATCCATATTGGCTTAGCAATAGTACTGGCTAGGCACTTATATGTGATCTCAATGTTGGAGCATGAAATAGTGCATTACTTATTAAAGCTTCAGAAGATAAAACTAGTATTTAATAAAACATAAATGCCTCCAATAAAATGTCGGACAAGACATGAAGAGTAGTGAAAGGACTCCTTATGAGGAGGATACCATGACAAGAGTGTCATTCAAGAACTAAAGCAAATGTTTCACCTTTAGAAAGAACCAAAAGGACTTCTAATGAGGAGGATGCCTATCATCTCTAGATCTTCCACTGCTACTAAGTATAGGGCCGTGGCTAGGATAACATGCGAGATCACTTGAACCCTTGGGTTATTTTGGAACCTTGGTGTGATCCTCCCATAGCATGTATACAGATTATATTGTGACAACAAAGTAGCATTGCAAATGGTAACCAATTTGATTTTTCATAAGCAGATAAAGTACATAGAGATTGTTGTCAATTTATGTAAGAGAATGCATGAAAGAGGTTTATGCACACTTGATACATCATGACTAGTGAGTAGTCGTCAACTTTATGGTGAAGGTCTTCTCCATTAAACAACATTAAGACTTATTATCCAAACTCAAAGTATTTAATTTGATAGAGTATCACGTAGGCTGATTCATCACTTTGAGCCATTACTACACTTACCCCACACCAGGCTCATGTTTGGGTTTCGTGTACTTTTTGATGTTGGGTGCAAAACAAAATAATTGTTTGAAGTAGATTTATACGCCTTAGATTGTGTTGGACGTGTACAATGGTTAGGCATAGGAGGTGATATAAATAAACATTTTGTTGTACAAGGATAAAACCCTTGGGCCTTTCCATGAGTTGTCTGATTTTCTGTCCCATGGAGGGCGATTGCCTTCAATCCACTTCCTAATCCATCATTTTTTCTAGCTTTCCTTCCACTACAACCATGACAATGACAAAATTACTTTACATATCCCCCAAAAAATCATGTGATTTTTGTATACTAGATGATGACGGTTCAAACACCACATAGCCGCGGCACCACGTACAGACCAAATTGCCTCCTAATGACGTTTCTTTGGAAACTAGGTCGAGCAAAAGTTGGTACCAATCAACTATGAGATGAGACATCCCTACTAATTTATCGCCCGTGCTCGTTGCATGAAAACTCCCTAATCCTGTTGTTGGGCTTTAAAACATCATCACATCTACGGCACTGGTTAATGCTTGGGTTCGATGTTGTTTCTGTAAACTTAAATCATTTGATGAAATTCAAGAAAGGTTAAGCTAAATGTCGGGGTTTGGGGATAGCAGCGGCAAATGAGCAAGATGATGTAGTTGTGAGTTTGCGTTGTGGTTGTGTCTAATCAGAAAAAGACATCTGGAGCCGGAGGTAGCTAGGGGATTGGATCCGCGAAGGAAAATGTTCAACAGTATATTTCCCACTTTAAAATCAGCTTTTGTAAAAGACGCCATCACATTTTTAAACATTGATGACAATTTTTAGTACACTGGCAATATAGAACACATATTGGATTTCAACACAAAACACTTTTCATAAGAATCCATCCAATTTATTAGTGAAGGAATGCCTCACTTGAAAGCTAAGATTGATTTTCTTGATACAATTTAACATCAAGAGGTAGCACTCAATGAGATAATAATAATTTTCTATTATAATCGTACTTATCTTGCATGTATAAATGTTTTGTATAAACCATGAATTATTACCACACTTCTTCGCATATATCGGTAAGCATAACAAAAACAAAATCTCAATAATAACACTCCATTAAAACAATGATTTATTATTAATTGCAAAGAAAATCTTTAAATAACCAATATTGAAATTCAATCTCCAAAAGACGCGTAACAACAAATCAAGATCAAGTCATTACATCCTAAAACAAGGTCAACCATAATACAACATGAAGAGGGAAAGTTTTTATTGAACATATCAATAAGTCTCATGATTCAAATAATAAGATTAGTTATACTTTGAAGATCTTTAACTTGGGGAATTTCTGGATCATTTGAAAAATAACAATGTAACATAAATTTATATTTCAATACATGCAAAATAGCTATTCTAAGAAAAGATTAAATCAAATCCAAAATCTACAGTTCTTTGCAAGAGATAATATAAAATAAAAAAATGCAGTATAACATTAAACAATACATGATATCCATTTGTATGTAATGATAGAGAATGTGAGTTTGAATGGAGTTGAATCTCTCCAAAAGAGCAAAAAGGTCGTAAAGCATGAATACTAGCATGGATAAAACAATAGAGCAAGTTTAAGTGGCAAGGGAAATAAAAGAAGTCCTAAGAGAGGTATAGGTGAGGAGGATAGCACTAGTAATAGATTTAGTGTCTTGATGAATAATCCTCAGGATCAAGTGAAATAGGTTGCAATGACAATGTAAGGTTTGAAAGAGAAAATTCCAAACCTTCAGATAAATGATCATATTCTCATAAAATGTGAGGGACATGAATAAAAGCCTTAAACAAAAGAAGGTACAAAATGTTATCATGTTGGAACATAAAATAATAAAAAAAAATATAATGTGTGATATAATCTCTTTTCCCTCAATGGAGATTTGTTCACAATTATGGAGATAATAAGAATGGAAGGATTTGGATCTTCTAAAAGAAGTTACAGTTCAACATTATAGTGATTAGTAGCTCCAAACAAGTAGTGAATTGCAAAGTTGAAAAAAGGCAAAAAATATGGTTCTTATCTACAATCTATGTAGCAAATGTAGTTAATGAAAGAAATGATCTATGAAGTAATCTCACACAATGTTGTCATACTGTCAAAAAGGATATTCCATGGCTACTTGTGGAAGACTTCAATACAGTGATGAGCCTAAATGAAAGAATTAGTGTGGCTAGTAGATGGATAAAAAAAATAGAAGACTTCAACAAGTTTATAAATGATGTAGACCCTATATAGCCAAATTTTATAGGACCTCATCTATCATGGACAAATAAAGGAAAGGGAGTAGGATTTAAATGCAATAAATTGGATGGATGTTTGGTAAATACTAAGTGGATGCAAAAGCATGCGATTTTCTCTATAGAGTTCAATACTCCTACCTTGTTCGACCATAGCCTTTCCATTATTAAAATTAGCATTACTAGACCAAGACAAAAAAGAGCTTTTAGGTTTTTCAACTTTTGGCTAACAAGCCCAAACTTTATGATAGCAGTAAAGAATATATGACAACAAAAAGTGGAGGGCACAACAATTTATATAGTAACAAAGTTGAAGGAAATGAAAAAAGAAGTTGGAAAGATCAATAAAAAAGACCTTGGAGATTTACCTAGAAGAATAGAGACAATAAGGAAGCAATTGTAAATAGCACAATGGTAGCTCTTTGATGACATTTCAAATACCCAATTGCAAAATGAAGAAAAAGAATGATTAAAAAAGTTAATAATATATAGCAAGCATAAGAAAATTCTTCTCAAACAAAAATCAAAGAATAACTAGTTAAAAAAGCAAGGTAGTAATAGTATTTGTTTTTTCTTTTTGCCAAAAGTATGACACAAAGGAGAGTACAAAACCACATTATCAAGGTAGAAATGAATGAAGGGCAACTCACAAAATGCTATGAAAAGATCAAAACCAAGATTATACACTACTTTCAAAACATGTTGGGGAAGGCAAATCAAGTACAACCATCAAAAGGAAAATAAAAAGAACTATTCTTAATTACAATTCTAAAGGAAGTAAAGAGAACCCTTATAACAGATGTTCAAAGGGAAGGTGTGTGAAAATCCCTTAACACAATAGGTGATTTGAAAGCTAAGGATCTTGATGGATACAATAGTTTATTTTCAAGAAAACTTGGAATATAATAAGGAGTGAGGTAAAGAAGTAGTTATCACATTCTTTAAAAGTAACAGCTACTTCGAAGTATAAATTCTATTGTAATTTCCCTTGTTCCTAAAAGCCAAATGTTACAAACATGAAAGATTTTAGATATATCTCTTGTTGCAATGTGTTGTATAAGATTATCTTTAAGATAATGGCAGAAAGATTAAGCAAAGCTTTGCCCCACTTCATTTATCCTGCTAGACAACTTTTATTTTAGGTAGAAATATTAAAGAAAACATATTATTTTGCTAAGAACTAATGCCCAATTATCACAAGGATAAATATTAAAAAATGGTGGCTATTAAGCTTGATATTATGAAAGTATATAATACAGTAGACTAAAATGTAATTTTAAATATATTAAAAGTTTTGAAGTTTCAAGACAAATTCAAATATTGGATTAAAACTTACATTACTATTATTGGATATTATGTAAACATAAATGGCTCTCATATAAGTTTTTATAAGGGGCTAAGTGTCTTAGATAAAGGGATCCTTTCTCATCTTTTCTTTTTCTCATTGTGATGGAGATCCTTAATGGAATTCTAAACAAGAAAGTATTTTCTGGAAGGTTTAAATATCATTGAAAATGTTCTAAGGAAAAGAACACCCGTCTATGCTTTGCTAATGACCTTTTTTCTGTTTGCTCTTGAAAATATTGAGTCTATATTGTGTTTGCTAAATGTTATGCAAGAATTTATGAAAATCACAAGGTTGAAGATGCACTTACATAAATGTCAAATTTTCTTCTTAGGCATGTCTAAATAGGAAAAGGCTTTAATACTTAATCATGTTCCTTTTCAAGAAGGCCAACTTCCTATCAAATACTTTAAAGTTTCATTGAATTTCAAAAAACTTCCCAATCTAGATTGCATAAATTTAACGAATAAAATACTAAGGAGAATTGAAAGATGAGAGTTTAAGCATATCAACTATGGGAGAGGTTATAACTAGCATTGGTTGAAAAACTTTCTATTGCCCAAATAGACATTATATGAAATTGAAAAAAGAATTAGACTTTTCTCATGGGTAGGTAAATCTACTTAATGATGTGTAGTAAAAATGACATGGAAGGAAATTTGCTATCCTAAAATTTCTAGAGGATTGGAATTGATAAGCATTCATACTTGGAAAAAGGTGGCATTTGAGAAACCCTTATGGTCTCTTGTGCATAGTAATTTAAACTCCTTATAGGCAACATGGATGATATTAGAAAATTGTAGGGGAAGAAATGTTTTAGAAATAAAGATTAAATAATTATTATGTTAGTTTTGGAGGACATTTTACAAGAAAGAAGTGAACTCTCACAACTAGTAACTAGGTCAGAGTACAATATTGTCAAAAGTTATTTAGAGCTAAAAAAGAACAGAGAAAAAACTAAAGGGGCAAGACTAGTATGAAAAGGAAAAGTAACAAAGTATAATTTTATCTATTAGATCATTTTGAAAGGCAAATTAATTATAGTAGATCGAGTGGCTGTATAGAATAACTTATCAGACCTATGGTGCAACTTTTACCATAGTAAGAAGAATCATAGGAATATTTGTTCTTTAATTGCAAGTTCACAAATTACAATTAGATGGCTCTTCTAAGCATGAATAGATTATCTTGAAGAGTTGAATGATGGAGAGTGAAAATGTATGTTGTAATATTAAAAAATAGATTTTTTAAAAGCCATTATTTATTAAGTATGCTTGTTTTATGAGGTTCTTCAAATGTGAGGACATAATCATCTCCAATTTTTTTGTTGATATTATTAAGTATATTTACATAAATTGTATCATTAGTTATTTTAAGAATTTGAACTGACCCATAGTCAGAAATCTTTCTCTTTAATAACAATCCTGATTTCCTCCATATTTAATTTTTCAAATTATTTCGAACATTTACCTTCATGGCAAGATCAAACTGCCATTGAATTCGTTTATGCTTTCCCAGTTTAGGCGTTTTGATTTTGGTATAAATTCGACTTTCGTGGTTTGTAAAGATCATCGACTAAATGCATATTTTCTTTGATTTCATTATTCAGTGTTTTGCTCTAGGATTTATATCTTGTTCTAGGAGTTTCCTGACGAAATTGTTCGGATTTCGAGAGATTTATTCCCTAACTTTACCAATCAGCCAAAAGATGAAAAACCATGTGCATGGCAACTACCTTATCCTGTTATTGGGCTCAACCGAGTCGTCACATCAGAAGAACTTAAAGCATTTGATGGAATTCAAGAAAGGTTACAGTGAATGTCGGGTTTGAAGATGCCAGTGGCAGAGGAGCAGGAAGATGTAGATGTGAATCTGGCCATGGTTGCACCGGCCAAAGAAAAGTGCAAATGTTAATGGATTTATCATGGAGCCTGTAATATACCTAATAACCCCCCAAAGAGCATACTATGCTTAGTTTTGAGATCTACAAGCTAGTTAATTGTGACAGTGCTTTATATTTTCTTCTACGTTATCAAATTATTTTAGTGTGTGTCATGACAGAAAGTGAGGTTGGTTTCTAGATCCTATTTGACATCAACAGTTAGTACTTAGAGATAAAAATATGGATAATAACCACATTTCTTCAACAAGCATACCAAAAGAAAAAACAAAAGAAAAAGAAAGCCTTCTCGATAATGAAACTCCATGAAAACTATAATCAACTATTAATTGCAAAGCAAATCTTAAATAACCAATATCGAAAATCTCCAAAGGAAATATATCAAGCAAATCAGGTTCAAGTCATTAAATAGAAAGCCAAAGACAGCCACAATACAACATGGATGGGAAAAGTTCTTATTAATCATCTCAATAAATCTTCATGATCCGAACAGTAATATTAAATGTACTTCGAAGATCTTTAACTTGGACAGTCACAGGATCATCTGAAAACAAAAGTGCAAATTGGATTTCTATCCCAGTACATGGAAATAGTGAATTCTAGAAGAAACAATATGGAAGCAAATTCAAAAACTTACATTTCTTTACAAAATGCAAAATATAATAAAATAGTGTTTACCATCAAATTTAGATGTGTTGGGGATATATGAAGGCTACCATATACACTAGGATTGAACGGCTTTATGATTGGTTAATGATCTTTCAGGCGCTAAAACTCTATATCGGTTACCTCGTTGTTCACTATTTTTATGATTTTATAATTTGATCCAAGAGTTGCATGTGCAGCACTTGTAAGAGGCTCTTTGAGTTTTGCATAGGAGAAAGCTTCAAATCTTTCAAGAGATGCACAATACTGATGGCCAATGTGTTGTGTCTTTTGTGTGTGTTTTCTAAAGAAATGATTTTAATAATCATTATTAGAAAGTTTACTTCTCCCCTTAAAACTAGTTTATAAGTAAGGGAGGAATCTCCACATATAAGAAATATAGTGTTCTAGTATATTAACATGTAGATTAGACAATCAAGCAATACTTATCTCAAGTCTCGTAGGGGTGCATGTTTTCTACACTTGCACTATATTCTATTATCAATTATGAACTACATGACTGCCAAAAGGTCCACATTCATAGAAGAAACTTTAGATCCTTTCGGCTAATCAAGCACTAATTGGCACAAATTTTGATCTAAGCCGAATTCACCATTTGATTAAACTTCTGATCGTTAGTTAGCTTAAGTATTTTGATGAAAAAACGGAAGTCTTTTCAGCAGCTCAATTAGGAGCACAAGACTGCCATCGGGATAATCTTGTCTCTACTTCAAAATGTAAGCAAGCATTTGATAGACGACGATTTTTTCAGGGTTTGATATTGCAAATTCTTTACGGAATATCTGGGCTATCACAAGCTCACGACAAACACAATTGGGCGCTTGAATCATTGAAAGGATCTAGTGGTGAAGCTGTTCCAACACTTTCACATGTTTGATGACTTCAATGTGGAGCATCTTATCCTTTACCATGGCAATAGTTTGAACGACAGTACATGAAATTTGAGGGAGAATTTCGTTTGAGGCAAGAAAGGACGATGCACATCATATAGAGGCAGATTTTGTGTTTATCCATGAGCATAAGAAGTTAAGAACAAGAGTTGACTGATGACATTTGAAAAGCTGTAGGAATGTCATTCAAATACAGCCCTCTAGAACTCCTCAGTTGGGTGCCGCTCAAAGTGCAATGCAAACAATTTTGATTTGTAGGCCATAGCTTTGAAGACACTATTTATTTCATAAAGTTTTCATTTTTTTCTTGTCCTATTTGTAGATTTATCTATTTTGGGGTTTCCTATAAAGGAAGAACACTTAGCTATAAAAGGAGTACAACAAACCACTATATCAATATAAGATTCCTTCCTAGCATAAAGTAACATTTTCCATTAGGATACCATATTATAAAACTCATTTGTTCTCTTAAAACCAATTTTTTTTTAAGAGGAAAACACTAGCCCCTATAAGAAGCACAACAAACAAGTATATTGGTAGTACGGGGTATTCATCGAGTTTCAACAACTATAAACCTTTGTTTTTAAACTTTTAGTATCGTTTTGGAAAGTTTCTTCCTCTTTTTTTTTTTTTTTTTTCTTTTCAATTATTGTTATTCTTTGAATTAGCAAGAGGATGGTGCCTTTAAATTTTGATTTTGTTTGAGGAAGGCTTACCAGCAAATCAACAGGTTTAAGCAAGGCAGCAATTTACTGCTCGGATGCACCATTTCCCCCAGATCCATTCGCTGCAACAAAATCAGAATATGCAATTACTTCCTGCAATCATATCTCCTGGTACCACCATATGTAGTTACTGTTCAAATGTTCATGTAACAATATCTACTTACATGGGAAAATTGTATTTTCAATAATTGCACTAAAAATCTCCTTAAGCAACTCCTTGAGACATTTCCACACGTTTTCGAACTTCAGACACGACTTGATCCTGGCCAATAACAAGATCACATGTCAACACATGGTATTCAATCTGCAGAATCTAATTATACTTAAGGTGTTAAGTAATATTTTCTCCGTTCATGATCAACAAAGGCAAGCTATAAAACCAAGTTCAAAATAGGGGTAAGAACCTATCAAGGCCATTTAAAGGCAAGGAATAGTTCTTCTTGCTCCTAGGATCCGCATCAAACTCCTTGAAATTCTTCCACCACAGCCACCCATTACCTTTATAGTGGGCCTCTTCGCGCTGGAAAGTGGAGTCCAAAAAGAAAGCAACAATGGCTGCCACTGTTGCGGGAGACGAAAATATCACTTGCATTGCGTCGTTAAACTGCAAGCAAAAGCAAAATAACTTGAGTTTCAATTTAAGAAGTGAACAAATGATGATAATACATAGAAAGTAAACATACTCACCCATAGAGAATCAGTGTGGACAGGATTCAGAGTTGGTATCAATTGGAATCCGCTGAAATATTGAGGCACACTAAGACCCATGAAGAGTGAAAAGCCCAGAATGAATTTTGATCTGTTGGTAGTTAGGTCGCAGAATTGAAGAAGTCCAAGACCAGCAGAAGCTGAATAGCAAGGTAATATTTCATCTCAGGAATGTTCTTAGGAACGTACTGTTCATCTTTAATTGCAACAGGAAACGATGAAATTGTTTTGTTTGACATTCCATGTCTGTTAGGTTTACAGAAAAATTTTGGTCATAATTAATTGATTAAAATTTCAATAGGTATTCTGTGCAAGATGAGATTCCATATTGGAAGAAAAAAATTTTAGATAAATTTTAAATGAAAAAGAAATTATCCACCATTTGAACTAGCTTTTGAGTTAGATTGTTAGGCTTTTTAATTTGATATTAAAGTCTAGGTAGAATCTACTCTATCTTATACAATCTTAAGCCTAATAATGTTCAGTGTACAGGAAAGTATGTGTAAGACAAAAGTTTTATATCAAAATATAAGATTCTTGAGGTGAACTTTAATTGTAAAAATGATATTCCAAACTTTGAATTAGACATTTGAACTTTCTGATTAGTATCAAATCATAGCATAAAGAGAAGGAAAAACTTTACTACCATCATATTTGAATGATTTTGAACAATTTTGGCTATGGTTACTATTAATGATAGAGTTTTGTTTAATCTAAAATCATTAAGGATGGAATCGTAAGATAAAGACTATCTCATAGTCCTTCACAAAATCTATATAGAGGGTTTTGTATAGTTGTTAGACACAATTCAACACGATCAATATAAAAGTATTTTTTTTCTTTTAACAAATAGTTCAAACATAATTTAATGAGAGAAAACTTCTTTATTTAGAAATATAAAATCTTCCAAGTTAATGACATTTTGAATAAAATTTGAAAGTTCTCAACTCCTATCTTTTCATAAACATAGGTTTTTGTGCTTTTGTATGTCAATATTTATTAATAGAATTTACTATTCCACCTTAAAAAAAAAAATTTCAAAGTGTAAATTGTATGACATGACTAGTCCTAAAGAGAGAGAGAGTAATTTTTTCTTTTTCTTTTTTAGGGGTTGGGGGGGAGGGAGGGTGTCAAGTATAAAGGGAGAGTTTTTGGAAGTATATGGTGTCAACGCTAAACCTAAGTCCTAGGAACTTGTAGTTAATTACTAAACTATTGACCAGTTGACAAACCAAATTTAAATTCTATATGCATTCATCAAAGGATTTTCTCTATCCCTTTTCTAGTTTGTAACTTATCTAATTCTCATTATCAGCACACATTTATACTGTAAAAGGGTTTCCTATCTAAAGCTATTATGTATTGTATTGCAATGAATGTGGCGAATAACGAATGCATAATGAAAGGTAAAATTCATCTATATTGATCACCAAGGAAATGTCATTCATACCCACATAGGCAAAAAGAACACAGTTCACAGCTGCCGTAATTGGCAATGGAATAGAAGCAAGGAGAGCCCCCACTTTCCCTATACATGAAACGAGCCCATTATTGCTTAAAGTGAAAAGACATTTTGATAGTTCCATAGAATGAAAAAAGAAAAAGAAAAAAGAAGAAGAAGAAGAGATAACTCACCTAAAATAGAGGACAAAATCATGAATCCTGCCGATACTTCACTTAGTGTTAGACTTCCGATCCCGGTTAATCCCAAAAGACCTGCACTTTCACTTGAAAGAAATGAGGGCCACATAATTAGATAACAAATTATCGGAAATTTAAACACATATATATCCATCACAAAAAGTAGTTGAGTTGCTACTTGCAAACCTTTTGAGAGATTTTAATACAAGACAATTAGACTCAAATGCATTAGCTTATGCTCTTGTGCTTTAAGTAACGTTTTAACATATTATATTATGATCTCATGTACTGCAAAGATCCTCTAAGTTTTTAGTTTCTCTAGAAATGACGTCAAAGTTGATGGATCAATTAGATGAATCTTAGATGCATGTTAGATGCATTATATGCATGGTCCATGTGTGAAATTCTTCACGAGTTCTCACTCTTAATAGATTTAGGCCACAAGAATGCAGAATGATATATCATGTGTGAGAGATTAATATAACACAAATCAATTCAGATCACATTACTTAAATTTTCCAATTAAGTGGTCCCCAATCTAATTATTAGATCTTTGTAATCAACTTATTAAAGATAATATGTCCTACTATTTTATCTTTTTTGGTCAAGGTGGTATCAACTATGTATATTAATACTGCATATGAAGACTCCTATGATCCCCTAACCCAAACTGACTGCAGTCTTAATATGAGCATCCTCGTAGAAAACTGATGAAGAAACCATTAGAAGTTAAAAATTTACACTGATGCACTGGAGCCACTTCCGGTGCCAAAAATGCCGTGCAAAAGAGCACCTAATCCCTGAAATTCTACCAGAAGTTAACATCCAAAATCTACAAAATACCAACAACAATAATATCAGATCAGTCTATCAACTGTTACCTGCCAGAGTATACCACGGCTATGTATAGAAGGAGGCATAGGTGTTGCACCCCCATATCTTGATGCAGCGATATATGTTCCTGTGGACTACCCCAAATGAAAGGAGAAGTTATAACCAAACAGAAAAATGATGAATTCACATCATATGCATAACGGTCAAACTTTTAAGAAAGGAAACAAAAACATAAGTTTTCCTTTCGAGCATTTTCACAAGTGTGTCTTGCTTATTTTATAACACAAACCAAATCTATAACCAGTGTGATGTAGGACAAATTGGACATGTTACACCCAAATTCTAAGTGTCAGGATTTTATTTTTTCTTGTTTGCTTTTCTTTTATTTTTGTGGGTTTTCTACCATGTTAGTACCTCTTAGTGTTTCCTTTTTCCTACTAACATCAAAATTTTCGTTTGCGTTTTTCAATGAACCTTTGTAATTTATTTATGTTAAATGTTGGTATGGAGTTGCCTCATATTTTTAAGATATGAGCTTGCAAAGTGGTTTGTATGTAAAGAAATACCTCCTTCCTTTGAGTTAGCTCCTATGAAAGGATTGAGTTTTCTAATAGGTTGTTGGAGCTTGATCCTCTCTTAACACCACTATGGATACATGTATAGTTTGAAACAAAGTTTACATAATAAAAGTGGCATCTTTCCAAAAAAGTATTATCTTGAATAAGATTTGGAAACTTTTAACTTCTATATTTTTCTAACTTGTATAATTCTAATAATACTTCTAATGAAAGGCAGATTGATTATTAGAATTGATCTTTGGATTTCTATAAAAATCAGGTCTATACCAGAATATAGCAAGCTATATAAAATCTCCAATCTAGCAAGCTGATCTTACGGATGACCGCACGAGCAACTTTAGTGTCGAAACTAATAAAAAGAGAGAGGAGGGAAACCCTTTTATTCTCTCGCTCTAAATTTGTCAGGGCGACAACTGCTCTTCTTTTGACTACTTGATGATTGAGTGGCTATCACTTGACGTGCGGTGGCTATCAGTAGATTTGTGATGACACCTAGTGACTTTCACGCCCATTTTTGAATCAACAAATGTCCAGGTATGCTGACCCAAGGAACTAGCAGTACAGCACACGGTGGCATAAAATGATATGGAGTAGAATACTTTAAATATCAATTCTTACTTGATTAGGAGTAATCATAGAATTTTCATTGAGTAGTGTTAAATAAAAGAAGGGATTTATTAAATGCAACTTTTGAGCCTAAATGATGATATTGTAACTAAAGAAGTTTGTATTTCTTTTGGTAGTATATAATATTTGACCTTTTACCAAAAAAAAAAAAAAAAAAAAAAAAGAAGAAGAAGAAGAAGAAATAAAGAAAAAAAAAAGAAGAGATTTACCTTTAACTTCTTCTTTGCATGTCTAAGAAATTACTAAAGAGACGTATTCTTCATTTGTTGGTTGGCATCAACTCTTGACTATTTTCTTATTAGTGTGAACCCACACAATTAGCAATTTCTTTCTTCTTCTTTTTCTTTTTTCTTTTTATTATTTTAATTTTATTAATAAAGGCTACAAGATTACACTTTGTTAAGATAATGTTAACAAAGAGTATTTTCTTGCATTTAGACAGAGTTCCCCATAAATCCCTTATAATTAGAACTGTTGCTTATATAATGAGTTATATTGAAGCCCTATCATTTTTTCGTAAAATATCAAATATTATATATCACTAATTAAAAACCAAAAATTTTTAGTTACCATATCTTTAATAATTATTAAGTTTGACTTTTTTTTAGTCCTTGTTTTTCTACTTGTGTTATGGGTTTGAACATAGAAAGATATTCTTTTTTCTAACATTTCCATCTAACATGCATGTGTAATTTGAGCTTGATTGCCTTCTCGTTATCATCAAGAAGCATAAGTCAATCCCCATATTAATATTTATCGTAAGAACTAGTCCAGAATTGCAAAAGTTCAAACCTCCACAGTTGAAACAAAGGAAGCAGCAATCATTGCAAGAGCATCTCCAGCATCAAATGTAGGACGACCCCATTGAAATGGGAGCGGAATCCTGATCCTGAATGTGGCAAAGTGAATTAGTTTCAAATGAAGCATAAATTCGATTACCATTTACAATAGCCGAGAAACTATTGCTTCCAACCCCTCACTTCAATCACGGTAGCGCTCTCTCTCTCTCTCTCTCTCTCTCTCTCTCTCTCTCTCTCTCTCTCTCTCTCTCTCTCTCAGGGAAACAATGGCGATTTAGGGAATGCCTATGTTTTGCCTTCCTAATAGTGATATGTTATTTAGAACTACCTCCGTCTTCAACAACCCTACAGAGTATTGTTACTATCCACTTAGATATGGAGAGCCTCCACAGTCACTCTCCTAAAGATTCGAAGTGAAAAACAGTGAAATGGACAGGGAGGAAGGGTGATCAGGGGCCTGGAAAAGAACTCACAAACGTCTATAAAGAGACCCTCATCCTCGTAAGGTATCTCTCCCACTCTTTCCTCTCTCATTTCTAACTGAGTCTGCCTGGCAATTCCTTTGTTTCTAGATCATATAGCAATCTTCTACGCAAGCAATGTTACGATATATGAACGCTAAAGGCAGTTACTCCTTCAACTTTCTTAACAACACATCAGAGCGATAGTTTTATAGCTCGGAAGCAAGTGTAACTCCACACTAACGTGAGTTGTTCTGTAAAGGGTAGCAAATTATATGTGTCCTCCCCCAAAATAAAATGAGAAATAAAGGTCGACTGCCTATTTGCAATACTTGACAGTTTTAAAGCAAAAACTACAATCGGGCTAGGAGGACAGTAGTGACGAATTCTATTCTTGAAATAGCCAACTGTTGAGTTGTAATATGCTCATCAACTTTCTCCCTCCAGTAGTTGGGCAGATCAAACAAAGCTACTCCTATCCTTAGCGTAGTGGGACTACTTTTGTCAAGAGATTAATTATTGAATTATGTTAAGAAACTCATTTCTCCTTCAAATGGAATTGTAAAGAGGGGATATGTATTTCACATCAAGGTAATTTATAAGCAGGAATGAAACAACAGAAACACTTTTCACCACTTTTTTCTTTCTTAAGCATTCAACGAATGCTACAATTTCATTACGGCAGTAATGCCCTTTTTTAGCACAAGACGATTTTGTTTCTTAAATCTAAACCTTTTGTACCATGTTACGAGACCAAAGAAAAGAACATGTATTTCATTTTATTGACGATTCACAACTAGCATTTGGACAAAATAAAACAATCTTCACACTGTCTTTTATCATTCTTAATAAATTATAAAGAAAAATAACAACTTGTGTCATAGTATTAGACTCAATTGACATGCTTTTGTACTACAAAAGCTTCCTATCGTATAAGCATGATAGCCAACAGTAGATCTATTCATAAAAGCAATCATAGTGCATATTAGTTAGTCTTTTTGCTACTTCAAAATTTTAGACACAAATTATAATGCATATTTCGTAGTTTTACTCACTACATTAGGGGTCACATTGGGTTCCTTTGAAAACAAAGTAACCAGAATCAAGATTCCCATCTAACATGGTTATAGCTATGCTCCATAAAACCGTTGATGATCATGTTATCTTGATGGTTCTTGAGTGAAACATTGCGTTTCCTCCATTGTCAACATAACATTCTATTGTGCTTCTTATATGTAAGTGTTCTCCAATCTTACAAATCAAATTTAGAAGAAGTGAGTTGTTTGACATAACATTAGAACTCATGTCTCAAGTGAAGTATCTCTTCGCTTGTAAATTGAGGTCTTGCGAGTAGTGTTTCTTCACACTAGGGTCAAGGAGGCGGATTTAAATTCAGTATGCAGCGCACGTTGCCAATAGAGGCCCATTATATTCTTTGTATGAGAAACTGTACCCTATGATAGTTTCAAAAGAGAAAACAAGTATGCTATAAATGCTAGATGCAATTAAATTGATTACAAAGGAGTTGTCACATAAGAACTCACCAAGGGGTACTGTTAATTAGCCCTGAACGATCGGTACGGCAACTTGTTTGGGTTTGTAGAGGTCGATTATCATACACACCTGCTACAGTCAGAATCTCTGCATATATCCATACTAAAAGGATCGAGAGTGGGACTGCAACTTCATCAAATTTGACCCTTGTTGATTTTACTATGGAGGGTATATACTGCATAGCAATCAAAATATCCTTAAACTCATTTATGCAAATGAGGACATTGAGAATGATCATAACACGCCAAATAAAATTTTAGATGAGAAAGCTGCAGAATAGTCAAGGATACTACCCACCTGAGATAAAACGACCACAATAATCAATTCCGGGAGTCCAACTTCAATGCATTGTGCCAGCTACGAGCATCAATGAAAAAGAAAGGCCATTTCATGAGAAAATTAGTTGGTATAAAGGGGTAATCAATTCAAGAAGTCCAACTCCAATGCACCTTACCAGCCACTAGCATCAATGAATAAGGTCATTTTCGTAATATACTTGATCAAACGGATACATTGGAGAGCAAAATAGAATCTAGAAACCAATCTTTCATTTAAATGATGAAACATAGCTTTGGTACAATGTTACAAAAATTTATTTCTTCTTTACAAATCAGCTTGAAAGAAAAGGACATGTATTTCACTTTAAAGATATCTTTAATAAAATTTAGACCATGCGAGATATTTTCTGTTTAGTTTTTAATAATATTTACATGTATAAACGAGGCTGTGGTATTCATATAAATAGTAAAATATACAAGGATATAGGATTTTGAGCTAAGAAAACAAATCAACTAATGTGGATAAATCTTGACCTAGTTAATTTGCGTCAACGGATGAACTTTGGAGGAGCAAAAACTTCGAGCAGGCAAACAAAATAAGTCAACTAATGATAATAACTTTTGAAATAGTTAAGGAAAGTAGAGGTATTTGAGTTTCGGGTTGGACAAAATTTTTGCCAAATACAACCATTTTCATCAGATTCCAATTTCTTAAAGATCCAACAGATAACTCAAATGCGAGAATTTTCCGGAACAGCACTGCTCGTGAAAGCAAATTCCGGTGAGGAAGAAGGCGGAAAAAATCGAACAACCGTTCGACAGTCTTACTTGTGAGAAACCTTGTGCAAGAAGCCCGAGTCCAGTCTCAGTTACGAGAGGAGCAGCCGAAAGAGGGCTGAGACCCCTGCACCGCAAGGCCCCTAAACTTAGCTATTTAATCGAAAACTGAATAGAGAATAGAGATATCCCTAAACCCAACAAACTTTCTTTTTCCAGTGTCCTACCTCACATATTTTTTCCATAAACCAGACCACCCAAGAATAACTTGGAAGAGGGATGAAACAATTTGTGCCCCTTGCACAGCTCTCATGGAATGTTTAAATCTCTAAAAAGCACTAACAATCACGTAAGAAACATAGAATGGAAGAAAAATTCACAAGAAACAAAAGCATGCCTGAGTACTTTCTTTTCCTATCCACCCGTTCTGTCCTAGAGACAAACAGAAGACGGCAACAATTAAACGTAAAAACCTACCAGTTTGGGATCTGTGTATGTAGAGAACCTCCTCGATGAGGTAATATAAAGAGTGGGGATGATGGATGAAAGAGAACTCCCCATCACCACCGGTAGCCGAGTCCCGAACCAAGTCTGGAAGAGTGTGTTAAAACCAGCAATAAAAAGGTAACTGTTTATGAGTGCAGCCTTTTCCACCTACAATGGAAGAGTTACAGAATGTTTTGTCAGGTCAGCAGAAAGGTGACCGCAGAAGAAAAAGCACGACAGAGAAAGCGGAAGGAAACTATATTGTTCTATAGACTCGCATGACTATAATAGGATCCTGTCGACGATACAAGTTATTAAAGGATGCTACGTCACTTAGCAGGACTTTGCACAGTTAGCGTCACGCGAGAAGACAAAAATAGTTTAAATGATTTAAATTTGATCCATTTTGAACTACTATTGTCCCCGTCCGGTAAATTTAAATTTGAATCATTTCGAACTAGGATAATATACATAAATTAATACATGAAGAGAGAGAGAGAGAGGGAGAGGGAAGGAGGGAGAGCCATTTGAAGGAAATTCCTTACATTGCTACCACCCATTCCTCGGACAAGAAGGGTTGAAACGGCAACAGTTGTACCAAGCGTCGCTATATAGTGTTGGGATCCCGCGAGAACGGCTTTGGCTACATCAAATGAAATCATAGATACATAATAAGATAAATGAGATGAGAAAAAATGAAAAGGTAAGGAAAAAGTAAAAGCTTAAAAAAATCCAACTACGACTTTTTTAACTTGTGGAAATCCACGAGAGAAAATTTCTCATTTGAAGAATGAGAAAATGGTCTATAAAAATGTAATTCAATTCAATTCGATTCTTTACCATTTTTTTTTTTCAAAAGATAGTAATAGAAAAAAAAAACAATATAGGATTTTTTACTTTTTTTTTTCTTCAAAAGATAGTAATAGTAAAAAACAATATAGGATTCAATGATGCAAGTAGAAGACATTTAAGTTACCTAATCTATTAGTTAAAATAGAATACGTAAATTGTAATAAAAAAAATTTAAAAAGGGGGAATATATTTAATAACTAAACTTTCAAAACTTTCTTCTATGCATCTTACTCTTGCTATTTTCAACAAGTTATTACAATACTTTGTTCTCTTTTACTCTCTTTTCCTTTCTATTACTTCTCCCAAGAATCAAAGGGGGTAGATACCAAGAAAAGTAAAAGTGGCAGAACTATAATTATAAGAATAATAACTTCAAGTATGATTGTTGTAAAAGTCTTGTTAAAACATATAATTTCATTTATTCCGACCAAAGAAAATTATTCTTTCTTAGATATGATACAACGACTTTGAACCAGAGAATCCTTGCGATATGATGAAATTCTTGTGACCAAAAGAAGAAGTAGCATAAATATGCTTGAAATGGAACATAAAAATCTTAATAAAAACATAATATGAATAATGAACAAATTAGGGCCAAAATGATAACTGATTATAATGACCAAAAATAAGAATAAAACAAAGTAGCAACAAAATAAAACAAAATCTGTGGACGAAGAAAGACGGCTAATTTTTTACAAAAATTAATAATTACTTCCTTTAACTACTAATCTTCATTGTGTGGATTAGTCCGGAAATTAACAGTTTAACAAAAAAAACTAGTTTTTATCTCAAACATGAGAGAGTAATAAAAAAAAAGGAGTGAAAAGAGAAAAAGTTAACAGAACCAAAAGAAAAAGCGAAAACGGAGTGAACAGAACGTGGCCGTAACAAAAAAACATAGACAGATAAATAAAGAGAGTCTTACTCCAGGGAAGAGGGGTAGTGACGCCATATTTGACCTGTTCCTCATTCGTAGGCGGAGGCGGAGGTGGAGGTGGAGGTGGAGGTGGAGGAGTCGGACATCTAATAAAGATACAAGGTTGTGGTGGTCCACAACGATCACATCCTCCTGAACACTGTTGACTCGTCGGTTGCTGGCAGCCACAGTCACATCCTCCTGAACACGTTTGACACGTCGGTTGCTGGCAGCCACAGTCACATCCTCCTGAACACGTTTGACACGTCGGTTGCTGGCAGCCACAATCACATCCTCCTTCACCAAGTTCTTGCCCCGACCAAGACATCTCTCTCTCTCTCTCTCTCTCTCTCTCTCTCTCTCCCCCTCCAAAGGTCCAAAGGGATTATATAGTTGCTGGTGTTTTTGCCAGAGTTAAAGGTTTTGAGCCACAATGCGCAGAAGCCAGGAGTAGAAATCCGTTGGAGACGGAAGGCTTCAGAGTTGGTGAGCTTTTTCCCCACATCAACCCCGCAGCTACAATAAGTCCACGACCGTTTCCGGATAATATAATTGTTTACGTTTTGGATTTGGGAAGCAGGTAGCTTTAAGGTGAAAGGGATATCAATCACGCCGTTGGAGTGGATGCAAACTGGATCCCTTATAAAAACCACCATATTCATCAAGTTCCTCCACTATCGTCATTGTTTAATGGTCTACGGCGAGTCCACTAAAAGCTTTCCGTCTAGGGCGACGGCGAGAGCGTCCCTTCTCACGAATTTGAAAGTGCCGAGACCTTTCACCGTACCGTTTGCAGTAATGCTCCCGAAGGTGGCTTTTGAATATATAAAGACTTCTGATAAAAAGTATCTTATGGTCAAGTGTTATAGACTTGAGTATTATAAACTTGAAAAGCGAGAATGACCAAGAGAAAATTTCTATAGCAGATAGATAACCTAGGCCTGAAAATAAAGGTCAATGAATAACTAATTTTATTTTATAATAAAAAATAATACATGATAAGACCAATCTAATAAACTATAAAACTTCAATAAATCGAATATGTAAATCTATATGCATATTTTCAAACAAAGGACTTGTTAATAACCTTCTTTTGGCCGTGCTGTAGATCAAGGTTGAAAAGGTTGGTCAAGTTGAAAAAAGGGAGAAAAAAGAGGTCCACAATTATGACTTTTGAGCCATATGGCACATGAATGCACACCCAACTAAAGTAAATACCTTGAAGCATTCCATGAATAGAGATGTCATCTCCTGTACGTTTTTCTTTACTCTTACCAACATGATTAGTATTTTAATAGCCCTATTTTGAAAATGTTTACTGTTATGTTCAGTATATATACAGTAATGACATGCTAAGAAAAGAAACTAAAAAAACTTCATAGTCAATTTCTTTTTTTGAATTGCTTAAATCATCCATTGCAATTCAAACATACAAAAGCTCTTCCATTCACTCGCTCTTTCCTAGAAGGGAACTAGGCTTGGTCCGCAATGGGAGTTTCCACATTTGTATGCAGGAGCTCAGGTGACGAGTGGGCGGGTAAAACGACTTTAGGGGAGCTGGAGGCATCAGCGGCGTCCACCTTCGACCTCTAGAGGAAAATCGTCCAAACCGTTCTCTCCGCCAACTCCTCCGGTGGAGTGCAGTCCTCCTTCTCCTTGTCACTGCTTCCTCCGCTGTCTTCCAGGTCTCCCTCTCCTCCCCTCTCTCCCTGTAGCTTTCGTTCTATAATGATGCTTGATCGCCTTTATTTATTATGCCCATGCTTTCATTTCCTTTTTGTGGATACGTATTCTTTTGGTGTAGGGAGGTAGGATCGATTATTGTTTCTAGTGGCATACTGTGCTGTACTGGACTGTTAGATTGGTTCATTGGTCTGATAAACTACCGTAAGCTGGGATGAATCTATTGTTATTTGTGTGATGAAAAAATTGCATTGTGTGAATGTGCTTTACACCTGATTTTTCACCTTCCAACAATAATTCATTATTAATTGCAAATAAAATCTTTAAATAACCAATATTGAAATACAACTTCCAAAAGACACATCACGAGCAAATCAGATTCAAGTTGAAACAGGGTCGACCATAATACAACATGAAGAGGAGGGCAAGTTTTTATTGAACGTAGTCGATAAATCATCATGATCCAAATAATAAGATTAGTTATACTCTAAAGATCTTTAACTTGGGGAATGGCCAGATCATCTGAAAAATGACAATGTAACATGAATTTATATTTCAATACATGCAAATAGTTATTTTAATTAAAAAAACTTAGTTTAACATTAAATAATACATGATATCTACATTTTTGCTTAGAATAGAATCTGGCATGACATTGACAGATGAAATAAAGAACTACAATAAATAATCAAAGTAATCAAAAGAAAGAATTTAATTGTTAAACTTCTCAAAATATCTTTTTTATCTTATATTTATTGTATATGAATTGAATGAAATAGAAGACATTTTCAAGAAAAAATAATTGATATTTTTATTTTCTTAGTAAAAATAAAGAAGGTAGTACGAGAGAGAACTTTTTTATTTAGAAATATAAAATCCTCCTAAGGTAATGTTATTTTAAGTAAAATTTGGAGGCTTCCAACTTCCATATTTTCACTGATATGATAACTTCTATAATATTGGGTTATGCACATGTACTTTTGTATTTTAATATTTATTAATACAATTTACCTTTTCACAAAAAAAAAAAAAAAAACAATACTTGATATCCTTTTGTATGTGATGATGAGAATATGGGAGAACTTATATTGTGCTTCTTAGAAGTACATGCAATAAAGAAAAGAAAATATAATTTTAGTATCTCGGTATTCATAACCATTTGGCCTGAACGTAAAAGTAACGTTATCATTTTTAATCATTATTAATCATCACCCATGGACGAAAACTTTGTCATGGCTCCTCTGGTTTAGGACATTTCTCCCATTTCAAAGTTCTCATGACTACTATGCATAACATCTCCAAGGGTGCATTGTATTTGCAAACTACTAAATCCGGACTGTTGTTATAGATAAATTACTAAAATATGCAAAGTTATTGTCTATGTTAAATTTCACCGTTAGTTTTGGACAGAATTCACTACACATGATAGAATGTAAGGCTTATATTTCCGTAATGAATACTTTACCTCATTTTATGTGCTAGAATAAGATACACACCCCCCCCCCCCCCCCCACCCCCCCACAAAAAAAAAAAAAACAATGCAACGGCAAAAATGACAAAATTTCGAGCAGATGGTTAACTACAGCGATTCCTAAGAGATTATTTTTGCACATTTTTCATCCAAAGGTAAAGATCGAATTTGAGAGTAACTGAACAAATTTTGGTAATTTACAAGTCCAAGTTGTAGTGAATTTTAGTTTCGAGATGTAACTATAAATAATGTGATAGGTTAAGGAATGAGATAAAGAATAATTTAATCCATTCCCAAATAAGACGTAGTGGATGAGCCAAAATCAGCTTCTAACAATGCCATAATTGTAATATTACCCAGTATAAACGGTCATTTTTCGAATGCAGGGTTCTTAGATACCGTACTCTTGCAAGACTAAAAAGTAATAAAGACGCAACACTTTACACCCTAGCTACTTGAGAATTGTTAGACACTCTTTGGATTCTCTAGAAATATGGTATATCATATCAACGACATGGTGGAACTTTTTCTATTATTTTAATTATGATAATTTAAGACGAGAAAAAAAAAATGCTAAAGGACGTTGCCTACCTGAGATAAAATGATCACTATAATCAATTCTTGAAGTCCAACTTCAATGCATTTTCCCAGCCATGAGCAGAAGTGAAGAACAAAGGCCATACCATAAGAAAATCAGTACATGCATAAATGCCTAATGCATAATCAACTCTTGAAGTCCAACTTCAACGCATTTTTCCAGCTATATTAATAATGAAATAGTTCACTTTTATAAGAGATTTACAAGTACAAATGAAGCTACGACATTTGTACAATACACGTCCAGAATACACAAGTTTATTGGAATTATCGGCTGAAATAGTTAAGGCCGATCAGAGATATTTGCTTGAAGAAACAAAACAAATCTACTAATCTAGATAAATCATGATCTAGTAATACGTTCAACTATTGTAGATAACTGCTGAACTGGTTACGGCCTGTAAAGGAATTTCACGTTCGGTTAGGAAAAAATCTATGACTCCCTGTAGGAGGCGGATTTAACCATTTTCACTTCTCTTTTGAAGAAAGTGTTCCCCTTTTTACTTTTGCTCTTTCGCAATGCCTTAACGATGAGAGCAAACTCAAAGACCAATTTATTAAAGATCTGAATGACGCTTAAATTGAGATTTTCCAAAACACATTCTGGTGAGGAAGAATGAGGATGCTCAAAAACTAAACTAGAAGCGCTGCTTTATTTAACAATTCTGTGTGACAATAATTGAAGAAAGGGTTCAATAGTCTTACTTCTGGGAAACCCTCTGCAAGACGCAAGTCCAATGTTAATTACAAGAGGGGGTGCCGAGAGAAGGCTGAGAGCCCTGCACCAGAACACTCTCTAACTTAGCTTTTTAATCAAACACCTGAACAGTGAGTAAAGATATCCTCAAATCCAATAGAATTTTTTCCATAAACCAGAACACCCTAGAGCAGTTTGGAAGCGAGATTAAATAATAAGTGCTCCTTGCACGGCTCTCATGGTATATTTAAACCTCTAGAAAGTAGTCGCAAAATACCGTCACCACAAAGGCATTGTCAACTCTTTTCTTAAATTATCCTTGACAAGAAACAAAAGCATTTCCATGCAGTGTCTTTTGCTTTCCACTCGTTCTGTTCTAGTAACAAACACAATCCTAAGAATTGCAAACTGGCACTAATAGCATGTGCAACCCAACCATGTTTTGATCTGTGCATTGAAGGAACCTCCTCGATGATGCAATATAAATAGTAGGGACGACAGAAGAAAAAATACTCCCCATCACCACCGGCAGCCAAGCCCCGAAAAGATTCTGGAATAGTGGATGAGGAAAGAGTTGATCACTTTTGCCTTCTCCACCTACAATAAAAAGAATTACAAAAGTCTATAGAAAGCTGACAACTAAAGAAATAGGACAAAAGAGAATGCGAAAAGAAATGCAACCAAATTCTAAATTCTGATGATTCTGCCATCCTAGAACACTTTGAGGATGACCAACACATGCAAGGTGAGGATGTACACAACAATAAGAATGGGTATGATAAGCAAAAAAATATTAAAACAAATGAATTGACAAAAGATGTCGTAGTAGAACTAGAATGTTGTAGTAAACAAACAATATAAAAGGAAAAGTAACAAATACAATTGTTGTTAGCATTGATGCAAGAACTAGAGCAAAGTTTAACTTCAAACTCTAGGCATATGATGCAATATTTCCTATACATGATGTTTTTGGTAGGACCTAATGACTTGGAGAGATTCCAATTGGAGTTTGATTATTTTCAAATTAAGTCTTTTTTTTATTCTGACAGAGTTGAAGGACAATCAAGAACAAACTTATTTAATTGATCAATTGGAAAATAGTAAGGGCAAAATGATTAAGGAACAAGAAGAAAATCAAATAGTTGAAACATTGACTTGAGATTATTTTTCTATTTCCATTTTTTTCGACTCACCAAGAGTCTCCACAAGACAACATGTTAAGTCACAAGCTAAGAAGAACTTAGAGTTGCAATCTAAAGGGATAGAAGAGAAAAAGCTTCCGGCCAGTGGCGGGATAAAACTGTGAAAATGTAGGGAGCCCGAGCTATTGATTAGTGGTGCTTGCAAGCGAGTGGCCACGAGTGACTACGTCGTTTGCTCCACTAGAGGCAGATCGGCATCTTTGTGGGGTAGATAATCCTTGAGCTGCTGCAAAACAATGAATCTGGGAAAACCATGTGAACTTGGTGGCAAATGGTGGCGATCAGCGGCATACGGTTCTGAACCCAGGGTGGCGCAAGGTTGAACAAGTTGATCTGGAAGGATCTTTGCACAAAATTGGGAGAGAAACCTAAGAAAGCGACTTCTCTCTCATTATAGTTAAAAAAAAAAAAAAAAAGAATCGGCACTGGAACTTGGGTAGGACGGGGTTGAGATTTCCTCCCCATTCTTCACAGCCTGGTGTGTTTGGTTTTAAAGAATCAAAAGTAGGAAGTTCTACTTAACTATCTGATAGCCAAACAACCAACTCCGCAGCCGCCGCTGCCACTTGTTAGGAAAGAATACATCCCTGCCGCCGGCCACTTGCAATTCTGGAAGCGTCATCGACGAAGTCTCTCCTAGCAATCCAAATCCGGCGGTCCCGATCGCCTTCGGAGTTCCAAATCCGGCGGTAGATACGGCCGTCTGGGTTTCCAGGAGCGCACCGGAAAAGGCATATACGGGTGGGGTGAAAGTGTTATTGACGCCAAAGTTTGTAGGTCCCGTTTCGCCGTCAGACTTCCAAATCCGCAGGGAGAACCGGTCACCTAAGCCCACGATTTCTCGAGATCGATCGAGGGCGTGACTTTCTGGGTTGCGAACTCGCCAATATCCATAGGCTTCAGAGGTAAGGGATAAAAAAAAAAAAACAATAAAAAGAAAAAAGAAAAAACTCTGCCTGTTATATTGTATTTTGGTGGATAGTATTTGTTGTAGAAGTTTTGTTGAATCTGTGATATAATTTGTTTGGATGTGATTTCTGTATGGGGTAACTTTGATTTGAAGTTTAGGGGATGAATTTGTGTGATTGTTGTGTGGTGAAGCTTCCTGTGGTATGGTTATTTTGGGTGTGATTGAGTAGTTGGTTGGTTAGTTGAGTCTATTGTTTTGGATTGGTGAGAGGAGACTATATAGACCAAAAGCCATGTATTTATTAGTTCTTTATAAGTAAATTAAAGGGATGAAGTGTGGAATTTAAGTAAATCATCAATGGAGTAAGGTAGAATCTATTAGGTTTGTTATACTTAATAGATAATTTGGTGAGTACCACCAATACCTTGCCTATCAAATTAGTTAATTACTAAGTTGATGGTCAAGTTACTTCAAAGAAAAAAGCTAGATAGTGAAGAGTTTAAGACAAGAGACACAAGAAGAACAAGGAATCTTTAAGATTTTTGAAAATCTTTAGGAGGAAATAATGATGTAGAAGTAAGAAAAATGAAATTTGATTGGATAATCCTTGCAAGTAGAGACATGGCTAAAGGAAGTATAGCTCAATAGGAGAAAGTGAGAATGGAAAAAGAAATTCAAGAAAGTTATTCATAGTGCAATCAAAAAATACAAAACAAAAGGAAAAGCTAGAAAAGACAAGCAATGTAATCTCTAATGAGAGTGTTGAACATAGAGGAAAACATGAGTCTTAGAGTAAGGTTGTAGTAAGAGGTGCTCATATGACATACTAGTCCCCAGTGTTAAATCAAGAAAAAAAAGTTGCTCCTCCAAAGGAAGTAATTGTAGAAGGCAGTAAATTCTATGAAAATTGTATTATAAGATTCTTTCTAGGATCAAAGTTACCTTTCTTTATAGTAAAAGTTACCAATAACGAGTTATTGGAAAGCCATTATACATGGATAAGGCCACTAAGTTAAGATAGAGGATATTATATGCAAAGGTATGTGTTGAAATAGACGCAAAGTGTTCTTTACCAACTTCATTGGAAATTGACATAGGAAATGACGCTATATTTGAGGTAGGAGTGGAATATTGTTGGTTGCTAGGGATATGTAAGAACTGTGATTATTTTGGACATAAGGAATGTTTTATAAAGAAAAAAGATATATGGGTTCCAATGCAAAAGAACTCACTAAGTCAGCTAGAGAACAATGATAAAAGACATGGGGATCAAGGAAATATTGATAAAGGTAATGTAGACCAAGTACTTAAGGACTAGGGACATGAGGATATAGGAGATAAGAATCATGGTAATATACAAATTGCAAATTTCATACTGCATGAAGTTGAATCCTCCCTTAATGAGCAAAACAAACTACAAAGTCCAAAGGCTAGCATAGATCAAAGCAATAAAACAAGTGTAAATGGACAAGGAAACAAAAGAAGCCCCGAAAGGAGTACAAGTAAGGAGGATAACAACCAATAATAGATTTAGAGTGTTGATGAATAATTCTTAGGAACCAAGTGGAGTGGGATGCAATGATACTAAAGGTTTTAAAGGAAAAACTACCAAAACTTCAAATAAATGATCATATTCTTACGAAATGTAAGGGGCATCAATAAAAGCTCTAAATAAAAGAAGGTACAGAATATGATCAAGAATGCAAAAGCTGATATTGTCATTTTGTTATAACACAAAATAAAAGAAGATAGAGCACAATGGGTGATAAATTCTCTTTTTTCTTAGTGGGGATTTGTTCACAATTATAGAGATAATGAAAATGGAAGGATTTGGATTGTATAGAAGAAGCCACATCTTAATATCACAATGCTTAATAGTCCTAAATAGGTAGTGAATTGTAGAATGGAAGAGGGGCACAGAATATAGTATTTATCTGCATTTATGCAGTAAATACAACAAATGAACAAAAGGATATTTGGAGCAACGTCACACAATGTTCTAACAATTATGGGAAGCAATGACTACTTGTGGGAGATTTCAATATAGTGAGGAATCTAAATGAAAGATTTAGTGTGGTTGGCATATGGGTAGAAGGAATCTTATTTTGGCAATGAATTTGTACATGATTATATACAATTTCTTTGCAAGCTACAATCAAAACTATACAAATATAAAAAAAAAAAAAAAAAAAGAATCAAAACTATATTAGGAAAAAATTATGTCATCAAAGTTATGTAGAAAGGTGATTCCCCACTTTGGGAAGTCATTGGATGGGCTATCCTATGAAGAAAACCTATGGTCTATTGTTTGGACACATGCAAGCTTCCTATGGGGTGTCTTGCATGTGTATAGGAAGAGAGGTCTCTATGTGGTAGACTAGGTCAACTAAAAATGGGAAGTTAATTAACCTTTGATGCATATGTTTACATACTAATTAGTAAAAAGTATAAAGTGAATATAAAGCTAACTTGAGCTAAACATCTTAACTGAAGTAATAGTCAATCTTGACATGCTTAGCACGAGCATAAAAGATCTAGTTCTCATGAGATAGATGGTGGATATTTTATCATACCATAAGGTATGAGGGTAAGGAAGGAGATGTGGTACTCAATCCACTAGCTTAGCAATAGTGCCAACTAAGCACTTAGATGTGATCTCAATTTGGAGCATGAAATAGTGCATTTCCTATGAAAGCCCCATAAGATAAAATTAGTCTCTAGTAAAACATAAAAGCCTTTAGTAGAAAGTTAGACAAGACATGAAAAGGAGGGGAGCTCTTTATGGGGAGGAATCCATCGCAAGGAGTGTTGTTCAAGAAATGAAGTAGATGTTTTACCATTGAAAAGAACTGAAAGGACTCCTAAAAAAGAGGATACCTACCATCTCTAGATCTTCCATTGGTGCCTAGTATAGAGCAATGGTTAGCATTACATGTGGATCACTTGAACCCTTGGATTATTTTAGGACCTTGGTGTAATCCTCTCACAACATATATAGATATATATATTATATTTTTACACCAAATCAGCATTGAAAATTGTAACCAATTTGATTTTTCATGAGCGAATAAAATACATAGAAATTATTGTCAATTCATGTGCAACAATACGTACAAGGGATTTGTTAAAAGACATCTTTATACACACATCAAAGGCCTTTTCCATCAAATAACATTAAGACTTATTATCCAAGGTCGAAGTATTTTTTTATTAAATTGGGGCAAAATCCTTACTATTTGTTAAAAGACAATATTAGATGTAATAACCAAATCATCTAAACAAATAACTGGGGCAAAAACCTAACCTATACATGAAAAGGTTCCACTGAGGAGGGAAAAAGAAGTGCAGAGCAGACATTGAAGTAGGTCTAACCGATAACTTCAATCATATAGCTTTTGCGAAACCAATTCATTTCAATACATAACTTAATCGTAAATCAGACTATATGAGGAAATCATCTGGGTTAGTAGAGATCAATGCAAGTCCTCATCACTAGAAGAATCCTCTCCGCTAGATGTCAAGTCAATATCACTACCTTCTAAATGTATTCCATCCTACCTTTCCATGAAGATTTATACGCCTTAGATTTTATTGGTTAGGCATTACGAGATGACGTAAATAAACAATGTGTTGTACAATTCATAGTATAAAGCCCCTAGGCCTTTCCACTTCCTAATCCATCACTTTTTCTAGTTTTCCTTCCACTACAATCATGACAATGACAAATTCAATTACTTCACATATTCACCGGAAAACCATGTGATTTTGTATACTAGACCATGTGGCTTTGCATACAATCCTGTGCCCCACTCAGACAATCCAAACCGCACCCTCCACACAGACATTTCATAGCCCCTCCCCATTAAAGACCGAGTTGCGTCCTAGTGACGTTTCTTTGAAAAATTACGTCGAGCAAAAGTTGGCACCAATCAACTAGGAGATGAGACATCCCTACTTATTCATCGCACATGCTTGTGCATGGGTTGTTGCCAGGGTTCGATGTTGTTTCTCTAAACTTAAATGATTTGATGGATTTCAAGTAAGGTTAAGGTAAATGTCGGGGTTTGGAGTTGGCAGCGGCAAAGGAGCAAGATGGTGCAGTTTTGAGTTTGCGTTGTGATCGTGTCTTATCAGAAAAAGACATCTGGAGCCGTAGGTAGCTAGGGGATTGTATCTGCGAAGGAAAATGTTCAACTCTATATTTCCTACTTAAAAAACAGATTTTAAAACACGCCATCACATTTTTAAACATTGATCACAATTTTTAGTACATTGGCAAAATAGAACACATTGGATTCAGCACAAAATACTTTTTCTAAGAATCCCTTCAATTGATTAGTGAAGGAATGCTGGCTTAAAAACTAAGATTGATTTCTTGATGCAACTTAACATCAAGAGCAAACACTCAATGAGATAATAATATTTTTCTATAAATGTTTTTCTTTTCTCCACTTCTTTCCACGTATCTTACATATATAAATGTTTTGTATGCACCGTGAATTATAACCACATTTCTTTGACATATATCCACAAGCATACCTAAAAAGAAAACTCAATAACGACACTCCACTAAAACAATAATTCATTATTAATTTCCAGTAAAATCTTTAAATAGCGAATATTGAAATAAAATTTCTAAAAGGTAGATAACAAGCAAATCAGGTCCAAGTCATTTGATACTGAAACAAGGTCAACCACAATACAACATGAAGAGACAAAGTTTTTATATAACATATCAATAAATCGTTATGATCCAAATAATAAGATTAATTATACGTTGAAGATCTCTAACTTGGGGAACTGCAAGATCATCTTAAACATAACAATGTGAGATCAATTTATATTTCAATACATGCAAATACTTATTCCAAGAAAAGATTAAATCAAACCCAAAATCTATATTTAAAATAAAAGACCTTAGTTTAACGTTAAACAATACAAGGTATCCATTTGTGTGTGATAATAGATAATAAGAGAGAACTTATATTGTGCTTCTTAGAAGTACATACGATAATGAAAAAATATCTAATTTTAGTATCTTAGTATTCATAAAGATTTCGCATGAACATTAAAGTAATTTTATCATTTGTACTCATTATTAATCATCATCCTCGGACCAAAAAAATTTCATTGCCCCTCTCGTTTAGAACATTTCACCCATTTCAAGGTTCTCACAACCATTATACATAACATCTCCAAGGATACATTGTCCATTTTATTTCCAAACTACTAAATTTCTTATATTTGCTCCTACGAACTACAAATCCGAACACCGGCTATAGATAAATTACTACAGTGTTCTAAGCTATTGTCTATATTAAATTTAGCCGTTAGTTTGGCACAGAAATCACTACACATGACTAGCTTGTGCGGCCTAGCTTTCCTTAATGAATAATTTGCCCTATTTTATATACTAGAATAAGGTACCCAAAAAAAAAGGTAAAAGTAATAGTGAGGAAAATTCAAACAAATCGTTAACTACAACGACTTCTAAGAGATAGAAATTATTTGTGCATAGACTATTTTTGCACATTTTTTTTCCAAAGGCAATGATCGAATACGAGGGTAACTGAGCAAATTTTGGCAATTCACAAATCCAAGTTGTAGTGAATTATAGTTAGGATGTAAATATAAATAATGTTATAGTTTAAGGAATGAGATAACGAATAACTTAATCCATTCCCAAATAAGAGATAGTCGATGGGCCAAAATCAGCTTTTAACAATGTCACAATTGTAATATTACCAAGTATAAACCATTATTTAGGGAAGGAATCGATCTCTTTCCCATTGCCCACTTTTACGATAAAACATTTTAAAGTTGATTGGAATGAAAGAAGTGCACTGGACGGTTGTCCAAAGGTAATATGGTGCTTGATTGGAGAATTTTAAAGTCTTCCCGAAGGATCTATGTGAGAGGTTATGGCTATATTGTCACCTTAAACATTATTTTGACTTCGTACTAGGCTCTAGACTAGCCAATAATAGGATTGCTTTATATGGTCAAAAGAAGGAGAGAAACTACGTCAACAAGTACATGAGAACTGGGGCTATGAGCTACGTGTTAGAGCTACTGACTTTTAATCGTAAGATCCTTAGTTCAAATCTCCTCACTCCCATTATCTATAGAAAACAAAAAAATAAAAAAAGTGGAGAGTAGATATGTAAATAGCTAGAGATTGATGCTAAAATTCTATATTGTAACTTTGCTTCTCACTCATTTTGATGATATTTACATTTATGGTGAAACCCAATATCTCATATCGTTTGTTACCAATTTTGAACCACATGACATCTAAAAGGTGTATATGGATCAATGCTCAATATCTAAAGGGTATGGCTATAATATGACCCAAAGCATTATATTGCCTTGGTTTTAGTTCTAGCCTACCCAATAAACGCATTGCTGTGCAAGGTCAAATGAAGAAGAGAAACCTCATAAAAAAATGGGGGGTACATAATTAAGTGGCTCGAAACAAATGCTAAGGCTCTATATTGTAACTTTTGTTTTGACTAATTTTGATGATATTCAACTTTATAGTGTTACACGAGCTCCATATAGTATGAACCAAGATCTTTTGTAGCCAATTTTTAACTATTTGACAGCTAAAAGGTTTACATGAAGAGAAGCAGCTTTAGAACTTTTATGCTAATCAAGCCCAAATTGGTAATAATCTTAACCCAATCTGCAATTATTAATTGATTGGACTACTATATGGCTTGAAGAATTATGATGAAAAGACATGATTTATTAAATATTAACCTATTCTTGGAGATCAAAAGAATAAAAGTTACTGGTTAAGTAATATTTCTATTGAATCTTGAGATCACTTTTTTTTTAGACTATTTATTGTTGTCATTTAGGTACAATAAAACTGCTTACATAAAAAAGATTGTAGGAGATAAATTTATTATATTAAAACAATTACTAATATAGCTCGGAAACTATTTGTTTAGTATGCCTAGAAGCCTGATAAGACTATTTTTTTATGTACTATAATGTTATGTAAGGTCCTTTCACCAAGTTATATTCTGAACCATTTTATATTGATATATCTTCTATATAAAATCTTCACTTAGCAAAAAAGAAAAAGAAAAAAAGAAGAGGAAAAACCTATTCTTGGGTCCACCATATGATGTAAAGAAGCAATTGATAAACCATGATGTTCTTTAAGGGTTTAACATTACAGATTCTATATGAAATATCCATAAAAAGGATCACACTTTTACAGAAGACTACAACAAGTTCCAACAAGCATGATTAGGTTGTTAATCACTGGAAGGTTTAAAGGGGTGGCACCCTTATATTCGAGTCATTTAATCACAGTTTTAACAACAATCTAGTAAATTTGAAGATGAATTTTGTTGAGGCAGTGAAGGATGATATAAATCTTATACTAGCATATTATATGTCTACTCATGAGCGTAAGAGGTTAAAATAAAACTTGATTGATATTGTTTTGAAAAATTTCAAAGGAAAAGTTGTTGCAACATCTTTCAAATAAAGCCCTTTAGGACCCCACGAATGGATGCCTTTCAAAGTGCAATTCTAACATTAGTTCTTAAGTAAAACGAAATAAATTCACATTTAAACATTACTTAAAAATTGCGTCTCTTTAATGTTGGACTTCAAAACTCAACATTGAATTTGACTACTATTATTGAGATTTCCTCATTTGTTATTTCAAATGTTAGTATTGTTTGTAATAAGCAAGCTTCCAATGCCTTGAAATACAAAGTTTCTAGGTCAATCAATAAGTTTGTAGAAGGCCTACTTATCAATCGTCTTCCGTTGTTTCATCACCCGATTCGAGCTGGGCATCATCGGATTGCCCCTGGGAATCCTCCAAGCCCCCCTCTGTATCATTCGATTCCTCCTGAGAAACATCCGAGTTCCCCTGGGGATCCTCCGAGTCCCCCTCGGTACCGTATGATTCCTCCTCATCCGTAGAGTTTTGACCATCTTGAAAGATTTCATCCATATCAAAGCACTCAGTCATTTCGAGAAAGCATCGTTTAAGAAAATCATAAATAATTTTTTAAAAAGTTTTTATGTGACTAAGTTGTTTACCTTTTGAGTCGCAAGAAGAATCACAGTATTTCAACAGCTTAATAAGATATTTACGCAGGTTCTTCCACCTCAGAAACGAGTTGATCCTAAACAATAGTAAGATCAAACATTAAGACCTGTATATCAAGCTGCAAAATACTTAATTTTTATAAATCTCGTACTCTAGAAAAACAATTGTCTCAATATAACCACTCTGAACATGATTAGGACCTCTGACTCAAAAATAACAAGAAGAAATAAAACCAAATTCAAAATGGATTAAGAACCTGTCAAGTTCAATTGAAGGTAGGGAATAGAACTTCTTGGTCTTCTTCCACCGACGCCATCTATTGTGTTTACTTCTACAAGCTGCTTTGCCCGGGACAGTGGAGTCGAAAAAGAAAGCAACAACAGCTGCCACTGTTGCCGGAGACGAAAATATCACTTGCATTGTGGTGTTGAACTGCAAGTCATGCAAACCAGCATAACTCAAGTTTTCCATACGAAAAGTGAACAACAATGAGGATAAGCAGAAGTAAATATGCTCACCCATATAGAATCAGTGTGGGCAGGACCCTGACACGGCATCAACTGAAACCCGTTAAAATATTGAGGCACGCTTAGACCCATGAAGAGTGCAAAGCCCAGAATGAATTTGGACCTGTTGTTACGTTTTTTGTGGTATCGAAGAAGGGCAACGCCAGAAGAAGCTGCTCAACCCAAAGAAAGGTGGTTAATATTGTGTAAACAGAGAAAAGAAAGAAAACCATAGAACTTGAATTCATATTCAGAATATTCGAGAAAGATGTTTAGAACTGTTGCTTGCCTTTTAGCACCAGGTAGGGTTTCCTCATACTGGCTCACGTATAGTTAATGCAAAAATTTCCAACAAGCCGTGAATAGCAATGGGATGTCTCATCTCAATCAATAAGGTAGTAAAAGAGACATACTATTCATCTTTAATTGCAACAGAAGATGAAGAAATCTTCTATATAGCATGATATATTAGTGTTAAAAAGTTCAATCCTATCTAAAACTAGACTAAAAATATAATACATTTTCTTTGTATATTATGTTTTTAGTTACAAAACCAATTATGTAAATAAGATTTTTGTCACATTATCATTAACAATTAGATTTACAGTGAATTTTGAAACATAAATTTTATACCTGCTCTAAGTATATGACCAGATAATATTGAAATTGCATCATAATTACAGCAATGATTAAGGGAAAATAAGATTTCAGTGAGTATCAAGTCACAGCACAAAAGTAGATTGACTTCTGTCTCCTAACAATCTCATTACTAGCTAAAATTAGAAACCCACATCATCTCATTCTATAGCTCCATATTATTACAATGACATCATACAGATTGCAGGTTCCGGTAATTCCATTACATTTTTTTTTTTTACAAATAATTTAACTTCCAAGACGATGATCTGACTCGTCCGAACTGAATCGAAACGAGAAAAGTTAAGTTTCATATACATTCATCCCATAATTTCTCTCCTTTTCAGATCATTAACTCGTAACTTATCTAATCTTACTCTTCGCCGAATATTTCTCCTTTGAACGATTTACTTTCCATTGCCACCATGTACTCCATTATTTAGACAGAAGCAAGTTACGAATACAGGAACCAAAAATAAAAAATGTCATATCGTGATTGCCAAAGAAACGCTATACGTACCCACATAGCCATAATGAATACAGTTCAATGCCGCTGTAATTGGCAGTGGAACGGAAGCAAGAAGAGCCCCGGGTTTTCCTGGGACATCATTACATGTACCCGAAGGACCATTCAGTAAGTTAAATGCAATAAATTTAAGAAAAATCCCAAGATGCTCTCAATATATGAGATAATCACCTAAAAAAGAGCTCAAAATCATTAATACCGCCGCTACTTCGGTGACTCTACGATTTGGGAGCTCGGTTAGTCCCAAATGACCTGCACTTTCACTTTAAAGAAACAATGACCGCATAGTTAGATCACATCATCCCAGACATAAACATGTACATTCATGTTAGGGATACATATGGGCACAAAAGGGTGGTAAATTTGCTATTGGTAAATTATCAGAAGAGAGATTTTAACATAAGACAGTTAAGCTCTTGTGCTACACCTAATATTCTAACATATTATGAACTAATGTACTGAAAAAGATTCTATGAATTATTTGTTTCTCAAAAGTGGTCAGTTACAGTAAGTTTTAGATGTAGTTTATTTATGAACTCCTAACTCAATCAGTATTTATTACAAAGGGAGCTTATGCTGCACTCGAGCGTAGTATTTTTTATTTTTCTGAATATACTCCGGTGATCTCCTAACCGAAACTAGTGCAGTCCAAAGTTGAGGATTCTTCTTGAAAATTGATCAAGACACCAGTAGAAGTTAAATATTTACACTGATGCACTGGAGCCACTTCCGGAGCCAAAGATGCTGTGCAAGAGAGAGCCAATTCCCTAACATGCTACAAGTAGTTAACGTCCGAAATCTAATAAATATCAAAAACAATAATAAAACATCAGTGTATCCGTTAATACCTGCCAGACCACGGCACGGCTCTGTGCACGAGGAGGCATAGGTTCTTTACGTGCATATCCCGATGCAGCAATATATGTTGCCGTGGACTGTTTCCAATGAAGGGAGAAGTTATATCAAAGAAGAGAAAATAACATCAGCTCACATCATATGCATAATGGGAAAGTACTTCAGGAAAGGAACAGAAGTATAGTAAAATATTAGTGAGAGAAATAGGTAGAGAAAAATAGATGAATCATTATGAGCAGTAATTCTGAATGTACCATTTTTAAGTCGTCAAAAGACTTAGAAGAAATATATGTTTTTGAGTAAAAAAGATTCCCATAGCTGTTAAAAGATTATATATTCAATGTGTCTAGACATTTAAAAAGACCATAATGATGTAATATTGTAAATGGTCTCATGATAAAGACATGCTACAAGTCTTATCTTGGGTCGATAACAATTATATATAAAAAATTTATTGGATGAAAAAAAAAAAGAAAGAAAAAAGGATCATATTCATAACTTCAATCAAAGTATTCGCACAAGTACAGCCAATTGCTATCACCAAAGTATTTTAAAAGTAAATCCACCCGGTAAAGCTCTTGACAAGTATGCCTAGATTATTTTATATTATAAACCACAACTATCACCAATGTAGGACAAGTTGGACATATTAAACCAAACTCTAAGTGGTTTTAGCATTTCCTTTTGCCTTGTTTTCTTCTCTTTTGTCACTTATGCATTGACGGATTCCTTAACTAAGGGTGTTCAAAACTTTCGACTTGACTTTTAACCTATTTTGACTTTATCAGATTGATTTCTAACGTTGGGTGGATCGTTGCTGCAAAAATTTTGGATTTCAATGACAGTCAAGATTATAAAGAGGTCTACAAGGTGAGAATTAAAGATCGGTTTCCAATACCAATGATTGACTAACTCTTTGAAGAGTCAAAGGGAGCTCAAGGGGAAGATGTGTATGAAATGGCATTTAGAGCACCCCACAGCTATTATGAGTTCCTTATAATGCCATTTGGGCTTATAAATGCATTGTCAACTTTCCAAGGGCTCATAAGCTGATTGTCCTAATAGATTTGAGCAGCTTACACAACTTCTTGCGTTTAGGTTCGCCCAAGACAATAGGTTTATAACTCGACAAGGCCCCATGGTCCAAAGTTAGAGAGGCTAATGGAGTCAGGATTCAATGCAAAGGCTGCTATTAGTCTATAAGCATGTCGGCGTAAGGAGTCTTGCAAAAGTTGGAGTTTCACTTATTGCCATTACAAGGCTCCGACATGGTTTTGGGCATATAACGGTTATGCACGTTGAGTTTAATCTTGTGGGATTTCTCAAAGGTGTATATTTCTTTCAATCTAGGAGGATGAAGGGCGGAGTTTACAAGGATCAATGCCCTAGAAGATGAAGTTGTAGGAAGCAGAATGATGGAGAAAGAAATGACAAAAGGGAAGGCATCTATTTTGTTGCAAATCAGAGTATAAGCATAGAAGAAGATGACGAGGGCGAGAATGAAGCTCGTGGGCTGAAAGTCAACTGCAAGGAAATGTGTTGTTGGGACCAACAGGAAAAGTCTAGAAATGATGACATTCTAATTACAAACCCACACTTATTTTATTTCAATGACATCGTTAATAAAGAAAAGTAGGAAGGTGCGGAAGCTTTAGAACATCTTCTTCGCCTTTTTAGCAATGTCTTCCCAGAGCCAAAGGGATTACTGCCTCGATGTTCTAAAGATCACACCATGTACTTGGTGCCTGGGGTACAGGTGGTAACCACTTGCTTATACAAGAATCATTTTTTCCAAATATCTAAGATCGAGTGAATAGTGAAGGAGTTGCTAGACAGTTGGGTCATTCAACCGAGTGTTAGCCATTCATGTTGCCAGATGGTGCTAGTGACAAAGATCAATGGCTCTTGGCATCTCTATGTTGATTATAGACAGTTAAGCAAGCTCACAATCGAGGAAAAGTTCCTGATTTCATCTCTAGACGAATTGCTAGACAAAGTTCAAGGTGTACAGATTTTTTCAAAGCTAGATTTAAGTGCTGGCTATCATCAAATTAGAGTGAAAGATGAAAACTTGCCTAATTGCTTTCTGTTTCCTGCACAACCACTATGAGTTTTTTATGATGTCCTTTGGGCTCACAAATGCACCATCAACATTTCAAAACCTCATGAATTCATGAATTCAATATTTAGTGAATACCTCCGAAAGTCATCTTAACACTTTCTTAATGATATTCTGGTGTTTAGCAAGGAATGGCCTAAGCATGTGAAGTGTTTTGAGATTGCTAATTATTCTTTAAGAACTGTGTCTCTATGTGGAGAATGAAAAATGTAGGTTGGGCTGTGAAAGAATTCAGTTTCTGGGCCACAATATCAATGGTTCTGGAATTTCCACGGACATAAGTAAAGTAGAGAGTATAATTAGCTCGCCACATTTAGAGCTAGTAAAAGGTTTTCACGGGTTCTTCGGACTAGCTAGTTATTACCAAAGGTTTCATGAGTAATTTAGATAAAATTGCTCAACCTCTTACTGACCTGTTATACAAGGGAGAGCTCAAATGGGGGGACATAGTTGAGAAAGTATTTATGGCACTCGAGAAGGCTTCGAGTGATGCCTCCATGCAGACTTGGAGTGTAATGCCCTAGGGTAGGGGTGGTCACAGTTACTTTATCAAAATAAAAGGTTAATTGCCTTCTTCAGTCATGCATTGCATGGTAAGAACCTTGCTCTCTCAACTAATGAATGTGAGCTTTTGGCTTTCACGCTACAATGCAGACATGGAGGCACTGCCTCCTTGGTAGGAGCTTTGTGGCTAAGATAGACCAACAAGGTTTACACCATCTCTGGAGCTAGAAATTATCAACCCTTGTCCAACAGAGGTGGGTGGCTGGTCAAACTCATAGGGTACAATTTTCGGGTGGAATATCAGCTTAGTCATCAAAACATGGCAGCTGATACCCAATCTACATGAGACGAAACAGAGGAGGTGTAGATGAATGAAGGAAAAGGATCCTCTGGGCAATTCGCATGTGCGGCAATCTCCAAACTGGTTTCAAAGTAGTTGGAGTCTATTAAGGAAGAAATGCCTCGATTTTCAAGTTACAAAATCTGGTCAATTGGTTGCATAAAAGGGAGTTGTCAAATCGATGGGTGTTTTTAAATGGGATCCTCTACTACAAAGGAAGGATATATTATCAATAGAGCCAGAGTCGGTTCTGTAGCTAAGGATGCAAAAGAGGAAGGAACTCGTACTCATCAAGTGGCAAGGTCTGAGAGAAGAAGGCACCATGTGGGAAGAAGTTGACCAGATCAAGCACCATTTCCCTAGTTTAACCTTGAGGACAAGGTTCTCAAATTAGGGAATGCATTGTTACTTGCCTCTCCATACTCTGCAACACGTTAGCTCATGGGTGGGAAGAACAGAGATAGTTGTAAGGTGTAGGAGCTAACATAATGAGTGCTTAAGTGATAATACTGCATGTAATCAAAGAGCAAGAGGAAGGGCCATGGGTGGTAGTGAAAACCATGAGCAGTCATATCTCTGTACGCTTTTGTAAAGTGTAAGGCTTCCTTGTTTGAGTAGGCAGAGAGGGGCATGATATAAGGGCGCATGCATAGTGATGGAAGTAGGATTTTGAACCCCAGAAAACAGCTTGGTACTTTGGGGTCTTCCCTTTCCTTGACGATATATTTGTTATACTCCTCTGATTTGCCAAAATTGTTTGGAAACAAGGGTTTTAGCTTTGGCTATTAGACAATTTTCCTTTATTACTTGTCGGTGAAAAGATCCTTAGCCTAGGCGCGTTACGTCCTACTTGTGTTGAGGGGATTTGATTAATAAAGATATATTCTTCTTACTATCGTTGCTATTGATATGTATGTGTGATTTGTCCTTTACTGCGTTTTAAAATTCGCAAGAAGAAAAAGCCTATCCCCATATTAATATTTGTAGGAAAAAGTACCCAAAGAATGATTTGAATAAGTCAAACCTCCACAGTCGAAACAAAAGAAGCAGCGATCATTGTCAAAGCATCTCCAGCTTGCAATGTAGGACGTCCCCATTGAAATGGATGAGGAACCCTGATCCTACATATGGCAATATGGCATCATTTGAAATGAAGCATAAATTTGACCTACGTTTACACTAGCCAACAAAATAATGCTTTAAATGTTACTTTTATCACGAATTTAACCTTTTTGTCTCTTTTTGTACTTTTCTCGTATTCAAAAGACAAACAATGGAGCCTACAAAACCACCTAAGCCTTTTCTTCCTTATTAAAAATGGCACAAATAATTTAGAACAACATCCGTCATCGAAAACAACCCTGTAGAAAGCGCAAGCACTGCCCATTTAACAATAGAGTGAAACTTCTCTGTTCATTTGTTTGAAATTTTAGACAAGCATTTCATTTGAATAGGGAAAATATTTGGGTTCTTTTTAACATCTAGTAACCAGAATCAGGATGCCCAATTAATCTCGCTACTTCTAAGCTACAAACCTGTAAACAATCCATGTTACAGCTGAAAAGAAAGCGATATTTTAAAATCCTTTTTCAAGTGAAACATTGTAACATAAGATAACGTAAAAACGCTAAGAATGAGAGATGCATAAGTGGATTATGGACAAGTTTTCGAATTTGTACTCACCAAGGGGTGGCATTAATTAGGCCTGAACTATCGATCCGACAACTCGTCTGGATTTTTACAGGCTGATTATCATACGCACCGGCTGCAGTCAAAATTGCTGCATATGCCCATACAATAACAACTGAAAGTGTGGCTGCATTGTGTTTAAATATCTCCCGTATTGAACCTTTTAACACAGTGGGTACATACTGCATAGGAATTAAGAATTACTTTAGTCAAAAGGATGGACAAGAAATCCAAGTAAATTTTATCAAATTATGAGAGCAAAAAGGTGAAAAAAAAAAGTGACGAGCTTTGCTAGTTTCCATGTACTTAATACACTTTTGTTCTCTTTGCAAATTTGAGAAAGGTGGGGTCTACTGTTCCCTTGTTAGAGTGAATGGGGATAAAGATGCAACAACTTGACACCCTAACTACCTGAGAATTGTCATATGTACCATTTGGATTCACAAGAAATATGACATATCATATCAACGAATTAAGAGTATAAAGACTTAACGGACCCTTTCTATTATCTTAATGTATGGAAATTTAAGGCGAGTAAGCAACAAAATGCTTAAGGACGTTGCCCACCTGAGAGAAAATAATCAATATAATCAACTCTGGAAGTCCGACTTCAATGCATTTTGCCAACTACGAGCAGCAGTGAAAAACAAAGGCAATTTCATAAGAAAATCAGTACATGCACAAACGACTAATCAATTCTGGAAGACCAACTTCAACTCACTTTTCCAGCTGGAGTAAGTAATGAAGTAGGTCACTTTCGTAAGAGATTTACAAGCAATGAAGCCACGGCATTTTAGCAAGTTTATTGGAACTACATATCCAATTTTTAAATAAAGAGTAAAATAATGTTAAAGATAGTGTTGTCCTATGTCAAAATCATAAAGATAAATCTTTGGCCTTATAAGTGTGAGGCTTCCTCCTTTTGTTCCTACCCAATCTCACAAATGAGCTAGTCCTTCATTTAAAAAATACTAAGCTTAGACTGCAAGAGAATATTGGACAATAAAGTTTTATCATTAAAGAGAAAAGTACTTGTTATGTTCCTTACAAACTTAGACAACTCTTTTCTTCAATGTGGTCTTTTAGAAAAAGGTGAACCTGAGCTTTTAATATGGCATTGGAATTACCCTAAGTCCTAAAGTTACGCTTTTTTTCATGTGCAGTACTAGTGTCAACATGCATACGAAGGGAAATACTAAAAGTGGTTATTATCCCACGTCATGAGTATGAGAAATGAACCTTTGATCTTATAAATAGTGAAATTTTTTCATAAAATAAACCTCACACTTCAATAAATAGTTAAGGCATGTAGTAATTATTGGATAATTTCAACTTTGGCTTGCCAAAAACTTCTAGCAGAGAAACAAGATAATTTAGTCTGCATAAATGTTGAGCTGATTGCGCACTACTTAGGAATTTCAACTTTGGCCTGTAATAACAACTTTAATAAATAGTTAAGGCATGGTAGTAATTCTTGGGTAATTTCAACTTTGGCCTGGCAAAAACTTCGAGCGAAAAAACAAGATAATTTAGTCTACATAAATGCTGAACTGATTGCGCACTATGTAGGAATTAAAGTTTCGGTTGAGACAAAAACTGTAACTTCTTATGGGAGGTGGATATAATCATTTTCACTTCTATCGCGAAGAAGAAGTGTTTCCCGATTTACTTTTTCTAGTTTATAATCAATGATTGCAAGCTCAGATTCCCATTTCTTAAAGATCTGACAGACGCTTAAATGTGAGACTTTCCAGACCATTACACATCCTGAGAGCACATCACAAGAAAGAATTAGAACGCTTAACAACTAAACTTGAAGCACTGACTCGTGTAACAATCATGCACGACAATAGTAGGATAAAGGGTTCAACAGTCTTACTTCTGGGAAACCCTGTGCAAGACGCCCAAGTCCACTGTCAATCACAAGAGGAGCTGCGGCAAGGGGGCTCAGAGCCCTGCACCACAAGACTCTGAAACTTGAGCTTTTTTATCGAACAGGTGGAGAGCGAATAGAGATATCCTCAAATACAATAAACCTTTTTCCCAAAGTCCTACCTGGCATATTTTTTCCATAAACCAGAATATCCAAGAGCAATTTGCAAGAGGGATGAAATAATTTGTGCTCCTTGCATGGCTCTCATGGTATGTTTAAACCTCTAAAATGTACTCGGAAATACATCAGAAACACAGTAAGGAAGAAAAAAATAAAGATCCCAAAAGATAAATAGTCACCTCTTTTCTCTTACTATCCTTCACGAGAAAGAAAGCATTTCTAAGTAATTTCTTTTGCTTTCCAATCGTTCTGTTCTAGAAACAAACAGAATCCTAAGAATTGCTAACTGGCAATGATAAAATGAACAAACCAACCTGTTTTTGATCTGTGTATTTAAGGAACCTCCTCGATGAGGCAATATAAAGAGTAGGGACGACGAAAGAAAAAGAACTCCCCATCACCACCGGCAGCCGAGCCCCGAACAGAGTCTGGAAGAGTGTGCTAAAGCCAGCAACAAAGAGGAAAGTGTTTATCACTTCTGCCTTCTCCACCTGCAATAAAAGAATTACAAAAGTCTGTAGAAAGGTGACAACTAAAGAATCGGGACAAAAGAAGAAGCAGAAAGATATGTTATTTTACCAGACTTTTGTGACTATGATAGATTATTGTCCTTTAGACGAGTGGGTAGACAGACAAGGAATTCTCATTGGGTTTGTGTTGTTATTGGACTTAAAATAGTGGCAAGATAGTTGACTGTGTGACTTGATGAACTGTCAAGGTTATTTTAGAGAATGATTAAAGCAAGTCGACCCTTATTGGATGAAAGCTCCCAATAATTAGCAAAAACTTCCTCGTTAGTACAGAAGATTATTTACCCAAATTGTATAGATCTATGATGCTTTAGTCTTGCATTAGATTTATTTACTGCACGGTCCCCTTTTGCCCCCAACAGTTTGATGAGCAGAAGACAACCAAGGATTCACAAACATTGTGTTAGGTCTCATGTATAGTAGTTCATGCTTATTAGTTTGTATTAGTATACTCTTGGTAAATCTATATTTCAGTTATAGCTCGACCCTTCCAGCCAATGAACTCAAGAATTTCTTTCACTTCAGAGATCTTTAAATCTTCCTTAATAACCTAAGAGAATTAGATATTGTCGTGATTACATCTGATAAAGAGTTCAACGTCTAAGGGAGAGAGAGAGAGAGAGAGAGAGAGGGGGAGAGGGAGAGGGAGAGTTCCTTACATAACCACCACCCATTATTGGAACAAGAACATTTGAGATAGTAACAGCTGTACCAAGCATCACCACATAATGTTGAGATCCAGGTATAATGACCTTGACTACATCAAACAAAATATATAGATACATATAAACATGAGACAGATGAGATGAGAAAAATCAAAGGGTAAGAAAAGTATAGAAGGCTAGTGAAAATGAAAATACGACAATTTTATGTTTTAAGAGTTTATTAAAGAGTATTCATCATTCGATAAAACTTTTAAAAACTAAATCCACTGTGAATTGAATTTGTGACAAAACTATAATTCAATTTAACTTTTTTTTTTTCCAAAGAATAAAGCCTGTCATAGCAAAATATCATACTTAGTGATGCAAGTAAAAGCATTTAGCAGCTAAATCTTTCCAAAAAGTATTCTTTCTTTTTCTTACTATTGTTGTCAAGTTTTTTTAGTTATCTTTTTCCTTTACTCTCTTTTTGTTTGTATTATTCATCCTAAGAACTAACGGGATAGACATTGAGAGAGATAAGATAACATTATGAAAATAAGAAAAACAAGTGTAAATGTGTTATTCTCATGTACTTGGCGAAGTATAAAATTTAGCAATTTTGAGCATGTTGGAAATGGAATATAAAACATTAAAAAAAAAAGTTAAGAAACAACGAATCAGAACCAAAAAATGAAGCCTTCCAACGAGTAAAAAAAAAAAAAAAAGTCAAAAGAAAAGTTTGAGAAAAACCACAAACAAAGAAAAGAAAAATCAAGGTATTAGTTTAAATAAATTACTGTTTTTTACTGAGGTAACTTAGAAGTAGTAGCAATTACTTGGTTTAAAAATAGTGATGTCAAGTGAGGAACTAAATTGTCTGAATTAATTAGTAGCAATTTTTGTTGGTAAACCTGGAAGAGTAAGAGAAAAAGGAGGAAGGAGATATAAAAAATTAAAAAAAGATGATCTCTAAAAGTCTTGATAAAACAAACAATTTTGTTAATTCCGACCAAAGAAAATATCTTAGTTCTCATATATGATGCAACGACTTTGAACTAGAGAATCCTTGTGATATAATAAAATTCTTAAGAAGACAAAAGAAAAAGTAACAGAAATATGTTTGAAATGGAATGCAAAAATCTTAGTAAAATATAATATAAATAATGAACAAATTAGGACCAATATGAAAAATTATTCTAATGAGAAAAAAAGAGTAAACATAATTGAAATAAAGTAAAAATGTTTGATAAAAACTGTGAACGAAGAAATTATTAGACGATTAATTTTTTTATTTTCTGTTATCTCCTTTTTAAAAAAGATTTAACTAAAGATCCACATTGTGTAGATTAGTTCAGTTATTTAACAAAATTGAAGGAAACCGATAGAAAAAACGAAAACAGAGTGAACAGAACATGGCCGAAACACAATAACACAGAGCGAGAGAGAGAGAGAGAGAGAGAGAGAGAGAGTTACCCCAGGAAGGAGTGGGGGTGACGACGAATCGAGGTGGAGGCGAAGGTGGAGGAGGTGGTGGGGGTGGTGGGGGTGGTGGGGGTGGAGGAAGTGGAGGAGGTGGAGGAGGTGGAGGAGGTGGAGGAGGTGGTGGGGGTGGAGGAGGTGGTGGGGGTGGAGGAGGTGGTGGTGATCCACAACTATCACATTCTCCTGAACACTGTTGGTTTGTCGGTTGCTGACACCCACAATCACATCCTCCTCCCTCAAGTTCTTGACACGACCAAAACATCTTTCTCTTTCTTTATACTTGCTGGTGTTTTGCCGGAGTTCGAGGTTTTAATGCACTGGGCAGAAGCCTGAAGTAGAAATCCGGCGGAGACAGAACGCTTCAGAGTTGGGGTGCTTCTTTCTCCACATCAAACCTGCGACTACAAATAAGTCCCCTCACGTTTCCGGATAATATAATTGCTTATGCTTTGGCCTTGGGCAGGAAGTAGCTGTAAAAGGCGGAAAGGGATGTCAATCATGCCGCCGGAGTGGATGCAATGTGGATTTCTTATAATAAACACTACATTCGTCAAGTTCCTGCATGATCGTCATTGTTTAATGTTCTACTGCGAGCCCGCTAAAAGCTTTTAGAGTAGGCCGACGGCGGGAGCATCCCTTCCACGAATTTGAAAATGCCGTGACCTTTCACAGTATAATTGCTTATACTTTTGAATATACAAAGACTTCTAGTAAATGATAACTCTATTATTTTTATAGAGTTATCTTGACTCTTGAACTGATAAGGAATTTTATACGAGATAATATCTGGATTTCTCTATATTTATTCATAATTCTCTTGTCCATGTCGCAAACACCAAGACAGCAGGAAAAGAGGGGAACACGTGAAAAGGGAGGAATAAAAGGAAAAATAGGCGAACTGGCACGTGAGGGAACACACAAGTAAAAAAAAAGAAAGGAAAAAAGAGGAGAGAGAAGTCGTGCGAGAGGAAGCTGGTCGGAACGCAGCAGATCTGAGCTGGCGAGATAAATCTGTCAAGAACAATAAGCAGGGCGTGGTGGCGAGTGACGGCGGCCCGTGGTTTGAGGTATTGTTATATGGAAGTGCATAGAGTTCCGTAGAGCTATGGTCTTGGTGATATCCAAGAGGAGAGTGATTATGGTGGTCCCTGTTAAAGCCAGGACCGTCTCAGCAGCCTCCTGTCTAACATAATCAACAAAACACGTGACAACGTTGAAAAGTTAAAGCCTTCGTCCCAACATCATAATTCGCTTAACAGTCATCCTCTGAAGTCCTCTGTTTCTCACACGGCGTCAGTCTTTCCTGGAAAAATCATACAACCAGTCAATCCAGCCGCTGCTCGAGCTTAAGTTTAAATTTCGAATCAAACCGTTGCTTATCAACGGCTCACTAGCCATTAGATTGTGTATATAAAGGACCCACACTGTGTAAGCTTTTCTTAAGTTACTCAATGCTCCGTAATTCTCTTTCTGTAATTTTCCTGTTTGATGAAAGATAGGGAGCCACAGTTACCATTGCCTTGAGTTTTCTTCCTTTCCTTACATTTCTTCTACTGTTACCGGAGAAGAAAAAATTGATATAAGGTGAAATAGGCGGCCAATTCGGGAAAAAAGTAGAAGAAAAGAGAAATTTTTATGGTGGCCACTGATGCGATACTTCATTTTCTTCTATAATAAGGCCACTTGTGTGATGGGATAAGATAATTTTCTATGTTTTGTCTCTGGGCAGGAGGTAGATGCAAAAGGAGCGAGTGATGTCAATCATGGATGTGGAACCCTTATCCTACATATGGCACTGTGAAATCATTTGAAATTTAGCATAAATTTTAGCAACGTTTATAGTAGCCAACAAAATAATGCTTTGAATCTTATTTTTATCACGATACCAACCTTGCCAATCTTGTATGCACATTTTTTTTCTTTTTTTGGGGATTCAAGTGACTTTGATATCCCTTGTTGCAGAAATTTAACAAAATTGCAACACTTACATATAGTTTAAACCTATAACCATAGGAACACACACACATCAAATACAACAAATTTAAGAAATTTGGATTAATATAATGTCTTTCTTATGTCTCTTCTAATCTCTTCTCATTAAATTTTTTTGTACTTTATCTCTCATCAAACATACATCTCATAAATTTTCTTATTAACTAGAACCTAGAAAAGTTCTCTTTAATAGCTAGCTAGCCCCCAAAGGGGCTTTCTCCTAAAGGCAGCCTGCCTATTAGGTTTCTCTATATTCTATCTATTTATAAGGAAATCATAATTTATATAATTGCATGGATACTTATGATTATAATTAGATATTACAATCATATCTTCTTATTTAATTATTCTACCAATCATAATAATCTTTCCCTTGGAACAATTAATACAATATCTCTATTCCATAAGAAATTATAGAAAATTTCTTCAAATAGTCCATCTACACAACCTTAATCTTTGGAAAGAAAAAGATAGGAAAAAAACTATTTTCAACTTCTATAGCTACAATCTTTTGACAAAGAAAGATTAAAAAAACTCTTTTCAATTTCTATAACCACATTCTTCAATAAAGAAAGACTAAAGAAATTCACTTCAATTAAATGTCTCCCCCATCATAATGTTTTGAACTGGTAATATGGGTTAATGGATTAAATTGTGCAATACGAGTTGGACGTCTATGTTCTGGACTAGCAATATAGGCCAATGGATTGAGTTGTGTGAGTACAGGTCCAGCTTACCTAGTTTCGTTGTTGCTTGGTCATCCACTCAGGTGGTGCCCATTGTTGTTTCCTTTTGTGTATTCTTTGTATTTGAATTTCGTAGGGAGATAACTAACTTCTTTAATAAAGGAAACATTACTCTTTTACCTCTAGGTGTAATGATTATGATATTTAATAAAGACTAGTATTATGATTTGATAAGTATAATTGTAACGTTAGTCTTAATAAAAATATCTATGGTTTGGAAAGATAAGTGTCCTGATTCGATGAACCTTGTTTAAAATTCTACATAGCATTCACACATTTATTCTGTCATCTATATAAAAGGAGCCTTGTAACTCTCTTCCTCACATAAATCATCTAAGGCCTCCTTACTTCCAATACTTTATTCTTTCCGCAACTCTCTTTACTTTCTTTGCAAAGTTAGCTCTACAAGAGTGATCCTGGTTAAAGGTTGACTTAGTTCATAGCTAAGACCTGAGTGCCGAACGGATTCCTCTATAAGTCTGTTACAAATAGTATTAGAATCTGACTCTTTAGGGACAAGCTAAGTTGCTTTAATGGTTAGTAGTTCTCAAGACACTGATAATGTTGTTAGTGGTGCTTCACTAGTGCAAACGAGAAAAAAAGCTAAGAAATGGAGGGTTGAAGTTGATGCTAAAATAATGGAGGAGAGAGTCCTATTTTTGGAGGATTTCTCAACTATTGCTAAGGAATGAGTGACCCAATTAGAGTAGGACTTGAATACAACTATCATCGCTTAACTTTAAGAGCAAATTGATGCCTTGAGGGGAGCAAGATCTAGGGTTGTTGCACCCTTAGAGAATCTCCCTAAACCCATGACCTATAATAGGAAGTGAGATGCAATGGAAATAGAGAACTTTTTCTGGCATATGGATTGCTATCTTGAAGCAATGCAAATTTGTGATGAACTCACAAAGGTACATACAACCTTATATTATCTTACTCACAATGGTTTAGTATAGTGGCGTAGGTGCCAATTTGATGAAGAAATAGGAGATGATGCTATATTAACTTATAAGGAGTTCAAGGTAGAATTGAAGAAACAATTCCTTCCTATGAAGGTGAATAAAAGGGCCCATGAAATGTTAAGTTACTTAAGGCATATAAAGACTTTACAAGAATATGAGCAAGCTTTCATAGATGCTAGATTATATCTTAATAAGGTCTCAGAAGAAACTTTGCTATTTTTCTTCAAGAGTGGTCTTCAAACTTAGGCACAAAAAGGAGTGAAGAAATGCAACATGTCCAAATTAAGTCAAGCAATCTCAATTGTAAAATCTTTGACAGATTGTAGGAAGAATGAATTTTCATTCAGACCATCCTCTTAATCTGGTCCTACTGGGAAAGGGGGAAGAAGTTACCCAAGCTTCAACCGTAATGAAGGTAATCGACCATCCTTTAATTGTAATGGAGATAAAAGGAAGGCCCCTATCTCTTACTTTCTTTGCAAATGTCCACACTTCATGAAAGACTATCTGAAAGGTGGATCACTCAACGCTATGAAACAAGAGATGGCATAAGAAGAGACTCCAGCGGATCCAAAGAAGGATGGATACATGGTAGCCCTTCAAATGTTTAACTCAATGGAAGGTAAAGCCCCTAGACCAATTGTGAGATCTCTAATGTATATGAAGTGTGCAGTTAGCAACAAGAACACCAAAGCCATGGTGGATTTAGCTGCCACTTATAACTTATCACACCTAGAGAAACCAAGAGGTTGAGTCTCTTTATCAAAAAGGATGTCGAGTCCTTGAAAATGGTAAACAACACTTCCCGGCCAATGTTGGGGGTTGCTAAAAGAGTGAAGCTGCTTGTTGGAAAATGGAACAGGAAAATGAATTTGACAGTCATAGCTATGGACGACTATAAGCTAGTCTTGGGTTAGATTTCTTACATGAAGCTAATGCTTTCCATTATCCTACCTATAGATGTATATGCATATTTGTAGGAGATAAGTCATGTATGGTTCCCACCAAGGCCATGGACGCCTCACAAAATAGTCTTTCCATTATGCAATTGAACAAAGGGATATGGAAAGGCAAGGAAACCTACTTGGTAATGTTGAAACTAAAAGAAGAGATTGTGGAAGAAGACAATCTTCCTTAAATTGTTCGATATGTCCTTGAGGATAATAAGGACATGATGCCCTGGAAATGCCAAAGCAACTACCTCCTAGGAAGGAGGTCTATATAAATCAATCTCCATGTGTAATCAAATTATTGAATTAAAAAATAGCTTCGTATTTTCCAATTCATAGTTTTGGTGCGTTAGGGTTTGTTTCTTGGGCCTTTTACTTTTCTCTCCTTAAAAGTTGTTAATTACATTACTAATTTGCACTTCTTTTAAGGATGCTAAACTAATATGTAACATCTACTACATATAGTGGCTGGTACATAAATTGTATAATTGTTCAACGACACAACTAACTTTCAATTCCTTTATTTAAAACTTTATGTATAATTATGAAATTTTAGAGTGAAGGCATGAGAATAACAGCTCACATCATTAACTATCTACTACAAGCAAGGCTTGGATTTGTATCACTATTGACTTATTATAAGTTATTTCCACACTTTTTTCTACATTTGTCAGGTGTACATACTTAACCATCTACATAACAAGTTTGATAAAAAGGCTATACAAGCATATTTATGGATTTGTGTAACTTTTGACCTACTATAAGTCATTTCTGCATTTTTTGCTACATTTGTCATGTATTTATACTTAACCATTTTGCGTTGCAAGTTTGATAAACGGGCTATTGAAGCATATCATGGGCTATGATGATGAAAGAAAAAAAAATGGAACTATTATGACCCAAACACCAATCAATGTTACACATCATGAGATGTAGCATTTAATGAGGTATTTTCTTGGTGTTCATTTGAAAGAATGACAGTATAAGACTTTAGTAACCTTTAGGATATGTTGAAAAAAGGGTAGAATGATAAAGTTCATGAAGAATCTTACCAAGACAAAGATGTAGATATCAACAAGTTTGGGGAGAATAAGTGTTCACCAAACAAGAATGCAAGAAAAAAGCTCATTTAAGGCAAATGGAGGAAGTTGAAGAAGTGTGAAGGACAAAACTTTGAGGGTCCATTAGAATGAGACATCCTAATCTAAGTTAACTTGATGCTAATCTAGTAGTAAAGCTAAGTGATTCAAATCCAATCTTTTACGATGGAGTGTATAAAGATGAAAGATAATAGAAGCAATTGAGAAGAAGATTGAATAAAAGAAAATCAAATTCGGAAGCTTGTTCTGAAACTAGAAGATGTAAAGCCCATTTCATTCAAATAATTTATAAAATCAAGAGAAGCTAATCCGGACCAACCCTTGTCCTGCTTACCATTGTCCGTTGTTTCCACCAAGGTTAGTGTCCAAAGGATGGTAGAAATGGATATGGAGAACTTAACTTAAACACATTTTATGTGCTTTCTTTATCTTTCCTCAAACATACATTTTATGAAAAACTCTTCTAAATTGATCGATAATCATCAATGCTCAGAAAAAGAAATTAGTTGTAATGTGATCTCATGACCAAAATCTCAACTTTTGATTCAAGTAGGATATCAATCATGACTATTCTAATATTCAAACATTGTACACTTGTGTGGTTCTATTATCTCTTTAACAATATGTTAAAAACTAAAACGAAGATTACTTATCAAAGATTATATTCAAATACAATACTTATACCACGGTAGCATAATTTATCTTTTATCCACAATTCTAGCAAGTGTAATAGAAAATAGTACATCATATTAAAACAAAAAATTCTTGTCTTCTGCACATCACCGTGCCAGATTAGCACGCCACATCTAACTTGCCAAGAGTTGACACAAGACAACAGCTGAACAGCAATTCACGGGGATAAAGGTAAATCCAAACTTACGGATTATGAGAAAAATGAAAAAATGCAAAAGGAAACCAAATAAAGGAAACGGAAAAACTAATCAAGCAAAGGCAAATAAGCAAATTGATCATGTACTAATAGAGCAACTTTATGATATTCATGATTGCTTTGAGATTTAAAGGAGATAGCCCATTTCTTAAGTGAGAAGAAAGGTGATGACTAGATTCATCAGGGATCTAGATTTAATTGTTAATGTTAAAGTAGAGATTCCTAGCAAGGAAGCAATCGTTCATAAGACTAGAGCCAAAAGTTCTATTATTGCTACAAATAACAAGTACTTAATTGTAGATCGTGAGTTTAAGGAAGAAGACTTGCTCATTGTTCATTCCCTCCACAAAGGATTGATAACTCTAAAAGTGATACATTGGATTCCAATCTGAATTATTCTCCAAAGTCCTATTGAGAATGAAAGATTTAATGGCGGATTTACATTTTGGACACTATTGATTACACCTATAGTAATAGAGGCCGGTCTTTTTCTTTTCTCTCTTTGAGAGTATGGGTTTCTTATTAAAAAAACGCAACACTTGCACGTGTCTCATCTAGAATGAGTTGCCACACCAGCCCTATGGATCATGAGCACAATCGTCGTCTCCAATCCTTTCTGCATGCCGCGCACTGGATTCTTGCTACTGACTTCAAGCTTCCGATCAAGGAGGGAAACCATTGAATGCACGCAATCTGTCACCTACCAAAGTTGCTCAACGAAAGGAAAAACAAACCAAAGTTGACGGAAATTAGAGAAGATCCTGATTGACTCCACAAAAATTTTCCTTCCTCAATTCTGTAGTTTACCATGTACAACAATCTTCGTAGGTCTATATATATCAATCTGCACGTGTAAAAAATATTTTGTGTATTTCCAATTCATAGTTTTTGGTAGTTTTTTTTTTTTTTTCAAGAAACAAAGTAATTCCTTGACAAATTTTATTAATAACAATAAGAATAGATGTAATAACATATCTTAGATAGTACAAAGAGTATAGTATAAGTTTTATCCTTGATAAGGCAAAAATGCCCAGTATTAAGCATTTGCATAAAAGATAAAAAATAAAGTATGAAATACATTAGACAATAGATACATTTAAATTCTACATAAAATTCTTTGGGTTTTTACTTCTATCTCCCAAAATGTTGTTAATTACATTATTTATTTGCAATTCTTTTGAAGATGTTAAACAAATATGTGACATCTTTTTTCTATGAAATTTAATACTAGAATGATTGAGTAAATTTCATATCTATCACTTATTATTTCATAGAGAAAAAGTCAGGATATAGCAATTTTTTAACAAATCAACTCACTCCACCTATTATGTACAGGAAATTAGTGATGATCTCCTATACTAATATAAGTATCAAACTAGATTTTTTAGTAATATATTTTTTTTTTTTTGTGTGAAAGGTCAAGTATTAATTTTTTTAGTAATGTTACTTTCTTATCATAATACATATTCCAAAGGTGATACTTATTTAATTAAGCTTAATGATAGATTATAGTATGTGTGTTAAAGCTTTAACAAGACAAATAAGTCAAATTAGGTTTGTACAAATATATTTTATAAGCTTTAATGAAGCTTTTACTAGTTTGGTTAAACTATAATCTAAGTAATTTTTTTTTAATTTTAAGTGTATGCTTGATTAAATGAATTGAGTTCGTATCCGTTTCACAAAGTTTACAACAACATTATCGTAAATAGCTTGATTTATATTCCTCATGGTAACCATATGATAATCAACTAACAATTATAACTTTTATCACATGCAAATGTCTTCTTTCAATTGTGAAAAATTTTCAAGTGTTATATAAAAACTAACACAAGCTGATAATAACAAATAAATTTTTGTTTGGGATTGATTTCTTGATATTTTGTGTTTAAGACATCCCTTCACCGGTGATAATAACAAAATATTATGGGAATCTACCTCATTCACCAGTGAATGGATGTCTTACTTAAAGATTGGTATTGATTTCTCAATAAAATTTGGCATCAATAGTTAACACTCAATCAAATAATAATGAATTTTCTATGATACTCCATCGCAACACTATTTAGTTATTAATTGCAAAGCAAATTTAAAATAAGAAATATTGAATAGAATCTCCGAAAGACACACATGAAGCAAATCAAGTCTAATTTGTTACATAATAAAAAAAGGTCAACCATAAACAACATGCGTTGGAAAAGTCTTTATTGAACATATCAACAAATCCTCATGACTAGAACAATAAGATCAACTATACTTGGAAGATCTTGAACTTGGGGAATCCCCGGATCATCTGAAAAATAACAATGTGATGTAAATTTTTATTTCAATACATGCAAATAGTTTTCTAAGAAAAGGTCAAATCAAATCCAAAAGTCTACTTTGGGAGATACATATATATAAAAAAACCTTAGTTTAACATTAACAAATAAATGATATCATGATAGAGAAAATGAGAGAAACTTTATTATGCTTCTTAGAACGACATGTGATAAAGAAAGATATTAAATTTTAGTATCCCCTATTCATAATGATTTCGCATGAAGATGAAAGTATATTATAATTTTCAATCATTATTAATCATCATCCTTGGACAAAACCTTGTCATCGCCCCACCCTTTTGGGACATTTCACATAGTGTAAGCCAAGATCTCGTATTTTTTGTTACCGATTTTGAACGAGATGATAGCTAAAAGGTCTACATGGATAGAAGCAACTTTATAACTTTTTGGCTAATCAAGCATAAATTGGTAATAAACTTAACCCAAGCTCCACTCATCTCTTGATTGGACTGCTTTCCAAGACTTGAAGCATTATGTTGAAAAGACACGATTTATTAAGCATCAACCTATTCTTGTGTCCACGTTAAGATGTACAGAGGCGTTTGCTAAACCATGATGTTTTTAAGGGTTTAACGTTGCAAATTCTGTATGAAGTATCCAGAAAAAGAATCATGTTTTCACAGAAGACTACGACAAGTTGCGACAAGCACGATTAGGCCTTAAATCATTGGAAGGTTCAAATGGTGATATCCTTATGTTGAAGATGTTCAATCACAGTTTGAACGACAATCCAGTAAATTAGATCATTAATTTTTTTGAGGCAGTGAAGGATGGTACAGATCTCGTACAGGAAGATTATATCTCAGCTCATGAGCATAAGAAGTTACAATAATACTTGATTGATAACATTTTGAAAGAATTCAAGGGAAACGTTGTAGGAACACCCTTCAAATTAAGCCCTTTAGGACTCCACAGATGGATGGTGTTCAAAGTGCAATCGAGACAGCTTTACTTACAAGTCATCCCATGCTTCAACTTGAACTTCAAACACATAATGGAGTACAAACTTTGATAGTTTTACCTATTTTACCATGTAATAGAGTTTCCTAAACATATAATTCAATAGACTAAACTAGTTTTGGATTATAAGAAAGTTTAAAGTTTAACTCAAAAGTTAATTCATAAAAAGATAGGAATAAATATATAACTAAACATACTAAAGATGAAGTTTCTTTAGTGTTGGGCTTTAGTCTCAACATAACATTTGATTGATATTATGGAGAGTTTCTCATTTGTTATTTCAAGCACTGGTAATGTTTTTAATAAGCAAAATTCTAATGCCTTCAAAACATTAACTTTAGGATAATCAATAAGATTGAATAAGGCTTACCTAGCAATTCAAGCTCAAATCAATTTCCATTGACATCACCATCCTAGTCATCCTCAACATCATCTCATTCAGTATCCCCATTATCATCCTCTTCGTCATCCTCATCATCCTCATCATCCTCATCATCATTGTCGTTATTCTCATCATTATCGTCATCACTGTCCTCAATACCATTGTCTTCATCATCATCATCGGTAGAGTTGTTATCATCTTCAAGGATTTCATCCACATAAAAACACTCAATCGTTTCCAAAAATCATCTTTTAAGAGAACCATAAATAGTTGTTTTTGAGATGTTCATATAAACTAAGTCTACTTACCTTCTGAGTCAGAAGAAGAATTAGAGCATTTCAATAGCTTGGTGAGAAATTTACGCAGGTTCTTCCACTTCAGAAACGAGTTGATCCTAGCCAATAATAAGATCAAACATTAAGACCTGTATAACAAACTGCAAAACACCGAACTTTTATAAATCTCGTACTCTAGAAAAACAATTTCTCAATATCATCACCTTGAACACGATCAGATTTCTGACTCAAAAGTCCTAAGTCAACAAGAAGGAAGAAAACCAAATTCAAAATGGAGACTAAGAACCTATTAAGGTGAATTGAAGGCAGCGAATAGAACTTCTTCCACCGAGGCAACCAATTATGTTTCCGTTTATAGGTTGCTTTGCCTGGGAAAGTAGAGTCCAAAAAGAAAGCTACAAAGGCTGCCACTGTTGCCGGAGACGAAAATATCACTTGCATTATGGTGTTGAACTGCAAGAATGCAAAAAAACGTAACTGGAGTTTTCCATAAGAAAAGTGAACAATGATGGGTATACAAGACAAGTAAACATACGCACCCATATAGAATCAGTGTGGACAGGACCCTGGTCAGGGACCGACTGAAATCCGTTGAAATATTGAGGCACGCTAAGACCCATGAAGAGTGAAAATCCCAGAATGAACTTTGATCTGTTACGTTGTTTGCGTTTCCGAAGAAGGCCGACACCCGAAGAAGCTGCTCAACCCAAAGAATAAAGTTCAATGCTGTGTAAACAGTGAAAACAAACAAACAGTAGAACTGAACTCATATGCAGAATATTCAGGCAAGATGTTTAGAACTGTTGTTTGGTCTTCATCACCAGGTTGCATTTTCTTCAAACTGGCTCACGTTTTGGTTTATGCAAAAATATCCCACAAGGTAAAAATGGTAAGGGGATTTTTTATCTTGATCATTAAGGTTATGAAAGGTGTTACGGTGTACCTAGTGAGTCTTATATTGCTAAGTAAGTTATTAAAGATAATGGACTTTACTAACTCTTAAATCAACTTTTAGGTCAGATATGAGGCTTCCTAATAAAAAGGACATACTATTCATCTTCAATTGCAACCAAAAGGGAAAAAAAAAAAAAAAAACAAAGAAGTCACTTCTGTTTTAAAATATTTTAGAACTAGAAAGCTCAATCTTTCCCAAAAATTGATTAGGAATATAGGATCTCCTCTTTATAAACTGGATTCCAAAATAAGATTTCAACAGTAAAAGACTAGTCACCATCTTTAACAGTTAGCTTTACAATGGATTTTCAAACATAAATGTGAGACTAGGTCCAATAATATTAAAATTACATCATATATGCAGCAGTGATTCATGAGAATAAAGTTTCAGTAGGTTTAGGTTCCAAGATGATGATTCAACCTCTCCCAAAGGAAATGAGCAAAGTTAACCTTCATATGCGTTCATCTCATTATTTTCTTTCTTTTTTCAGGTCGCTAACTTGTAACTTCTCTTTCTTTCATCTCCAGCAAACATTTCTTCTTTTAATCGGCTTACTTTCTACTGCCATGCATTCTGTTACTTCGGCAGAAGCGAAGAAACGAATACGTGGACGAAAAGTAAAACTGTCACCTATCCAGACTTGCAGTGAAATGCCATACATACCCACATAGCCATAATGAATACAGTTCAGTGCCGCCGTAATTGGCAATGGAACAGAAGCAAGGAAGGCCCCTGGTTTTCCTGATATATGTACATGGACCCATAAGAACACTCATTATTAAATGCAAAAAAATTAATAAAACTATCCAAAGAAGAATGCGAAGTCGCTCTCAGTATATGAGATAATCACCTACAATAGAGGTCAAAATCATTAATCCTGCCGATATTTCGGTGACTTTTCGACGTGGGAACTGGGTTAATCCCAAAAGACCTGCACTTTCACTTAAAGATACAAACCCCACACAGTTAGATTATTTCGTCGGAGACATAAACGCATACATGTACGTTGGGAACAAATATGTATATCAAAACTCCTTATGAACTAATCCGATGATCTCCTAACCAAATCTAGCTGCAGTCCTAATATGAGGATTCTCTTGGAAAAGTATCGAAGAAGCCAGTAGAAGTTAAATATTTACACTGATGCACTGGAGCCACTTCCGGAGCCAAAAATTCCGTTCAAAAGAGAGCCTAATCCCTGAAAAACTACGAGAAGTTAACGTCCGAAATCTACTGAATATCAACAATAATAATAAGACTTCAATGTATTCGTTGCTACCTGCCAAACTAGGGCACGGCTATGTGCGTAGGCAGGCATAGGTTTACGCACATAACTCGATGCAGCAATATATATTCCTGTAGACTGGTTCAAATGCAGGAAGAAGTTATATCAAAGAAAATAAAGTATCATCAATCCACATTATATGCGTTACAGGAAAGCTTCTCAAGAAAGAAACATAAGCATGGTAAAATAAGAGTAAGAGGAATAGCTGAATCATTAGGAGCACTACTAGTTTTAAATTTTTTTAGAAACTGTTAGAAGAATGAAAAATAGATTTTACTTTGTAAAAGAAATTTCTAAGACAACTGAAAATTTATATATTCATTGTATCTATAAACTTTTAGAGATCATATTCAATATAGCATAATGTTGCAAGTGTCTCATAATAGGAATATGACCCTAATCTTATCTTGTATTAGTGGTCAGTATATATAAAAGTTTTCTTAGTACAGAGAAAAAAGAGAAAAAAGGAAAATAAGCAAGTATTCCATCAAAGCGTTTTTGCAAAGTATAGCCGGCTGCTCTCACTAGAGAATTTTAAAAGGTAAATACACGTGGTAGAGCTCTTCACAATGTCCAGCTTATTTTATAGCATAAACCAAATATATCACCAATGTAATGTATGACAATTTGGTCATGTTACACCGAAATTCGATGTGGTGTTAGCAATTGCTTCTATCTTCTTTTCGTTTCTGTGGCCATTTTTGCATCGAAAGACTCTAGCTTGAGCACTGTCTAGACAAAATGGTAGAGCAAGGTAGGATGATCCAGGATGAATTGCGACGTAAAGATTATTACTGTTTAATTTATTTGTTTTAAATAAGAAAGTTCCTTCTTTTTTCTTCTACTTGTGCTCAGGGATTAAAATGCTTTTCTTACAATAGTTTTTTATCGATATGCATGTGTGATTTCACCTTTATTGCTTCGTCAGAATCATCATGAAGAAAAAGTCAATCCCATATTAATATCTGTGAGGAAAACTAGTCAAGGAATGCTTTGAATAGTTCAAACCTCTATAGTTGAAACAAAAGAAGCAACCGTCATTGCCAAAGCATCTCCAACAAGAAATGTAGGAAGTCCCCATTGAAATGGAAGCGGAATCTTGATCCTGCATATGGCAATGTGAAATCACTTGAAATGAAGCATAAATTTGACCAACGTTACAGTAGCCAACAAAATATTGATTTGAATCTGATTTTATCACGATAGCAACCTTTCCCGTCTCTCTTTGTATGTTTTTCGTATTCAAAAGAAAAACAATGCTATCCCCAAAAAGAAAAACAATGTTAGACTAGGAAACCACTCCATGTTTGCCTTCCTCACTGAAAATGGCACAAATTTAGACCCATATTCATCACGGAAAACCTTATAAAAAGCGTTTAACTGTGAAGTGAACCTTCTCATTTACTCTCCAGAAGACATGAGAGAAATTCTATTTCTGATAACAGATGAACAACCCGATATTGCTAAAAGTGGCTTGAATTTTCCACTTCAAATTGAATGCCCAATCCCCTGAAAACACTACTTGCTCGACCTAGCTTTCGATGCTTGCTTGATAAAATGTAAGGCTACTAAGGACTCTCCTAATAAGTTAGGGGGATCTTTCCCCATTGTAGCAAAGATAATCTCTCCTTGATAATTCTTGGAGGTCGCTGTACTATCAAGAGGCTTAGGTGCACTGCAACATCATTATTTTAATCCGTGTTACATCAATGGCTTCCTTACTATGTAATGGTACCCTCTCTTTCCACCAGGTTTCATTATGCTGGATGAAGGCACTGAAGAGTCACTCTGATAGGAAGGTTGCATTTGTTCACAACAGACAGATTAAGAAAAATATGACGTAATCGGAAAGTGTCCATTCACCCCTAAGTCCATCCACCTCGAGTTTGAGGGGGATGTGAGGACTCAAATTCCATCATTTAAGGATCTGAAATCCTTTCCTATTTTTGTCTGATTCGAATTCCATCATTTAAGGATATCAAATCCTTTGCTACTTTTGAATCATTGTACACTAAGAAATCCCATTATTTTAAGCAAACCTAAAACCTCATCATTAGTAGCTATCTCTATATTTGAAAATCTGTTTACTGTGAGCAAAACTTGAAAATCTCATCATTAGTATTATTATAGCTAGCTCTTTACAAACTAGATAAAACATCTCTCCATGTATATTACAAACAAAATGCACATACATTCAATATATATACTCATTTTCTTCCATCACTTCTTTTCTTTCTCTCTCCCTCTTTTATTTTTTTAACATAGTATCAAAGTTTAAGTTCAAATAAAACAACTCATTTCAAGCTAAGTACTTGTGATTTTATCCCATCATTCATGAACTAGCCTGTACTCAAGGTGAGTAAACATGTTAAAAATAGTACACATTCCAAACTATCAATATCTTATCCGGTATCATCATTATATATGGTTATCCATCTTTATTATTGACTGATCTAAAGAATGAAATTGAGTCGTTTCTGACATGTTCATAAAAGCTTGAACCAGCCATCGTGGTTGACCTCAGTAGCAGGAGGATTTTTTTCCTAATTAAGCGCTCTAAGACACGGAATCAATCTATTCACAAATCTGGTGAACTCGTCCACTGAAGTAAGTTTGGGAAGCCGTGATTGGTACAAGCGTAAACCTTCATAAGACGTTCAAGAGAAAAGAATTTAAACCACTACAAGCCTGGCCACCTAATACTACTAAAAATGTCTACCATATTTAATTACCAAGTGATTTTGTAAAACCTTATTTTCTGATAGAAATTCTTGTTAGAAATATTGCTATTTCACTATTGTTTTGATGATGAAAAGGAAAAAGGAAATATTTCATGAAAGGACATTTTAGTGTTAATTATCTTTCATGATTTATGTGTTATAAATTATAATAATCATATTATTTAATATATTTGTGAAAGTATTACTAGGAAGAATAAATGATTTAATATTTGATGTCATTATTTGTTTTACAAGAAAATTAACTTGTGAATTTTCTTGTAGGAAAATGTTCCAAGTAAACACCAAAAAGAATTAGCTTTAATTAAGTTTAATGGATCAATATGTTTATAGCATAACCCAATGTGAATGGAACAAGGCTAATGTGACATAGATCCAATAAGCAGTCCAGCCCACATGAAGCGCGACCCGCGTAAGCACGGACCAAGCCCTATACGCATGACCCGTTGAAGCCTACCTGCATTTGAGTGACTCGGAAGCTTCTCTTGACCCGTGAGTTAATTAAGTGACCCGTGCATGACCCGGAAGGCTTGGGTGACCCGCGAACTTGATTAAGCACCCGCATGCCCAAACACAGCTCAACCCGTGACCCAACTTGACGCCGCCACTTTGCCGGTAAAATTGGTCGCCGGAAACTTATCTGATCAAGCTGTAAAAGGGATCGTTGGAAAGCTAATAAAGAGAGGAACAATTCTATGAAATAAAATCGAAGACCCACTACTCATAGAAGATCGAATTGAAGAGATTAAGGGTGTTCTTCGTGTTATTGACCTAACTACTCAAAAGAAGAATTGGAAGTAGGTTAAAGAGGATATGAAGCTGAAATTATGGGGATTATGTAGTTCAGAAGATGCTCCATTAATCTGTGAAGCACCCACAAAAGACTGCTTCAAGATTGAAGAAGAATTGAGGAAGAATCTTGATGAGATCCGAGAACCCGACCCATGACCCGAATAAGCTTCACGAATTTAAAGAAGCAACTAAACGATGCATTTTGAGAGCACGTTTTAACCAGAACAGAGAAGCTACTTACTTAGAAGACTCTGCCTCTCCAATGGCTCAAAAATCAAGCTTAATCTCTCCATAACGGGAAGAAATTCTGAGCAAGTCAGAACGGATATATTTGGAGATTAAAAGCTGCGTTCTATATATCCATCTTGCTAGGAAAAATAAAACTGAGTTGTTGTTGAAGTTGATGATATCTTAAGAAACGAAAATCTACTTTGAGAAGAAAAAGATCAATCTGAAGCTTGAGCTAAATAGAAATCTTGGTGAAGTTCTTTCATTCTATTACTCTGACAAATTGCTTGAGATTTCTAGTTGTATATGTGCTGATTAGATTCTGAATATTATTGTGCACATATACTTGTTTGTAAATCCGAAACCCTAACTCTATTATCATTTGGGGATTTCGTGATTAGGGCTTGATTAGCTATTTGATTATCTTTAGAAAGCCCTTAACTTAGCAATCTCCCATATACATATCATATCTTAAGGGAATTGCCTAAGTTTGTAAAAGGTTTGATAAACCTTAACTTGTTAATGTGTGTTGAGGCACATATTATATTGTAATCCTTGAAGAAAGGATTGTATAACTCCTTGAGAAGGAGTTGGAAAGTGTAGGGGAATGTTTTCTCTTAACTTTGTAGTAAAGTGGACTTCAACCGGTTGTGTTAAAGGAGGAGGGTGAACGTAGGGCTCAAGGGTTGAGTGCCGAACCACCGTGTAAACTTGTGTATCATATCTCTTATGCTTTGATTCGTCACTGTTTGATAAGACCTTGTTTGACAATAACTTAGAACAATTTAAAGCACATTAAAAAAGGGGACAAAGATTTTGATCTAGACTTAAAACCAATTCAACCCCCCCTTCTTGGTAAGCCATAAACTCAACAATTCTTTCCCATGTTCCACTCTCCTTCCCCTCTCCTATCTAATCGAGTCTTCTTGGTAAAAAGTTCTCTAGGTATCAAAACTCTCATGCAACGTCATTTCATTACTCTTTTTTTTTTCCCCTTTCTTTCTTTCTTTAAGTAAAAGGAGTCTACGTTTGTAAGAGTTAGGATGGAGCCTTATATCATGTACTTCTAATAATAATAATAATAATAATAATAATAATAACAACAATAATAATAACAACAATAAGAGCTAAGTAGCCAACCAGTAGGGTACTAACCTATTGAAAACTTCATTTCATTACTTTGTTTTTTGATCATGATATTAACCTTCTAACTAATAGTCAATAAATAGAACTCTATGAAAGCTTCTTTGCAAAAGTATCCATGTTTCTTTTGACCTCAGACAAGGACAAACTTTCAGAACGAGGATAGCGCAAAGAAGTCCATAAAAATCTAAGTTGGCACATTCATGGTAGCAAATTTCACCTACTGCTCCTCCATAATAAATGAAATAAGGTCATCTAATCATGATTTATTCAAAGAGTAAGAAGCTATTCTACATATACTTGATAGCGTTAAAGAAGAAATGATCATCCAACCAAACTCTGGTTTAGGACAATAGTACCAGCAAATTCTAATCCTTGAATAGCCTAGTGGGGAATCGTCAACCTCCTCATCAACTTAGAAACTCCAGCAGTGGGACAAATAATAACCCAAACTTACAAATAGATGAACTAATACTGCTACTGTTATTGTGTAGTGGAACTGCTTTGCTCAAAATATGCACTCTTGTCAATCATGCTTCAGCACTACGAAACTTTCAGAAAATCATGTCAATAGTACCTATATGGCTACCATTGAATTACAAGGAAACATATCAATAATTGTGATATAGGCAACTAAGACTTATCTCTTGATCAAAGCATTACATATTAGCTATTCTTTCTGCTAGTTTGAAATTTTAGATATGCATTTCGTTTGAATGAGGAACATGTTAGTGTTAAGTATGACAATTAGTGCAGAGCATGATTGTAACATTTTTAGTTTAAGAAAACTAGTTCTATAACTGTAGCAACTACAGTTTTTCCTCTATAAATAAAAGAATAATAAAGGAACCCCAGTACAATTGTTGACTAAAAGCCTCGCAATGACCAAGTGTTCCCATAACTATTGTTGTGGTTGAGAAATGCCTCCCATAGTTGGAGAGAAGGAAAGCAAAGAAAATATATGTGTTTATAGGGAACGTAGAACATTGTTTGGTCCAAACTTCCTTAACTGTACTTGTGTTTGTGTACCCATTTATATTTGTAGTATGTTCAATAATTATATGGGTTTGGTTCAGTCTTTATGTGTCATTTTTTCCCGTAACGGAACATATTTGCGTTCTTTTGAACATCAAGTAAGCATAATTAGGATGCCAAGCTAATGTGGCTATTTCTAAGCTACAAACGTATGTATGATCCACGTTACAGCTAAACAGAACACAACATTTTAGAACTTTTTTCAAGTGCAAGATTGTAACAAAGGAGAAAGTTAAAATGCTGAGAATGACAGATGCAGCTAAATGTATTATTGAGGAGTTTTCACATAGGGACTGACCAAGGGGTGGAATCAATTATCCCTGAACGATCGACACGGCAACTTGTTTGGGTTTGTTCAGGCCGATTATCATATGCACCAGCTGCGTTCAAAATTGCTGCGTATGCCCATACAATACCAATTGAAAGTGTGACTGCAACTCGTCTCAATATGCCCCTGACCCTTCTTGAAACTTTTAACATGGAGGGTATGTACTGCGTAGCACTTAAGTATTACATTAGTTAAACATGAGAGAAACAAGAAATTCAAGTAAACATTCTCAAAGTACGAGAGGAAAAAGGTTATAAAAAAAAAAGGTCGAGTTTTCCTGATTTCCATACGCTTAATACACTTTTGTTCTCTTTGCAAATTTGATCAAAGTATGACTGAACTTTTTCTATTATTTTAATATATGAAAATTGAAGACGAGAAAGCGACAAATGCTTAAGGATGTTGCCCACCTGAGATAAAATAATCGCTATAATCAACTCTGGAAGTCCGACTTCAATGCATTTTGCCATCTACGAGCAGCAGTGAGAAAGAAAGGCAATTTCATAAGAAAACTAGCACATGCGTATATGAAAAGTCAATTCTAGAAGTGCAACTTCAACGCATTTTACAAGTACAAATGAAGCTACGGCATTTCTACAAATACATATGTAGAACACACAAGTTTATTGAAATTATGTACCCAATTTCTAAATAAAGGCTGAAATAGTTAAAGGCTGATGCGTGAAAATAGTGGAATAAAGGGTTCAACAATCGTACTTCTGGGAAACCATGTGCAAGAAGCCCAAGCCCAGTGTGAGTTACAAGAGGACCCTTGACAAGAGGACTGAGAGCCCTGCAGCATAAGACTATGGAACTTAGCTTTTTAATCAAACAGCTGAATAGTGAGTAAAGATATCATCAAATCCAATAAACCTTTTTCCGAATGTCCTACCTCGCAATTTTTTTCCATAAACCACAATACCCAATAATAATTTGGAAGAGGGATGAAATGATTTGTGCTCCTTGCACGGCTCTCATGGTATGTTCAGCCTTCTAAAAGGTACCCGCAAACAAATCAGAAACACAGTAAGGAAACAAAAAAGCAAAATCCCAATAAATATATAGCCAAGTCTTTTCTTTTCTTATCCTTCACAAGAAACACAGCATTTCTTAGAAATTTCTTTTGCTATCCACTCGTTCTATTAAAGATATAAACTGTAGAAACCCAGTGATAAAATGTACAGACCAACCAGTGTGGGATCTGTAAATTTAAGGAACCTTCTCGATGAGATAATATAAAGAGTGGGGACAAGGGAAGAAAAAGAACTCCCCATCACCACCGGCAACCGAGCCCCGAAGAAATTCTGGAAGAGTGTGTTACAGCCAGCAACAAGGATTGAAGTGTTTATCAATTTTGCCTTCTCCACCTACAATAAAAGAATTGCAGAAGTCGGTAGAAACGTGATAACTAAACAAAATGGACAATTAAGAAAGCGAAAGAAAATGATATTTTTCTATGGGCTTGTGTTAAAATGATAGATTCTTGTACATTACGTAGGTGACGTAGGCTGACAAAGTATACAACACTAAAAGAGTTGAATTAGTAGTTGTTAAAACAAGGAGACCCATCCTAATACTCATAAGTAGATGGTATACTCCTGTCATTAATAAGGCCAACTCTATATATTACCACTTCTAATGTAGGATATAGAAGACCACATCAAGAAGTGGGCCATAGCTCTAATACCATGCTAAATTAGAAAAATCTATTTTAAAACTCATAGGCAATAAGTGAAAAACTCTTGTCATTAATAAGGTCATATCTATGTATCACCACTTCCAATATGGGATTTAACATTCTCAACATTAGTAAGGGATCACATAAATCTTTTTGTTCACGGGTGTTGCATTTTTTCTATTTACTGTACTATTCCTTCTGCCCAAAGAGCTTGATGAATAAAGCACATAATCAGTGTTCACAAACATTACTCTAGGCTCTCACATACGTTAATTCATGCTTGTTAGTTTCTATCAGTATACTCTTGTTGAGACTATAGTTAAGTTATAGCCGAGGCATTCTAGCTATAGCACTTAAGAATCTCTTCCATTGTAGATATTCCTAAATCTTTCTTAATGGATCAAAGGAAATAAGATTTTGTGATGATTAGATCTAAATTAAGAGATTCAACCTTTAACTATGCCTGCATTTTTTAGTTTTAACAAATATTAACAAAATAAATAGATACAATACATCTATAGCGAGAGAGAGAGAGAGAGGAGGGGGGGGAGTGGTTGGGAGGTTGAGGAAGACCAAATTTGGAAGGAGCTCCTTACATTGCCAACACGCATACTTCGAGCAAGAATATTTGAGATGGTAACAGTTGTACCAAGCATCACCAGATAATGTTGGGATCCCAAAATTATGACTTGCGCTACATTAAGCAAAATTCATAGATACATAATAAACATAAGATAAATTATATGAGAAAAATCAAGGAGCTAGAGAAGCATAGAAGCCTAATGAAAATCAAAGTATGACAATTTTTTATTACAGGAATCTGTTAGAAAATATTTATCCTTAGAAAAGTCAAGAAAGTCTAAAAGATAAAGAACAAGAGTCAAAGCAAACAAGCTGAGACCGAGAGAAAGTTGAAGGAACCAAAAGAAAAAATGAAACAGGGTAGAAGGAACAAAGCAGAAATGTAATAACTGAGAGAGAGAGAGAGAGAGTTACTCCAGCCAACAGGTCGTTCGCCTCGTCTAGGACTATGATGTGAAGGAAGATTAATGGTGGGTATGACAGGTGTTTCTGGTGGAGGTGGTTTTTTTTCACAAGCATCGCATCCTCCTGGACACGGTTGAGGAGGACAAATGATAAATGTTTCTGGCGGATGTGGTACTCCACAACCACCACATCCTCTTGAACATGGATGGTTCGGCGGGTCATGACAGCCACGGTTCCGTCCGAGCCAGGACCAACACATTTCTCTGTCTTCCTGTCTCTCTTGTACTTTGTGTCGCTTTGTCTTGTGAATACGTTTGGAAGCCTGAAGCTATATATGCCCCCTTCCACAACGGATAATGTAATTGTTTATGTTTTGCCTTTGGGCAGGAGGTAGCTGGATAGCAATCATGCTGCCGGATTTAGAGGTTTTAACCTTAAATGTAAGATTCCCTCCCTTCTTTCCGCCTTCTTCCTTCTTCTTTTTTCAAATATTCTACACGTGTTATGAAAAATTTAGCGGTTTCTCAAGAAATTTACTATATCCTTTGTGTAATGATGGTAGGACAAACGAGCTTAAAAGCTTATATTTGAAGCAAGGAGATGTGTCAAAAATATCGTTTATTCCATTTGGTAATACCTTGGGCTTATTATCTTTCTAATATATTGAGTGCTAAACGATAGAAGAGAGAAAGAGTATCACATTTTACATATACGAGGGAAAAGGAAGTGCTTAGCAAATGCGCAATGTGCCAAAGCCGGTAGCGAAGCCGGTGGAGGAGAAGGAAGGCTGAGTAGTTGGTGAACCTAATGCATGCATGCATTGTAAATGATTGGACGTAAACCTTTTTAAAGTACATCGCTTCAAAACACAACTTTTGTGAGTTCGAGGTTTTGACCCTTTGCATGTGAAACCAAAATCTCATTGTCCTTATCGCGACCCTTTTCTGTCTTCTTATTTCAGGTCACGTCACACTTCCAGCCTACTTACTCTCCCAAACAATGTATATCAAGGTGAAATTTTGCAAATGGCTTTATTTATAAAGACCAAAAGGGACTGATCTGGACCAATCCTTCCTCGTACTGGTTGGTATTTAGGGTTGCTTCCACCAAGGCTAACGTTGGAACGAAGGTGGAAGCAGACAGAGATAAGTTAATTTATGTTCTTTCTGTCTCTTTCTTCAAACGTACATGTGGGGTGGGGCTGGCAGCTACCTCCAGTATCGACGAAAGACATGTGAAACAACAGCTATACTACATTGTGGGACAAACTCTTCTTACGGATTGGAAACCTAGCACTTTAAAAGAAGATTTTTATTTTTTTATTAATATGTGAGTTTATTCATTTAAGAATGAAATAATGTAATTTTTTTTTTTACGTATACTCCAATATTATAAGCTTATCTAAGAGAAAATTAATATTAGAATTCTCTAACTATGACATAACAAAATATTTGTTTGAGTAGCTTTAATGTTTCTAAATATAAATGTCCTCTTACATACTACTTTCCTAATTCTTGTTGATAGAATTAGTATCTCAGTAGCTCTATTTTGGAAACTTCTATGGTTATGTTCAAGCCATAAGCAGTAGAAATATGCTAAGAAAAATAGTTTAAGAATCTTTGCAATCAAAATTTTTTTTTAATTGCTTTGATCATTTATTACAATTCAAAATTCTAGTCATTAATTCTTTACCATATCAATGTCTCACCAAATTGTCTGGTCTAAGTATATTTAAAGAAACAAACAGAACCTGGTTTCAACTTGAGATCCATGTGAATTATAATACAAATCAATTAAGGGAAGCCATCAAGATAACAATTCTACTATAGGAAGTCTATCCCTACAAATAAGTTATCCAATGAAGTTGTGCTTATTGATTCCTCCTCACCATATAAAGTCATGTCATTCAACACCAACGTTTATTTAGTATAATTTCTTGCATATTTCTTTACAACAGTAGAAATGTTTGGTGAGAATAAATATGAAAATCTATCATAGCCTGAAAAGACCTTTCTAACTCTATGTCATATTTCCTTTATACAAAGAAAATTATTTGTACAGAAATTGCATGACCACTCTAATATTCATACATTATAAAGTTTTATGGTTTTATTTTTTTGTTAGCAAGCACTTTTAGAAAGCTGATCAAACAATTAGTTATTAGAGGTTATATTCCAATACAATAGTTACAACTTTGATAAAACTAATATGGCTAGTATTCTATTCAAAGGAATCATATTTGATATGATATGATGTTAGGAATAGCTTCATTACAAGAAGTATGTCATTGATCTTATCTTGTTTAAATAGCTATCCTATAGGAATTTTACTTATAAAAAATGATAAAATAACTTAATCTTTTTTGCTTGATATAATAGAATGTAATAAATTTCCTTTTAAATTGAAAAAAGAAAAGAAAAACAGACTATCTCCTTACTCATATTCCCTCAAATAAAATACTAGTCATATTGAGTTTATCAAGCTGTTTATAATTATCGTAGTAAAGCATAACCTTATTAAAGGCTTAGTCCATGAAATATTATTCATGGACTAAGCCTTTAATATTTCCCTTTATCTCATATGGGCAATATTGCTTTATATTTTTCTCACGTGTTCAAATTTCTTTTTCTCATAAGGTCTTATTGTAAGTAAAGGAGTGCATCACATTTTACGCAAAGAAAAGGAAGGAAAAAAATAAAAATAAAAATTAGCCATCCACAATGTACAAAAGCCTGAAGAAGCAAAGGCGGTGGAACAGGTCACCTGAATCTTCCAATCTACTTGCTCCATTACACAATGTCTATCATAGTTAAATTTAGCAAATAGCTTTATTTATAAAGGTAAAGTGGGGATGACCTGGACCAACCCCTTCTCGTGCTGGCCACATCTTGTGTTGCTTCCACCCAGGTTAACGTTGAAAGGATGGCAGAAACAGAAACAGAGAAGTCAACTTAGAGTGATTTTCATGTTTTTCTGTCTCTTCCTCATACGAACGTCTGGGGCTGCAGGCAAGTTAGCTCCACTATTGCCAATGACACGAGAAACAGCAGCTATACTATATCTTTCCCGTAAGGATTGGTACCAAGCATGCTCATAAAAAGAGATTATTTGTAAAGAAATCTCATCATCACCCTTGTATTCATACATTATAAAGTTTTGGGGTTTTATTTTTTCTTTACCAAACACTTTAGGGAGCTGATCAAAATATTAGTTATCAGAGGTTTTGTTAATAGTTATAACATGACAATATATTTGAGGAGATCACATCTGATCCAATATGATGTTGTGAATGATTTCATTATAAGAGTATATCTCTAACTTATCTTGTATATTTACATATTTTACCTAGCATTAAAAACGTTAATATAGCTTAATATTTTTAATTCTAATATGATGTAATATATCTTTGTTTAAAAAATGAAAAATATTACTCAATGAACTAATTTTTTTTTATATTTTTATATTTGAAGCAAGGAGATGTATCAAAAATATCGTTTCTTCCATTTGATAATTTCTTAGGCTTTATATCTTTCTTTTATATTGAGCTTTAAAGATAGAAGAGAAGAGTGTATTACATTATACACATAAGAGAGGAAAAGAAGTGCTTAGCCATACACAATATGCAAAAGCTTGTAGCAAAGTCGTTGAAGAAGGAAGGTTGAATAGTTGGTGAGTCTAATGCATGCATGCAAGCAATGTAAGTAGTTGGAGGGAAACCTTTTTAAAGTACGTCGCTTCAAAACACATCTTTTGTGAGTTCGAGGTTCTGACCCTTTACATGTGAAACAAAAGTCGCGTTGTCCTTATCCCTTTCCTTTTTTGTTTTCTTATTTCAGATCACGTCAAGCTTCCAGCCTACTTACTCTCTTAAACAATGTCTATCATGATTAAGTATAGCATATGGCTTTATTTATAAAGGTCAAGAGGGGCTGATCTGGACCAATCCTTCCTCGTACTGGTTGGCACCTTGGGTTGCTTCCACCAAGGTTATTGGAACGAAGGTAGAAGCAGAAACACATAAGTCAACTTGAAGTCATTTTTATGTTCTTTCTGCTTCTTTCTTCAAACGTACATGTGAAACAACAGCTACACTACACTTAGGACAAGCTACTGTACCTAATTGGTAACAAATACTTATTGGTAACTTGTTTATTCAATACTTTTCGAGACTTGTTGAGTCTATTTTTATGTGATATAGACTTGCTTATGGGGGTATGTCTCTAACCTTCTTGTATTTGATATATTTTGTATACATAAAATTGTTTACTTAACAAAATAAAAATTAGTACTTATTGGTAACCACGCATGCAAAAAAGAAAATTATTTGTAAAGAAATTTCATGACCACCCTAATACTCATACATTATGAAGTTCGCAAATACTTTAGGAAGATGATCAAACAATTACTTATCAGAGGTTATATTCTCATACAATAGTTATAACATGATAACAAATTATCAGCAGATATGTGGCTTAATTGGCGGTCCATGCTGTCTAAGACCAAGAGATTGCAAGTTTGATGCCCAACTTCCCTACATTATCATGAATAATTTGATTCATTTTTACTTCAATCTCTTTAATGCTTGATGCTTGCAAGTGGAGGAGTAGGGAGCTTTGTGTCACGACACCTAGACGACAATGGCACTTCATTTCATTCTGTCTTTGTTTATCTTAATTGGTTCTGATCCCGGTACCATTAAATAATTTTCATGTTCGTGTTCGTGTTCATGACGGAATTTTGACAGGAATAGTAGAGACTGACCGGCAGTAGACGCTAACTTCGGCCCACCTAACTCTACTGTGGTGACTGGTAGCTGCTTCCACCAAGGTCCATTTTAAACCTTTCTTAAATATGTGGGTTTGTGTGCCACAGCTTATGCTATGGTGTTTTGTTCCTATTAGGTAAACGAAATTTGGGGTATGAGTGTGTAACCTAAGATCTAGATCCTGGGTAAATAGTAGCGAACCATTAAAAGACTAGCCTAGGACACGTTATAATTTTTTGTTAAGTAACACTATGTTACGCACTGTGAGTATCGAACGGTCAGGGTTCGAGACGTTCCAAACCACCCTTTCCCAATTACTTATAAACAAGTAGAATAATAAGAGTAATTTATATATATATATATATAGAGAGAGAGAGAGAGAGATATATACACACACACATTTAAGAGTAATTAGACATTTTAAATAAAGAGATCATTTATGTACTTCAGGTATGGCTTTACTCATCCATTCAATGCAATGTAATAATATAAAACGTAACTCATAGTAAAAAATTGGTTTCGATGGATCAAGTATCATTTACCTTTCTCATTATATCCAGTTCCTTCGGCAATGCTTGCTGCATGCTCCTGTCGCTCCTCTTCGACTGTCTTCCCCATTACACTCATCTCATGGCAGAAGCCACAAGGCCTGGAAGCGCTTCAAACCCATTCTTCTTCTTTTTCTGAGCCCTATTGGCACTTTGATATGATGGCTCCTGGTAGGCCTATGGGTAGTTCGGCCTATTTAGTTAGGCCATTTGGCCCATGTATTTCAACCTTAAGTTTTGGGTAAAGCCCAAAACCCAGCTTGGGCATTATATTAATAAGTATGAGTGGCTTCGTGTTTTCATAAGGGCCTTGCCCATTTTATTATTAATGTTATTTTTAGGTATTGCCCCTTTTATTTATTAAAAAAAAAGTATATTTTTCTCTTTTTTTCATAAAAATAAATTTATTCACAAAATTTCTCATTTTTAATGGTAATTTGGAAAAGAGATAAAACCTGTAATAGCGCTAATCTCCCCTTTTCACCACATCAATGGTTGATATTTAGTAAACGCAAGTTATCAATCATATTTGTTCATTAGCAACTTATTGTGATAAAGTCATGGGTGCATCTACAATTATGGCAAACTATTTTCAACAAACAATGTTATAGCAGAGATCTTCAAGACATTTTTTGTGCTTTAAGAATTAGTAAAATATGACAACAATTCCCAAGAAAAAAGGATAGATTACTTTCTTTTTATTTTAGGCAAGAGATATTAAACTATGGCCATCAACTCTTTTTAGGTATTAAATATTGTTAGAGTGAGATAGGATTAAATAATAAAGATATAAATTATTTTTAGTTTTTCAAATATAATTTTTGAGCTTAAATGATGATGTTATAACTAAAAAATTGTGCATTTCATTTGGTGACATATAAAACCTGACAATTCTCAAGCTATAATAGATTTTTACACCTATGCTCTTTAAACTTTTTTATTGTTATAAAGAGATAAATAGGGCTTGAAACATTGAACTACAATGGATGATTAGAGCTTCTAAAGTAAAGGATTTAGCTGCAAAGTTTTTTAAACTTTTTTTCTTAACATGTGTTTATTACATATGGTTTGAATGAAATTGTAAACATTTCTAAAATAAAGTTATTGAAATGCCAATTTTATTAGCTAGAATTAGAAAAGTTGTACATTGACAAGCTTCTATATTTAAAAATATTAAATCTTCTCAAGTAAATGTTTTATTGTGTCACATTTGAATGATATTTAACTCGATTTTCTTTATATAAATTGTAATATTATCGTATGCCCCTAAAATTTTATATTCTTTTATTTTTAAATAAATAAACTCACATATTCATAAAAAAATTGGATAATTCACCAAAAAAAAAAGGCTTAACTTCTTGTCTTTTTTGGATTAATCATAGACATGTATGGTGCAATGACCCAAATGATAGGAAACAAAACAAACCTTTTTCCCAATTATTCCTTGAATCAGTGTTCTACTCCTTAAATCAGTTTTTTTTTTTCATTTTCAATTGATATTTTGTACTCCTAATATATAGATATATTTTCTTATCTTATAAACTAGATATAATTTAGCTTTTAAATGGGACACCATTTCAATCATGGATTAAATCCTCATAAAAATTATTTTCACATTCCTAGATGAGAGATGTATTAAAATCTATTGTCAGTATGTTTTTCATTTTCAATTGATTTTTTGTACTCCTAATACATAGATTTATTCTCTTATCTTACAAACTAGATATTAGAATTTATGTTTTAAATTGTAATAAATTCTTGCAAGAGCTTTGGAATTTGTCAAACGGAGTGTTTGAGCCTAAATGATGATATTGTAACTAAACAATCTTATAATTTTTTATGGTGATACATAATTCTTGACCTTTCACAAAAAAAAAAAAAAAAAGAATTTAAGTTTTAAATGAGACATCATTTCATTCATGGACTAGATCCCTATGAAGAGTATTTCCACATACTAGTAAGGCATGTATTGAAACTATTGTCTTTTTTGAATTTTCAACTGATATTTTATACTCCTAATACATAGATGTATTCTTTTATCTTACAAATTGGATATCAAAATTTATGTTTCAAATGAGACATCATTTTCTTATGGATTGGATCCCCATGAAAAGTATTTCCACCTACTAAGTGAGGGTTTATTAGAATCTAACCTGTTGTCTTTCTTATACATTAAAGAATTCTCTTCTTTTGCAAATTGGCCTTGAAAAGGAAGTGACCCTTTCTAACATAACTTAGAGCATAAAATTTACCCTAAAGCCTCTGTCTTTCTCTCTCTACCATTCTTGCTTCGAACATTGACCTTCGTGGAAGCAAGCTTGACCTCCATGGAAGCAAGACATACCATCCAGCAATAAGGGACGACAAAGATGGCAGCGAACTGGATCCAATATAAATAAATATTACATTCATCAATTTCCAGTATTACAAACATTGCTTAGTGGTCCAGGGAAGCTGGAATCTCCATGTTCCTTGATAAAACAAGAAAGCAAAGAAAGACGCAAACAACAGTATGATTGTCGTTTAAAAACCAGGAAAACTTGAGTCCATGGGCCTTGAAACAATAAAGACGAATTAGCCTTAAAACTTTTAGTCGAGGCGAAGGGGATAGGTCCCTTCCCATGAGTTTGAAATATATTTAAAGCTACAAAAAACTTCTATTAAAAAATATTTTTGGGCCAATTGTGATCAACTTAAGTACTTTAAGTGATAAACATAACAAGCAAGTACGAATAACCAAGAGAATTTTCCTATAGCACATTGATAGCATAAAATTTACTTTTTATATCATTTTATCGTTCGCTTTTACCATGCTTTGACCAACAAGGTTTAGTTCTTATTAATCCTCTAAGCGTCAAGAAGAAAGTAATTATCTCAGTTATAAAACTCTCTTGTCTCATTTCTCTTTGGAAGATAAATTACCTTAATTGTCTCCCTTGTTGGGACAGTATTTCCTTCACTATATTTCTCTACGGTGAGAAAAGATGCATAAAAAAATCTAGATAATTTCTCTTTATTTTCAGCGTTTTAAATTCTAATTCATTTTTTAAGCCCAATTGCTTACGTGAAATGACAAGTTGGATCCGGGTAAGCATGGTACATTTTCATTGGTCAACGGGTTTTATAGCAAAAGATAAATAAAAAAATTAATTTGTACATAAGTTTAAACGCTTCTTATATCTTTATTTTTCATAAAGATCGAACCCACATCCTTGTAAAATAGGTTTATTCAAAGTTTTGATTGAATAAAAGCAGCATATAGAGGTAATAAGATTCACTACTGAAACCTGTATTACATAATTACAAATGCAATATGAAATATACAAGATTAACCAAGTAAATGCGAACTCAACTCAAGTGCCAATATTCTCAACTATACTGCTATATAATTTCTGACCCTCTTGTACTGTGCACTCATTTCCGGTCGGCAATGGCAAGCAAGGACTCGAAAATCAGAATGAAGGGAAGAACCTATTAAGATTATAAGGCAGAGCATAGAACTCCTCGCTTCTGGGATCCTCATTGAAGGTCCTGTACTTCTCCCACCAAGGCCTTCCACTATCCCGGCGGGTTTCGCTGTGGCGACGACCTAAAGTCATATCCAAGAAGAAGGCAACTATGGCGGCCACCGTTGCCGGAGAAGAAAAAATCACTTGCATGATGGTGTTGAACTGCAAGGAATGCAAAGCAAAATGATTTTGGTTGAGCATAAGAAAATGGACGATAATGAAGACAACGCTGGGAGTAATATACTTACCCAAACAGCACGAGTATGGACAGGACCCTGGCCGGCGATCAATAGATATTCATTGAAATATTGGGGCACACTGAGACCCATGAATAGAGCAAAGCCTACTATGAACTTGGTTCTGAAGCTGTTTAGGTTGCAGAACTGAAGATAAGCAAGGCCAGCTGAAACTGCTCAACCAAAAGAGAGATTCTTAATCTTTTGAACAAATAACGATTCAAGAAAGTAAAGATTAGAACTAGAACTGGCAGTCAAAATATATATGCAATGAACTCTCAATGATAATCAAATGTTAATTGTGGAGTCAAAAACATTAGTAAGGTTTTCTATTATAGCTCATAAATATGAGTTTTTTTTTTTTGTCAAAAATAAGTAATCTTTAGTCATAAGAGAACTTAGAAGTGTCGCAAGAGTGTGATAGTTTTAAAGGGAAAAACTATTGTCAAACCGAAATTTGACTAGTGAATTGCTATTCCGTGAATACAAGAAAAATTTATCTTGAATCATGTAAATTTTTAATTTATTTTATGATTATTTTCTTGTATTTATGATAGTTGTTAATAGTGTATTCACCAACATCATCACTAGTTAGGCGAATTGAACAATGCATCTACTAATTTTGAGGCCTCAAATTGCCGGGTGGATGGCGGGTGCTACAGTATCATGACCTCTTCGGATAAGAAACTACAACAATATCAGCTGCAGCAACAAAAACCATTTCTAACTAGCTGTTAAAACTGGTGTGAGAGTGTCCTACATTAATTAATTCATGTTTAAGAACCCTATTTAAGATGAAATGCATGTCCCCTTCATATAAGTTGGTTGTAACAAAGAAATGAATTTTCTCAATATTGGTAGTTGAAGTGCCAAGACACATCTATATGTATAGACTAATGGTGATGGATGCTTATCAAGCTTATATAAACCTAATGATTGTGATCTTTCATTACGTTTCCTTTTTCTTCTGCTTATTCTTCTTCTTTGTTAGTTTTTAGGGAAAAGGTACCAAGAATAGCTTTTGAACCTAAGACTTCGTAGGCGAAAGAGATCTTGAGCTACTGTAACTCTACTAAACTACTAACAAATTGACTACATTTTCCTTTTTACAAGATATATAGTTTTCAACAGGATTCAGCTTATCTCATCAAATTTTATATGCATTCATTTCATCAATCCTTTCTTCTCATTTTGTGCTCCCTAATTCATAATTTCTCAAATATTTATCTTTATCACATATTTCTCATCACAAAAAAGGCATGTATTACCTAAATAGAATTAAAAAAAAATTACTTCAAATAAGCATGGACATGTAATACGTACCCACATAGGCAAAGAGGACACAATATAATGCCGCCACAATAGGGAATGGAATAGCAGCAAGGATGGCCCCAAATTTTCCTGTACAAGAATTGAGGGCAGATAAGACCACTCAGTAACTAAAATGAGATAATTATCTGAATGAAAGACAAATGTCAAGCCCCTATTCCGATATTACTTAAACAGAAAGATGTCTTAAAATCAATATAGACTACTTTACCTAAAACAGCGAAGAAAATCATGAATCCTGCTGATATTTGAACGACTCTTCTACTACCAACCCGGGTTAACCCCAAAAGACCTGCATTTTCACTTTGAAAGGAATAAAAAACATATCGTCAATTCACATGGAAAAAGTCATTAGGACTTATATAAATCTTATATCAAGTAGTGATCATAAGAGCTGGCACTTAAATAAACCATAACTGGGTCTTGATCTATAAACCGGTGCTTCTAGGTGAAAATGGTGTCAGAAAACACATGATTGACTATCCAATGTTTTTATCTCCTTAATATCAATAACTGATGTCCTAACTAAGGGGTGATGAAGAAATTTTAGAGGCTATCCACTCACACGGATGCAGTGGAGCCAGTACCCGTGCCAAAAGCGCCATCCAGAAGAGTACCTATTCCCTGAAGTTTTAGGATTAAAAAAGTTGAGAAGAATGAACGGTTGGTGTAATATACACGTTAATGATGAGAATGAAACATCAAAGTATCATCTGCTACCTGCCAACCAACGCCACGACTGAGCACAGAAGGAGGGATGGGCGTGGCACTCCCATATCGTAAGGAAGCAATGTATACGCCTGTAGACTGCCCAAACAATGAAAGAAGAGGAATAATCACTCAGCATATGCACAACAGCGCAAGTTTTCAGAATACGAACAGAGCATAAGTTGTAATAAAGAATTTTCACTATTGTACCTATTAAAATACTCAATTTTTTTTTTAAAAAATGACTTATAAAAAATAAGAATGCATCGACGCATAGAAAACACAAAAAACTAGTACATCAATGTAGAGTACACATGATTTTTAACACACCCCCTTCATAATCAACATGGACTACAAAGCTCATCAAGGGGATTATGTATCCCCTTGCAAATCATTTTGGCCTATGAATATCATATTCAAGAATATTGATGGTGTAAATATCCAATTTTACATTGCTGAGAAAGGAGGTGTGACTTTCCTTTATACCAACTTTAACGTCAAATATGCACTTCAAAATATAGTATTAGAACTCAATCCTCCTTAATAGCCCCCCAAGATATGGCCAAGTCTAGAGTTCATGTAGTGAAAATGGCACCATGGAATGATTTAGATTGAATCATTGAAGTGAGGTAATCTGTTAATGTTATCAATATTCTATCTCACATTATTAAGAAAGGATTGTGTAGTAAAGCTTAAATATAGAAAATATTCCCCTTCTTTTAAGCTAGTTTTTAGGTTGAATATAAGCTTTGTAATAAGAAAGATCCTTCTAAATTTAGACTTTAATATTATGTAAGAATGTTTACGTTTACTTTTAGAATCAACTTATAAAAAAGCAGTATACTGTTCTTCTTATTTTTTTAAGATTAAATTTCTCCCATTAAATTTTCATAACTATGTATAACTACTGATGAACACGTGTCCACAAGTTAAACTCTATTACATTTTCATTATCATCACTAGATAAGCAACCCATTGTTTTAGGATGTACAGAAAACACACGTCTAGGAATGAATTGAGTCAAACCTCTACAATAGCAACAAAAGAAGAAGCCATCATTGCAAAAATATCCCCAGCATCGAACGTAGGTCGGCCCCACTGAAATGGATACGGAACCCTGATCCTGCATATGGGAAAGTAAAACTATTTGAGTTCGCGCATAGATTTGATTAATCATTACAATGGCCAAGGACTTATGTTTGAAGCCTTTAAATCACCAAATTAAAACGCATAAAAGATCATTTAGATAACTACTACATTTCCACATGCACTAAGACATTATCACTGGTTGACTTTCTGCATATGAACTCACCAGGGTGAGGCACCAACCAGCCCAGAACGGTCGGTGCGGCAACTTAGTTGGGTCTTTAAGGATCGCTTATTATATGCACCAGCTACGGTCAAAATTACTGCATATACCCATACAATTGCAATTGCGAGCACCACTGCAAATCTGTGAAATTTGACTCTGCCTGATTTTGTCAAGGAGGGTATATACTGCAATAATCGAATATCAATTTACTTAAGCATAAGAGCAAATTTCAAAATATTGAAGCAAATAATTTTGAAAGACCTGAGAAATTGAAAAGGGGAAAACAGAGTTAAGTTTCCTAGTTTTTATGTGATTAGTACGACATACAATTTCTCTTTACAAATTTGAGGAAGTCAAGGATTTTAAGTTTCCTTTCCTTCACTAGAGTGACATAATGTTAAGAAATTCTATATCCTTTTTGAAACTGACTTATAAAGAAGAAACATGTATTTTATTTTTAAAAAGTTTTTCAAACATGACTAAAGTAACATAATATAGTCTCCATACCATTCTTAACACATTCCAACCTTTTTCATAGACAGGGAAGGTAATTCCCAAAACTTGAACTCTAATATTATTTTAAAAAAAACTTATTACATTCTTAAACCTGATTTTAAAGGGGAACGAGCTTTCTTAACAAGTACAAAATCACAAGGTTTGGAATTGACCTGCATCCTATCTAGGAACTATCATTGATACCATTAAATGGCCCACCCAACAGTGGGCCATGTTATTATTGATACTATGTTATAAAACCAAACGACGGTACAAACGCAAGCAGAATTGTCAAGCAAAGCAAACTTGGTTTTGATTTCCTCTCCACCAAATGGGAATGTAAAAGAATATTAAGAACCACCACATTTTTTATTTGAACATTTTAATGAAAATACTAGATGACAAAGCAACAGATGCTTAAACCTACCTGAGATAGGATAACCAATATAATCAGCTCCGGCAGTCCAACTTCAACGCATTTTGCCAGCTACAAGCATTAATTGGAGAAGAAATGTCATTTTCATAACAATTTCAATACATTTATAACGATCATCAATTATTAGGTCCAACTTCAACATCTCGTTCCAGCTACAAGCACCAATCAAGAAGTTGAATGACGTGTCCAGCGTATAAATAATTCTTGAATTAGTTGAGGCCTAGAAAACGTCCACTTTATGGTGTTAAAAACTCTAAATGGACAAAAAGTCAACTATCCGGCCTCAACCACAACAATACTACAACAACTTTCATAAATATTAAAACAGAACATTCTAATATGTGATTTTTCAACAGTAACCTTAAAAAGTATTAAAAAATTTATTATCTAATTTAAAACTCAACTTGAAAATTGATGTCACTCATTTTAATTTAACCAGAATTTCTATTATATTCCTTAAAAATATGAGATTATTGCCTATGTTGTATTCTTTTGGCAAGGATGAGGGTGTTTGAAATATAATTCAGAAGCGGAATTGCAGAATTTGGTTCGCTGTCTTACTTGTGGAAAACCAAGCGCAAAAAAACCGAGTCCTGTGAGAGTGACAAGAGGAACCACAGAAAGAGGGCAGAGAAACCTGAACCAAAGACATCAAAACTTAGCTCCTCGATCAAACAACTAAATCGCCATTAAAGATGACATCAAACCCAGTAAAGCTCTTGTATTTCCAGTATCCTACCTCGCAATGATTCTCCAGATACCTAAAAACCCAACAACCATTTGAAAGAAAGATGCAATAATGAGCGCTCCTTGCACAGCTCTCATGGTATGCTTAAACCTCTGGAAAGGATTCCCAAACACATCAGAAAAATATGGTTAGCACGCAGAATCCATATTCCAAAGGTGGAAACCAACCTGGTGGGGATCTACGTATACATCAAACCTCCTGGACAAGCTAATGGTTATGATGGGGAGAATGAAAGCATAAGAAGCCCCCATCACTACAGGCAGCCGAGTACCAAACCAAGTCTGTAAAAGTGTGTTTATCCCAGCAACGAAGAGGAAGGTGTCTATCACCTGAGCCTTCTCCACCTGCAGCAATAACATTAGTTATTTGGCCTGCAGAAAAGATTGTGAAAAGTAAAGATTGGAGGGCAATTCTTACATTGCCGCCACCCATTTGAGGGACAATAATGGTTGCGATGATAGCAACTGTTCCAACCATCACCATGAAGTGCTGAAAGCCCTGAAATATGGCTTCAGCTGCATACATTGAAACCATTTTAGCATTGTTTTGCATATAAAGCTCAGTAATTGTCAAAGGATAATTAAGTTTCCATTGGTTCTCGGAAACTGAGACTATTTGACATTCTTAAGATTCCAGGGGAAAACAGAGATTGGCAAAACATATAACTCAATTCAAATAACTCTGTCTGTTTTTAGAAAAACAAATATAGGATTTAAATGGCAAACAAGAATTTTAAGAATCAGCTCTTTAAACTTTCTTTTCTGTCACTTTCCTTACTAATCCGGGCAGCCATTTTGACACTAATGCCCTCTTCGTTTTCCTTCCCCTTATTCTTGTTTCGGTCAGTTTTCTCGGGAACCAAACAGGGCAGACACCAAGGAAGGAAAAAACGCGGGAAAAGCCAATAAAAACTGGCCAAGAGAGTGAAAGCGATATAGATAGCATAAATGAAAGAGACAGAGGAAACCGACCAAGAGAGAAGTTGAAAATAGCCAACAAAAAACAGAGCAAACAGAGCATGAAAGATACAAAAACAGAGGGATTAAGCGGCAGAGAATTACGCCAAGAAGGATTGCTGGAGACACAGTAGTCGACGCCTGGAAGCTGATCCTTCACTGGGTGTGGCGGAGGATCACCTCCTCCTCCTACAGCCATTTCTCTCGACCTCCGATACTCCTTCCCCTGCGTGCGCTCCTGCCTCCCTTACTTTACACGAAACTTTCCTTCTCTTTTGTAAGTCCCCTGCCTCGTGAGGTCGTACGAATCGAGAAGAAGAAAAGGTGGACCAAAAGGCGTGTTAGGCTGCGTCGTTGCGAAAATGGTTGGAACTCCAAAAAGACCTGTTTCGTAATGGCGTTTGATCATCAGCATATCCCATCGTTTTTGGCTTTTCTAACAAGCTGTAGCTAGAAAAAGACTGGCAGGGAGATTTTCAATCATCTAATTCTTAGGAAAGCTATCAACTTCGTCTCTGTTGCGTATGCGAAAGGGACACCTTCTCAGTCTCTCTCTCTCTCTCACTGCATAAGCCTGCGTGTGTCGGTTATGCTTCTACGTCAAATATTTGGAGAGCAGACATGGAATTTGCGTTGCTTTCTTTTCTTTTGGTTTTTTCAGACGCTCTGGTTGGATGCAGGTTTCACCCTCATATCTAATTTGATAAAATAGTGTTGAATTGCATGATGCCGGGGAAGATTAAAGATGAAAAAGGAGTACGGGTTTACTCTTTCTACAGGTTGAAAAATGTGCCAAAGCACATGGTTTTGCTTGCTAAATTCTCCTTCTTTTTATCTTAACATGGAAAAAGGTGCACTTTTATGGAAGTTTCGTTTGCTTATGTTAGGATTATAAAATCTTTCAACACGAAATACAATGGGGGTTTTGGGAATCTATATCCCACATCACCAACATGCTAATCTTGTTGTATTTGTTATATCTAAAGAGATCATCATCATCTCTTAGCAGCCAATTTTGAAGAAGAAATGAATTGACTTAGGCAACCCAAATAAGTTGATTATCGTTTTTTACACAGAAGAGATAGAAGCTTTGCACAATCAGCTCTCCAAAGATGTTATTAAATATCATTGCTTCTGATGACCATTACTGCCATGAAGCTTTTCTTTAGCTGGAAACTGAAGTTAGTAGATACAAAATTATTTCATCTTGAGAAACTTAATAGGATAGCAATGCTTACCATAAAGTATGATTTGAATATTGATGACTACTAAAATGAAATTAAATATTTTGTTCCTATTTCTCAAAGTTGTGAATAATAATTCTGCATGAGACTTTTTATGTACATACTTAATTGTCAACAACTTGTCCATTTAATTTTATCTCCATAACAACTTAAAATTGACATTCCGTACTTACTATATTAGTCATCAAGTAGCATTCCACATACGTAAGCAATTTGGAATACTTGTCAAATTTAAATCTTAGTACTTTTTAATTACACACGTTTCATTTTAATTCTTACTTTAACTCCTAGTTAGTCTAAATAACTAGATGGATGTGACTATCTTTTATTTGTTTATTTCTCATGCTAAATCTTAAAATGGGTTCTCTTTTCGAACTATCTTAAAATATTGTTGACCTAATATGTTATTAAGCCCTTCTCTTATAAATAACTAAGACATTATAATAGTTACTTGCAAGCAATATCGACCTTTGTGTCTTTTCTTCTCAAAGAACATCATCTTTGATAAAGAGTACATCCATATGCAACAATTTGTGGACATAATAATTAATTATTATTTCAACAAGACATCCATCATTGTTGTCGTATCCTATACTCCAAAATATTTTTAAAGATATTACTTGCAATATTTTCTAATTTTAATGAGAAAGTTGTTCTTTTTAAAATCTAATTTCCAATTATAGTACACAAACTTTCGTTGGCCTATTAGCATCAAGCCATTTCAATAGTTAGATTTTGTAGAAGAGTGGGTACAAAATGAAATAATTAATACAACCAATCTCGAGTCTAACAAGCATCAAAGTTGATTCTCCTTGGTGTATTAGTTTCACACTTGCTATGATAGACAAAATCATAACATAACAAATATCATAGTCAAACCCAAATTCAATCCTTACCCTCTCTCAAAAACATCATTGATCCCCTTACATAATTTGGTCATTATAGCATGGAATAGAGGAAAAGAGAATCTCTATGGTCTAAATTGGGAAATGATGGAGTAAATAAATAAAAATTATTTATTTATTAATTTTGAAACTCGTTTCTTTCCTTTTATCTAAGATTTTACAAAAACCATAAAATATTAGTTGGAAATAAGAATTCCACATTAAAAAGATATAATCTTTAAGTAGTGTTTAAATATAAAAAATATTATTTTCAACTCATAAGATAGCTTTTGAGTTAGACTATAACTCTATTTCTAAATAAACTTAATCTTCAAATAGGTGCTTGAATTATGATTGTTTTCATATTCTCAATATATACCTTGTTGTGCTCTTCAAAAAAATTCTTCTTCTATTTGGGTGGGGGTGTGGAGGTCTTCTCATATCCTAAAATAAAAAACTCATTGCATGTGCATCCAATTCATTGAAAAATGGTGCTTAATTTTTTGGTAGATAGAGCGACAAGTATCAAATATTTAAAGGTCTTTCATGCTTCGGCAAATGGTTTTTGACGTTCATGCAATACCCAAGTTGGTCCCCTAACTAAGAGATGGCTGGTAAGTGGGTGGTTGAAATTTCTTTATACCCATGTCCTTCTTGTTATCCGAACAGCCATTTTGTTGACCAAATTCAGCACAGATTAACACCCTAAGTCTCTTATTTCCATTCCGTGTTTTGGTTTATGATTATCTAGTTATTTAAGTACTGAGGCGTGGCTTTATTCATGGAAAATGGGTTCTCTCTTTGAACTATCTTAGAATATTATTGACCTAACATGTTATTAAGCTCTTCTCTTGTGAATAACTAGGACATTATAATAGTTACTTGTAAGCAACATTCATCATTGTTGTACTCCAAAATATTTTCTAACGATAATTACTTGCAATATTTTCTGATTTTAATGAGAAAGTTGTTCTTTTTAAAATCTAATTTCCAATTCCAATACACAAACTTTTGTTGGCCTAGTAGCATTAGGTCATCTACAAAATGAAATAATTAATACAACTAATCTCGAGTCTATCAAGCATTAGATCTGATTCTTCCATGTGTATTAGCTTCACACTTGCCGTGATAGACAAAATCATAACATAAAAAATATCATAGTCAAACCCAAATTCAATCCTTATCCTTGCTCACAAACATCATTGATCCCCTTACATCATTTGATCATGGAATAAGAGCAAAAGAGAATTTCTATGGTCCAAATTGGGAAATAATGGACTAAATAAATAAAATTTATTTATTTATTTTGAAACTCTTTTATGTTCTTTTATCTAAAATTTTACAAAAATTACGAAATATTAATTAGAAATGAGTGTTCCACATTAAAAAGATACAATCCTTAAATAGTGTCTAAAAATATATATAAAAATATTTTCCCAACTTATAAGCTAGCTTTTGAGTCAGATTATAACCCTATTTCTAAAGAAACTTAATCATCAAATGAGTGCTTGAATCATGGATGTTTTCATATTGTCAATGTACGAGCTTATTGTTCTCTTTAAAAAAATTCCTCTTTTAGGGGGGCAAAAAAGAAAAAAGGTGCATCCAATTGCATGTGCATCCAACTTATAAGACTCATTGCATGTGCATCCAATTCATTGAAAAGTGGGTGCTTAATTTGTTAGTAGATAGAGCGTCACGTATCAAATATTTAAAGGTCTTTCATGCTTCGGCAAATGGTTTTCGACTTTCATGCAATACCCAAGTTGGTCCCCTAACTAAGACATGGCTGGTAAGTGGGTGGTTGCAATTTCTTTATATCCATGTCCTTTTTGTTATCCCAACGGCCATTTTGTTGACCAAATTAAACACAGATTAACACCTATATTCTCTTATTTCCATTCTGTGTTTTGGTTTATGATTATCTAGTCACTCAAGTACCAAGGCGTGGCTTTGTTTGCGGGAAGTTGGGATAAAAACGGCAGGTGCACCCACCTGCTTTCTTCCATAAATTGGATTATGCTGGTAAACAACATTCCACCTTTTCATGAAGAAATTACGAACGACAATTGACCTTAAGAGACGCTTTTCATCCTTCTCCTTTTTATAATATTATAAAGGAATTAACTGCTCTAACCTCTCTTTCAGATCTCTTACGGTGAAGTTCCAATTGTACCGTGAATTTTTTTAGCTGAGCTTCCAAAAAGAAAACAAAAATCATACTCTAGAATAGATAGTGGAATGATATGAGACTATTACATTTTTTATGCGTACCTCTTTACAAAAGGAAAAAAAAAATAAAAAATCAAGTAGCTTAGATTTGAACCACCCTTTCATAAAGAACAAACAATCGCTCTAAGAAATACAGTAGCTTGTAATAACTCCTGCCCACCTTTTCTATTTTTCTATTTATATAAGAAATCGACATAAGTGTTAAGATCATCGCACTACTATTATATCAAAGTTATAATCATGTACAAATAGGGATGTAGGTCCTGAATTTAGATTATTTACTATTAAAGTAAATGACTTGTTTATCCAAAGAATTTAATAATAGCCCACAAAAAATATAAGATATACCCACGTTTATAATAAACTAAACATCTAATTATTAAAGCATAGGACGTGGAATTATAAAATTTGTAAAACATTGAGGTGAACAGTAATGTCCATACAGAACTTGGGCCGTTTGATTTTCAATTGAAGTTGATAGCAGTCGCGTTCACAGGCCCATCTCTGCTTATCCCTTTAGCTTCGGCGCAACCAATTGGTCATTCAGGCCCATCGGGTACCAAGTATACTGAAAATGGTAAGCTGTGGTTTACTATCAACCTAAGCAAAGAGCTGGTTTGTCAAAAATGGAATCGAACATTTTTTATCCAAAATATCTCATATAGCCGCTAAAACACTTTACATTAAGTTGAAACTTTGAAAACAATTTTGATCTTGTTTGTTTAATCCTATAACTAGCTTTTAACTTAATATTTTGAACATTTAATATAATATCAAAATTCAGAGTAATTTTACTTTACTTTATGTAACCTAAAATATAAAATAAAATCTTCATTATAAAACTTAAATAAAAGAAAGACCCATTAACTTAGGAGCTAACTTTTGAAAGTCTTTTTATTTAATGTCATAAAACACAAAAGTCCAACTCAGAAATTGGCTTAAAAATGAGAGAATCTTTTTTTTTTAATTTAAAATTTACCTTAAGGATTTTTTTTTCTAATATAAGACTCTCATCTTATTCATACTCTCATATATATCGAGTGTTGTTAAACTCAAAGTTGTACAAAGTAGAATATATTTAACCTAAATTATGATATCATGCTAAAAAGATAAAAGACTCAATCTAAAAATTAAAACACCAGCCTTACTAAGCAGACCAAGGCCAACACCTTAACCCAATTGCAGAACCCATGACGATGCCTTCCTGGTAAAGACTCACCACACACGACGAATTACCTTTTGCATGGCCTTTCTTCTTCGTGTATATATGTTGCTAAATGTATTGTTTTTACTTTATATTGGGATTCATTTCTCTTAACAATTGTAATGATTTACTTGTAAATCAATAATCGAGCTTTATCCATAATTTTTGTGTTGTTTTTTTACAATCTTTGACAGCTTTACTTTATAGATTTTTTTTTTCTTGATATGAACTACATATTTAAATTTCTTGTCATGTTTAAAAACCGTGGAATGCTCGCCCGGATATATTCACTCCCACTATGGCCTTCTGGAACCAAAAAGCCAACTACCATTATTAAAGACTTGACTTCTTAAAAAAAAAACAAAATCCAGGAAAACAAACAAAACGGCGTAGCTTTGGTATCCGCAAATGGTAAATGGCAATAAGCAACATCATACGCGACAAGTGACGCCGCGATCCGCCGGCGTTGCTTGCCACGTCAACCGATTCCACTAGCATTCACACCATACTGCAGCAGTCAACGGACCACGTGATTCACAGCCTCGAGAAGCCGTGAACCGCCAACCACGGCGGCAACCTTTGTTATTTACCAAAAAACCATCAAGATTCAAAATAATTAAAGTTGTGGGATTAATTATTTCCCACTGGGGCAGCGCCACGTGGATCGTTTGGAGAGTATACGCCGTCGTAAAGCTCATAATGATATTGTAAATTGATAAGAATTTAGAACTCCGACTGAATTGCTCCATTTGGAACTGCGCTAAGAAATTCTTGATTTTAAGTATTTTTTATCTCGTTCAATGACCCTTTTGTTTGGCTGCTTTTGTACATCACCGGCTTATTTCGTCTTACTATTGATTTTTTCTTATTTGGTATCGACTTGTTAGGATCTTTATGTATGACTTTAATGATATGTCAAGTAGATACCAATAGTAAAATATGATGTATATCTCATATTACTAAGATAATGATTTATAAGGTTTTTTTCTTAATGTTAATGTGTTTTCTTTTCAAATAAGTCGATTTAAGGAAAAGGAAAATGCATTTTCTAATATAATTTCAAAGTTCATCCTTCAAGTATGATACTTCTTTATTCATAAATTAAGTTTCATGAAAGTAATTTCTTTATACTTAGGGTGAGTTGATGTGTTAAAAACACTTATTCATGTCCATATAGCCAATATAATGTTTTATTGTACGATTTATATGTTGAGGGCTCCCATCTTGTACAAATTAATTTTATAGGAAAAAACAAATATTCTAACAATTTCTATGCTAAGCGGTTTAAATATATACAAAAATCTTATTTATGTATTTTATAAATGTCTTGGAGTATGAGAAGTTGTTTCTTTTATTGGTACTTTTTGTTATTCTATTAAATTCGTTTAATTAAGAAAGAGATCTCAGGCAGTATTTGTTCTCAAATTAGCCAGGTGCACCTAATATAGCACACACCCAAATGTTAATATAGATCAAAAAGTTCTAGGCAGCATATGTTCCCATCACCACAAAGGTATCTTAACACTAAATTGATAGTTCAGTTGGAGCATCCCAAGGCATCATCACGGAAATATCCTAGCCAAACAACTATGATTAAAACTCCGTGCGAATTTGAATTGTCAAAACCTTAAACCAATCGACGTGCATCATTGCTGTTTGTTGACCAAACAACATGAAGAAATAACTTACAGAACTGTACTTTGCAAGATCTCGACCCCTGAGGTAAACCGTATCACAATGAAGCTCGTCAATTGAAGGCCTAGGGACGATCATTGACAACGTGGTACTTGGTCGAAATCAGGAATTAACGGAATCCCCGAAAGACCAAAATATACTAGAAAGCGAAGCTTTTTTGAAAAAGCAACATACCGAACAGACTTTGTCTCGCTTCCAACTTCCACCACGACCCAATCTTCTCCTCGGTCCTCTGAACCCACATCTTTAAATAAGACGACCATGAATAAGAAAACCACGTTCTCTTGGGATATTTATTCACCAGCTCTTGTTTTGCGAGCCGTGAGGAGGAAAGAATGAGTTACTACAACCAGCAGCAGCCGCCCGTCGGTGCTCCTCCGCCGCAAGGTCGCCGCTTTGATCTTTTCGGATATGGATTATTGTGTGGTTTGATGTAATTTGCTGGAGCTGACTTTGGATCTCTGTTTCTTTGTTTTCTGTTTGGTTCTTTGTTTGGTGATTCAGTTTATCCGCCGCCGGCATACCCTCCACAGCAGGAATATCCTCCGCCGGGATACCCTCCCCAGCACGGATATCCTCCGCCGCAGTACGCCCCTCCCCCCCAGCAGCCTCCGCCCCAGCAGGCCAGCACTGGCTTAATGCAAGGCTGGTTCGTCCTTCCGCTCTCTCTCTCTCTCTCTCTCTCTCTCTCTCTCTCTCTCTCTCTCTCTCTCTCTCTCTCTCTCTCTCTTTCCTTTTCTTTCTTTGTGAATCGTTGACCTAGATCCGCGTCTATCTCGGCTTGTCTAGCCAGATGTGATCAGAAGATCAGAAATATGTGTATCTTGTGATCCAATCAGGAAATTCAGATTTGGGTATCTGGGGGCATTATTGATTCGTAATTAATCACCTATCGTTGTTAATTTTGCATTGGTGAGGTACTTTCCAGTACTAATTAGTGGATAAACCTCCATGTTTGGTTGTTAATTTGCATGCAGTTTGGCTGCTCTGTGCTGTTGCTGCCTCTTGGAGGCCTGCTTCTGATGAGAAAATTGCTGCAAGAACCGGCGGAGTTCAATTCATAATATCCCGTAGAAGATTCAGATTCCAAATCTAAATCTGTTTATCATTTGTTTGATCTACTTTCATTGTCTATCCTTGACTGTTGATGTCTTCAATAACATGAACTTCTCATGTGTTCATGTTTATGGGTTTCACTCGAATTTCTTTCCACTTTTTTTGTTTGATTTTCATTACGTGAGAAATCTTAGATAACTAAAAACACTCTTTACACAATTCTTGATACGTTTTATTCTGCTGATGTGAATTCGAGCTTCGTCATGGGGTGATACATTCCATTTGTGTTGGGAAGGTGTCATTCCTTTAATTCGGAATCTAATACGTGTATCTTCACACCATTTTTAATATGTTTTATTCTTGTTAATGTGGATTATGAGCTTCATGATGGGTAATAAATTTCTGATACTTCTGTATATTTAGGCAATATAGGAGAATTGATCTTAACAAAATATGTTAAGTATATTTTAAAGAAGTTTGTTAAATAACTTGGAACATTCTTCACTGTTCTTAATACGTTTTTTCGCTGTTAATATGGATTGTGAGCTTCATCACGGGGCAATATATATCCTTTCGTGTTTGGGTTGTGTCATCTTTTGAATTTGAATTTTGATACGGATATATATTTAGGTAATATAAGAAATTGATATGCAAAAGTGAAAATTTGGATGGTTTTTTTTTTTTAATTATTATTCAAAAGCACGTTAGAGAACGTGACTACGCAAAAGAGACGCATGCTTTGGACTGCTATAAAGCATATAAATATAGAACTAAACTGAGTTTTAACAGCTGTTTATGGGTTGGATTTACTTTTGGACGCATAAGCCCGCATAAAGGAATCAGATTCTAAGAACAAATGGTTTCTAATTCTTCTTTCTTCTCATGTTCAATTAGGATGTGACCTTTTGGATGCTATTATCAAATAATTAGTACTTAATAAGTTTTCTTATTTGAATATCATGGACCTTAGAGTACACCCTTAAAATAGTTTTGATACGTTTTTCCAAGCTTTCAAGGTTGATCTTTTGATAAACTCACCATTAGGATCATTTCCAATACTACAAGGAAAAAAAAAAAAACGGTATATGAGATTCCATAAATGTATTCATTTGAATATTCTCACTATGACACTAACATAGATATCGATTGTTACAGAATTATATCATCATAAATTTAAAAAGATACAAAACTAGTTTTATTGTGTGGGTAGTTTACCTAACTAATGATTTAATTTCTGTGATTTTTCAAATAAAAAGTATAAAAGAATAAGTAAATTAATTGTAGTGGTCTCATGGCCTAACTATTGTGTGATAGGTGGGCTTACAGAACAAAGATGATTACTTTATCCATAAGGTCACATGCTAAACCAATCAACCCAAGTTCGTCTAGCTAGACAAGCAAATATGAATTACCTAAAAAACATGATGGAGTAAATTCGTTATTTCAAAGTAGACATTTTTTTTTTTTAATCAAACAAAGACGGTAACCTGAAAATTTTCATTATTGGTCAAGACTTGGCATAATAATTATATCTTATACTTTGAGTAGGCCGTAAAGCTAACCCATACAACATAAGTCCCCTCAATGGGTAATCAAAAACTTGATACAAGTAGAAAAATTAAATCAACAATGTTTAAGCTAGTCCTTTACATGAAAATGAAAAATTGCAACATACAATGGGTGGTATTTAGATTTAACCCTTGAAAGATAGACATAATCCCAACACAAATCTAAAATATCAAGATTAAGGACAAACCTTTGACTAACTGCGACAATATTTATTAAGGTGGCTTGTAATGTTCCAAACCGAGCTAATCTTGTCTGTATGCATCCAAGCACACCCTAGGTAAAGATCCAACTTGGACATAAATTTGCTGACCGCCCAAAGAATGACATAATCTGCAAGTTTGTCTGCTAAATAATCCCCCTAATGGATGTATGTTGAATTGTTGTGGGTAGAGTAATGATATCTAGGCATTTTCTAATAGTATACTCTAGCACCCGTAGGGCTTGAAACTCACCCTTTAAACATTGTCTCATGAATTGTGAATCAGCGTCCACATTTCCTTCTACAAAATTGGCAGCAAAAGCCATATGAATTACTCCTTTGCTATCCTTTAATGCACCTCCACCCACAAATCTCTCTTCTATACAAGAACTATCCATGTTGGTTTAAGGGATCCTTTTGCTGGGGCCTACCATTTAACCATTATGCCTCACGAGATGTTCACTACTACAGCAAGTAGTTGTAAAAATTGTCAGGGGATACTTTCAGCCGCTGGTGGTGGTTTAGAGCACCTGAAGGGTAATGACATTTGAATAAGCCCAAGATGAATTTCTCCTTACATTTTTTGCAACTATATATATGCTTTTATCTGCATAGACCACTTTATTTCTTGCTATCCAGATCCTTCATAAAATTAAACTTTTTACTATTGCTATGTCCCTCTTTTTTTTAAAAAAAAAAAAAAAAGAGTAAGTCTTCTAATATCCTAATATAAAAACTCATCGCATGTGCGTCCAATTCATTGACAAATGGGTGCTTACTTTGTTGTTAGATAGAGCAAAAAGGGGTCAAGTATTAAGAGCTGTTTCATGCTTCGGCAAATGGTTTTCATGCGATACCCAAGTTGATCCCCTAACTAAGAGATGGCTGGTAAGTGGGTGGTTGCAATTCTTTATACCCATGTCCTTTTCGCTATCCAAGCAGCCATTTTTTTTTTACCAAATTAAGCACAGATTAATACCCAAACTCTCTTCTTTCCATTCTATGTTTTGGTTTATGATTACCTAGTCTTCTAACTACTAAGGCGTGGCTTTGTTCGTAGGAACTTGGGTTAAAATGTATAGGAAATGTATAACATTAAGCTGAATGGGAATGGCCTGGCAGTTCGTGGGCGTTTGATTTTCAAGCGAAGTTGATTGTGGTCGCGTTCACAGGCTTACCTCTAGTCGCAATCAATTGGTCATTCAGGGCCAGTGGCTACCCAGTATTTTACACGATGCAATAAAAAAAGATTAATTTGAAAATGGAAAACTGTTCTTTCATTTCAACCTAAGCAATGAGCTGGTTTGTCAGAAATGGAATCGAAAACCTTCTAGCCAAAATATCTCATGTAAACCGCTAAACACTTTACATTTAGCTGACACTTCGAAAATAATTTTGATTTTTTTTGTTTAATCCTATAACTAGCTTTTAAGTTAGTTTTTAAAACTTTTTAGTGTAACATCAAAGTTTAAATTAATTTTATTTTATCTTATGTGACTTTAAATACAACGTGTACAAAAAAGAGAGTATATTAATAATAAAAATTCATTTAATGCCAAAAGGCACAAAAACCAAACTCAAAAGATAACTCAAAAGTTAAGAAATTCTTTTTTTCACTTAAGCTTTATTTTAAGGATTTTTTCTCTACCATAGGACTCTCACCTATATATCATACTCCTCTCTACACCAAGTATTATTAAACTCAAGGTTGCACGAGATAAAACATATTCAAATTGAGTTATAATATCATGTTAGATAGATCAAAAACCTAGTTACAAGTTAATTCAAAGATAAGAGAATCTTTTTTGTTATTTAAGCTTGACTTTATAGATCTATTTTATTGATATAAGATTTTGGTTCTGCAAACATCTAAAATTCCTTAATCATTTTAAAAACCGTACAATATTCGCCCGGATGTATTCACTTCCACTATAGCGTACTAGAACCAAAAAGCTAACTACCATTTATTAGGGTAACCTGAAGTACATACTTTAACAACTTATATGCTTCAATATCTAAATTTGCACAAAGTTTTAATTTAGATATTCTATTAATACTTTGGGGTAACCTGTAGTTATTCTTTGATTCGTACCTTTTTATTATTCTATTGAATTGGTTTCACCAAGGAAGCTAGACTTTAAATATTTTATTTGCAAGTAGAAAAGAACAGTTTGGAATCCATAATATTATAGTAATGAATGAGTATTTATTGAAATCCTAATGAATCAAATACAACCCGGCCAACTTATCTTAATGCTATATTGATTCCTTACTCGGAGCATCCCAAGGCATTATCCTTTTGGACGAAGTTATGTGAACACTATAAGAGAAGTTCACACCAACGCGTTAACCGCTTTCTAATTTAAAACCCCCGTGTGAATTTGAGTTGTCGAAACCTTAAACCAATCGATGTGCATATTGATGCTTGTTGACCAAACAACATTAAAAAATAACTTTAGAGGAACTATACTTTGCAAGACTTGACCCCTGAAGAAAACAGTGTCACGATGAGGCTCGTCAGTTGAAGGCCTTGGGAAGATCAATGACAACGTCGTACACGGTCGAAATCAGGAATGAACGGAATCGCCGAAAGACAGAAGCATACTCGAAAGCGAAGCTTTTTTGAAAAAGACTTGTTTGGGTTCCAACTCCCGTCACTTCTCGATCCTTCAAACCCATCTATTTACATAAGACGACCAACAACAAGAAACCCACGTTTTCTTGAGATAAATTTTCACCAGGTTTTGTGTCGCAAGCTGTGAAGAGGAGAAAGAATGGCTTACTACAACCCACAGCAGCCGCCCGTCGCTGTTCCTCCGCCTCAAGGTCGCTACTTTGATCTTTCCGGACATGGAGTTTTGTGTAGTTTGATGTAACTTGCTGGAGCTGACTCAGGATCTTTGTTTCTTGTTTTCTTGTTTGGCTCCTTGTTTGGTGATTCAGTTTATCAACCGCCGGCATACCCTCCCCAGCAGGGATATCCTCAACCGGGAAACCCTCCCCTTCAGGGATATCCTCCACCGGCAAACCCTCCCCATCAGGGATATACTCCGCTGGCAAACCCTCTCCATCAAGGATATCCTAAGCCGTAGAAAGACCCTCCCCAGCAGGGACATCCTCTGCCAACAAACCCTCACCAACAAGAAGATCCTTCGATGAAAAATGACCCTCCCCTACCGCAGCCCCTGCCCTAGAAACAGCATGCCAAAACTGGCTTCTTGCAAGGCTGGTTCGTCCTTCCGATCTCTCTCTCTCTCTCTCTCTTTGTTTTTCTCTCTCTGTGACTCACTGGCCTAGATCCGGTCCATTTCGGCTTGCCTTCTGAACTATCCGGTTGTTGGGTTTCTTCTCGCCGGATGTGATCAGAAAATATGTCTATCTTGTGATCCAATCAGGAAATTCAAATTTGGTTATTTGGGTACATTTATTGATTTGTAATTAATCACTTTCGGTTGTTAATTTTGCATTGATGAGGTACTTTTCAGTACTAATGAGTAGTTAAACTTCCTTGCTTGGATGTTAATTTGCGTGCAGTTTAGCTGCTCTGTGCTGTTGCTGCCTCTGGGAGGCCTGCTTCTGATGTGAAAATTGCAGCAAGTCAAGACCTCACACGCTGGCACCTTATACAAGGAAATGTCCAGCAAAGCACCAAAGCAGGAGAACGTGTAGAATGACTAAAAGTGATGATGACTGAGGACAATAGAAGCATACCTGCGTGTTAATCAAGTCTAAGATCAAAACAAGAACCACCTTACCTTGGTCATTACAGAACCGTGTGCAAAAAACACACGAAACTGTTTGAGAGCTGATTGCTTGTAGTCTAGTCATCTAGTATTCTGTCTTGTTGTCTATTAATGTTGCGTGCTGAACTATAGTACCTAGACTGGCCTAAGTAGTCATCCTGTCCTCTGAGACAGCAGTTGTAAACTCTATTTAAGTGATGGTTTGTAACGGAGAAGAGGCAAGCATAATAAAAAACACTTTCACTTCCGCTACTACTTACTTTCATAGTTTTTCTTCTTGGCATTGGAGTAGGTTATCCTGCCCACCACACAAAGCCTCTTCTTCACACCAAAACCATCCACACACTTTCCTCAACGCCTTCACGACAACATGTCGCGTCGTCCAACTTATCCCTTCCCACACCAGATTAGCGTCCAGAACTTTGTAACCATTAAACTTGGAGAAACAAACTATCTCCCTTGGGTTACTCAAGTGAAAGCTCTTGCTCAAACCCAAAGGCTACACAGCTTTCTCACTGGAGACACACCTGCCCCTGCTAAAACCACAACCACCGACGGCATAGAAACCTCCAATCTTGAGTATGAGTCATGGGCGCAAAGTGATGGCCTCCTGAAATCTTGGATCATTGGCACCCTCACAAAGGAGGCTCTTGGACATGTGTTTGATCTGGAAACCTCAACAGAGGTTTGGGAGGCCTTGGCAAACCAATTTGCCCAGAAAACTGAGACATGGGAGTATGATCTCCTATCTCAGGTTCATCATCATAAAAAAGGTAGCAAGTCGTTGAGCATCTATCTTAACGAATTCAAGAATCTGACCAACCAACTTGCCTCTATTGGGAAACCAATGAGTGATACAGCAAAGACATTTCGTCTTCTTGAGGGGCTCGGACATGAATATGAGGCTTTTCGCACTAGCACACTTAAACCTCCTGTGCCTTACCATAGTGATGTTGTCTCACAGCTCCAAGCATTTGAGGTACATTTAAGTCGCTTCTCCAACACAACCCCAAATGATAACTGTGCTTTCAGTGCTCAACACACTGGAAGAGGAGGACGGAATGGACAACGAGGCAGAGGCTCTAGCTCAAGCTCATCCTTCAGCTCTCAGGGATGAGGATTCAACCCTTCTATCCCACAAGGAAAAGCACCTTCCCACTCAACACCTTGTCGTACACCAAATGGGACTCGAGCTGCAACTACAGGTGAAAATTCTAGATCTCAGTTTGCTAACCGTAACCCTGTAAGTTGCCAGATTTATGCCAAAAGAGGGCACACTGCCTTGCAGTGCTGATACCACTTTGATCATAGTTATCAGGAGGAGGAAATACCTATAGCTCTTGCTGTAGTTCAAATCACAGAACCTGGACCTGAGGAGTGGACCATTGATTTAGGGGCTACATCACATGTAGTGGATAGTCTAGGTAAGCTTGCACATTCAACTATCTTTCCAGGAAATGACTACATCATTGTAGGGAACAGAGCAAGTCTTCCTATTACTCATATTGAAAACACAACAGTAGGAACTGTTCCTCTTAATTCTGTTTTTGGTTGCACCTGGAATTAAACAAAATCTGCTCTCCCTCTCTAAACTCATTGATGACCTACCTTGTGTGATACAAATCACTAAAACCTGCTTTGTTGTAAAGAACATGAGGAGCAGTGCAACCCTGCTCTAGGGAATTAGAAAATGTGGTCTTTATGTGTTGCCATCACAGCAGCAACATGCATATTTCTCCCGTCATCAGCAAACCATCGATGGCAACACTTGGCACAAGTGTTTAGGGCACCCTCATGCTAGTATTTTAAAGCTTTTGAAGCAACAAGGAAAGATTTCCATGAAAGGAACCGACAACTATATCTGTCCCAGTTGCATGGCTAGCAAGAGCAGTCGACTTCCCTTTGTTTTGTCCTCTCATCATGCTACTGCACCTCTAGAAAAGGTGCACAATGATGTTTAGGGTCCTGCATCTGTTACATCAGTGCAGCATTTCTCCTATTATGTAATCTTTGTTGATGACCTTACTCGTTTATGTGGTTTTATCCAATGAAGCACAAATCTTATGTTTGTCAAATATTTATTGATTTCCATAAAATGGCCGAGAGACAATTTGGAACAAAATTAAAAACTCTTCAATCCAATAATAGGGGTGAGTACATTGGCCAGCTCCTATCCAAATACTTGACAGACCACGACAACATTCATCAGTTCTCTTGTTCCCAGACACCTCAACAAAACGGCCTTACAGAAAGAAAGCACCGTCATCTTGTAGAACTTGGTAGAGCCATGTTGCTCCAAGCCAATGTTCCTAAACGCTTTTAGGTTGAAGCACTTGCCACTGCCGTGTTCTTAATCAATAGGCTTCCTACGTTAGTGCTAAAAAATCAGTCTCCCTATGAAGCTCTATATCATCGCTGTCCAGATTACTCATTCCTGAGAGTTTTTGGAACTGAATGCTATCCCTGTCTACAAGCAACCCATATTGACAAGTTATCTGCTCGCTCACTACCTTGTGTTTTTCTTGGCTATAGCTCCAAGCATAAGGGGTATCGATGCCTCCATGTTGCTACAGGAAGGGTCTACATCTCTAGACATGTTTTATTTAATGAAACTGTCTTTCCTTTTGTCAGGAACCAATCCTTCCGTGGACCAAAGCCGTAGGATCCATTTCCACTTGCTCTTTTTCCCCAGTTGATTAAAGATATAGAGCCATTAAATATCCACTCTCCGCATGCAACTGGCAACAACTCACCATCTATCCAGTCCCCTCTCAATGAAGCTCCACGTTCTCCCAACATGCAAGTCACCAACAATCAGCCTACTCAACCATTACCTGTCGTGACTACACCTTCTCCACTTGATGAAGTTATGTCACCTACCTCAGACCACAGCCTTTCTCCTGAAGACAGGACATTAAATCCTTTTGCACCTATGTCACCTATCCTTTCTCCTAACTCTCTTGCCAAGGAACTACCCTCACTCTCACACAATCCTCCTTGTGAAACAACAGTCTTAACAGTCCTTTCTAAACCTTTCCTTCCACTACCCTCCTGCCCTATACCTTCCGCTCAACCTCGTCACCCCATGATTACGCAGAGTCGTGCAGGGATCCATAAATCTAATTCACGCTACATCCTCACTGCCCAAAGTCTTGCGCCTTCACCACCTACCTATGTTGCTAAGGCCATACAACACCCAGGTTGGAAGGCTGCAATGGAAACAGAATTAGTTGCTTTGTCCTGGAATCAGACTTGGACCTTGGTTCCCCGCACACCCTCCATGAATGTTGTTGGCTGCAAGTGGGTTTTTAAACCCAAGTTCGGACCTAATGGAGCCTTGGATCGCTTGAAGGCACGGTTAGTTGCCAAGGGCCATCACCAAGAGAATAGAGTGGATTACTTGGAGACGTTCAGTCCCGTTACTCGTCCAGCTACTATACATATCATTCTTTCCATTACTACGGTAAATTGGTGGCTCTTGCATCAATTTGACATAAACAATGCATTCCTCTATGGATTCCTTTCTCAACATGTCTACATGGAGCAACCAGCTGGCTTCAAAGATAAAGGGCTCCCCAACCATGTTTGTAAGCTGCGACGTGCCTTGTATGGCTTGAAACAGGCCCCACGAGCCTGGTTTGACAGATTCTCCTCCTTTCTCCTTGAGAATGGTTTTCGATGCTGCCCTTTTGACTCCTCCCTATTCATTTGTCAAGAGCTTGATTCAGTCGTTCGGCTATTATTGTATGTTGATGATCTTATTGTCACCGGAAACTCCTCCTCCAATACTGAATCCTTCATTCGTCACATGGAACAAGAATTTCCTCTCAAACATATGGGCTTGCAGCACTACTTCTTAGGGGTCCATGTCTTGCATGATAATCATGGGCTCCTTCTTTCACAATGCTAATATGTAGAAGATCTCCTTGAAAGAGCTCAAATGAGTTGCTGTAAATCCCTTCCAACTCCATTAAGTGTCAAACCCACCAATGTCAAGGATGGCTCCTCTCTATTTCCTCAACCTTCCACCTACCGTAGCCTTGTTGGCGGGCTACAATATCTTACCTTAACTAAGCCTGATCTTTCTCTAGCCGTAAATAAATTGTGCCAAGCTATGGCTTCCCCCACTCATGGAGATTTCCATAACTTGAAAAAAGTCCTTCGCTATGCTCACGGCACCACCCATTTTAGTCTTCGCATCCACTCTAACAGCTCATTCCACCTCTATGGCTTTAGTGATGCTGACTGGGCTGGGTGCCCCCAAACCCGTCGCTCTACCAGCGGGTTTTGTCTTTTTCTTAAATCAAACTGCATAACTTGGAGTGCCCGTAAGCAACCCACTATCTCACGGTCATCCACTGAGGCTAAATACCATTCCCTTGCATCCGTTACTACTGAAGCTATGTGGGTTCTCCACCTCCTACGCAATTTGCATATTCGTCAGCCACAGCCCCTTCGCCTATTCTGTGATAACATCTCGGCATTGCACCTTACCACCAAGTCAACTTTTCATGGAAGGTCTAAACACATTGAAGTGGACTACCACTTCGTTCGGGAGAAGGTTGCCTTGAAAACATTAGTTACAGCCTACATCCCTACTGGGCGCCAGCTTGCCGATTTCTTCACCAAAGCCTTGTCTCCTGCCAAGTTTCATGAGTTTCGGACAAAACTAGGCCTCGTACCAACACCTGTTTTGAGGGGGCATGTTGAACAAGAACAATCTAAACCTCCTGACCACATTCCTAACAATACCTCACATGCTGGCACCTTATACAAGGAAATGTCCAGCAAAGCACCAGAGCAGGAGAACGTGCAGAATGACTAAAAGTGATGATGACTGAGGACAGTAGAAGCATGCCTGCGTGTTAATCAAGTCTAAGATCAGAATAAGAACCACCTTACCTTGGTCATTATAGAACCGTGTGCAAAAAACACACGAAATTGTCTAAGAGCTGATTGCTTGTAGTCTAGTCATCTAGTATTCTATCTTGTCGTCTATTAATGTTGTGTGCTGAACTGTAGTACCTAGACTGGCCTAAGTAGTCATCCTGCCCTCTAAGATAGCAGTTGTAAACTCTATTTAAGTGATGGTTTGTAACGGAGAAGAGGCAAGCATAATCAAAAACACTTTCGCTTCCGCTACTACTTACTTTCACAGTTTTTCTTCTGCAAGAACCTGTAGAGTTTGATTTAGAATACCGCGTAGAGGATTTGGATTCTAAATCTGTTTATAATGGTCACTTAGTTAGGTAGTTTAATAATGAGTTAATAAGGACTATAATTATAAGGTTTAGGATTTGACATCCCACATGACTTGAATATTTATGTTGTAATATTAAAAAAAAAAAGTGTTTATATTGTATTTGAAATAATTTCATTGTCTAGGCTTTTTCTTTTTATAACTCAGAACCACCACTAAGCTATAGCTTAAACTATTGATGTTTTTCAATAATATAAACTTCCTATGTGTGCATGTTTATAGGTTTCACTTGAATTCCTCTTTCCTCTTTTGTTCTTTTTGTTAGAAAGATAAATTATATTAATAAATATTAAAATAGAAAAGTATAGGAGCATATGTTAGCATTACAAAAATCACTACATCCACAAAAAGATAAAAATTGAAAGTTTCTCAATCACTCAAAATTATATTACTATAAAAAGATTTTATATTCCTAAATAAAAAATCTCTCATTTATGTTACTTTTTTTTTTACCTTTGCCAAGAGAATAAGAATATAAGTTATTTTTCCCTCAATGCATCTTTTATTTGATTTAGCCCATACACAGTAAAGTAAGCTAAAAAGGATATCTTAAAAAGTCTAACAACCAAATTCCTTCCTTTAATTGTTTTGATTATCTATTGGATCCTCCAATATTACATGAGATTCTATTATGGGCAAGAACACTTCTCTAAATCATCATTGCCTGTGCAAAGATCCTTATAAATCTTTCGACAACAATATATAAAATTTGAGAGAACTGAGAAAGTGTGGACCTTAATTTAAGAAAACCTCTTTAACTCTAAGTTATGGTACTTTTTAGGTCAAGTTACATCACTAGAGTCTTTTTACATTTTGTATTGTAAATCCATTCACTCTCTAACGAAAATTTTAGAAGATTTATGAAATTTCAAAGCATATATCGTAAAAAGACTTTATCCCAAATTTTGAGATTCAATAAACGTAATCCTTTTTTTATGAGTAAACAATTTGCTAAATTATTTTGTAAAATCAATGTGTAGTTATATTTCTTGTCTACAAGAATTCCTTCCCCTTTCGTTGTTTAATTTTCACTATGTGAATAGGACAAATCCATTGCTAATATTTCTTGAAGTATATATTAGAAAGTATATTTTAAAGAAATTTCTTAGATAACTTAGAACATTCTTCACACTATTCTTAATATATTTTATGTTGTTAGTATGAGTGCAAGCTTCATCATGGGACGATATATTCCCTTTGTGGTTGAAAGGTGTTGTCCTTTGAATTTGAATTCTAATACAATTATGTTCACACCATTTTTAATGCGTTTTATCGCTGTTAATGTGGATTACAAGCTTAATGATCGATAGTATATTTCTTTCATGTTTGGAAGGTGTTGTTTTCCTAATTTGAATTCTGATACTCATGTATATTTAGGCAATATAGAAGATTACTTAACAAGATATGTTAGGAAGAATATTTTAAAGAAGTTTCTTAAATAACTTGGAACACTGTTTCACTATTTTTCATATGTATTTTGCTGTTATTGTCGATTGTGAGCTTTATCATCGGGCAATATATTCCTTTCGTGTTCGCGATGTGTCACCTTTCGAATTTAAATTTTGATACGGATGTATATTTTGGCAATATAAGATATTGATATACAAAAGTGAAATTTTGCATGGTTTGTTTTTTATTCAAAAGCACGTTGTTGAACATGATAGCGTAAAAGAGACGCATGCTTGAACAGGCATAAAGCACATAAATATAGAAGAAATAGCTGTTTATGGGTTGGACTTGGTCAGCTTTTGGAGGCATAAGGCCGCCTAAAGGAATCAGATTCTAAGAGCAAACACTTCCTAATTCTTTTTTCTTCTCAAGTTCAATTAGGATGTCACCTTTTGGATGCCGTTATCAAATAATTTGTATTTAATACGTTTTCTTATTTGAATATCATGGGCCTATAAAGTACACCCTTAAAATAGTTTTGCTGCAGTTTCCAAGATTTCAAGATTGATCTTTTGATAAGTTCACTAGTAGGATCATTTGCAATACTACGAGGGAAAAAAAAGGTATGTAAGATTCCATAAAATGCTCTCATTTGAATATTCTCACCATGATAACAAATAAGATGGAGAGTTTACCTAACTAATTATTTATTTAGGGTAATTATTTAATTTAGGGAATTTACCTAACTAGTTATTTATTCTTATAAGATATGGTTATTATACCTAACCTTGTTCTTAGGAATAAGATTTGTTAGGATATTGCTATTGTTTCTTTAAAAAGAATTATTTAATTGTTGTGATTTTTCAAATAAACTATAAGAGGGTAATCAAAAACATGCTACAACTTAAAAAATTAAATAGACAATGTTTATGCAGGTCCTTTAAATGAAAATGAAAAATTGCAACATGTAATGGGTATTATTTAGACTTTAACCCTTGACAGATAGACATAATACCAACACAAATTTTAAATATCAAGATTAAGGACAAACCTGTGATTAACTACGACAATTTTTATTAAGTGGCCGGTAATGTTCCAAACCAAGCTGATCTTGTCTACATGCATCCAAGGACACCCTAGGTAGAGATACAACCTGGTCATAAATTTGCTGACCGCTCAAAGAATGACCATAATCTGCAAGTTTGTCTGCTACATAATTCCACTCACGGAATGCATGTTGAATTGTTGTGGCTAGAGCAATGAATACATCTCTCTTCTATACAAGAACAGTCTGCGTTAATTACAGGACCCTTTTGTTGAGGCCTGCCATTTAACCATTGTGCCTCACGGGATTTTCACCGCTATAGCTAGTAGTTGTAACAGGCGTAAGTGACATTTCCTGCTACTGACTATGTTTTAGAGCACTTGAAGGCTTATGACATTCCAATAAGCCCAAAATGAATTTCTCTTTCCATGTGTAGCAACGATATGCTTTTATCTGCAAAGAGCAATCCATTTCTTGCTATTCAGATCCTCCATATAATTAAAATTATACCATTGCTATTACCAAACCAATTTGAATGGAGAAAGTAGCTTCTTTGTGCCATGAGATAATCAGTTCCTTTGTCAACTCATAGCTTGGTTGGATGTTTAGAATATCTCCATACTTTTTCCTTAATGCTTGTGCAATGTCACTTTGAGAGAAAAGATGATCCGTGGACTTTATGTTTGGTTAGTGGCAGCATACACACTTTGAAGCGAATGGAATCCCTTCCTTTTGTAGATTACAATCCACCATAATCCCATTATTCAATACTCTCTAAACCAAAAAGCCAACCTTGGTTGGAAGGATATTGTTCCAGATATATTTGGCCCATTCAATCTTTTCTCACTTTCTCTTCTGGTGTTCATAACATTTGCTATTGAAACTTGCCAATTGAACTTAACTCCAATACCAATCTGTCTGGCCCTGAGATTAAGGTGACATGTCTTGCCTGTCTTAGTTGCTCAGTTGATAGATGCTCTTCCAGAAAGCAGAGTTCTGCAACGCATCCTTGATTGATGTTAGTGTAGCTAGGCACGTAGGAGTCCACAAGATGCTGTCCAGCTACTCATCAGTCCAGAAATTTTGGTTACCTTCCTTAATTATCCTCCTAACGTGTTGTATAGTGTGTGAGAGTTGTTTGCAGCTTCTTCTTTTTTTTCCAACAATGCCAAGCTGTTGACTTCATTCCATGAAGCACTTCTGCTAGGTGGTCATACTTTTTTCTCATAGATTTGCCCACAATGAATGCTCTTTTAGGTAGTTCCATGGAACGTTTTCATTACCTACTCTATATTCCTTATTCCTAATCCCCTCTTCTCCACTGGATAGCAAGATCTCTCTCAGCTAACCCAATGTATTCTATGTTCTCACTTGGTGCTCCTCGAAAATTTTACTATCATCTTATCCAATTTACAGGAGATAAATGGGAATTGATGATAGAATACGCTCAATAAGCATAATCTTGCCACTATGTAAAAGAAGTTTAGACTTCCAATTTTGAATCTTTCTAGCAACCTTGGCTAGCATCTCGTTAAAATAATGTTATTTGGCACTGCATTTATATAAGAGAACTCCCAAATACTTTATAGGATGGTCCACATGTGAGAATTTTGTCCGATATTTGATTTGAGCTTTCTTTTCTCTTGAAAGTTTTGTTGAGACAACTTTTGTCCAATTTTGTCTAATGTTCATGAGATGATTCAACTTTCCACTAAATGTTTGTTAAGCCACTATAAGAGACCTAGTAAGAAAGGATCTCCTTGCCTAAGCCCTCTTGTTGACTTTAAAAAACCAAATTCCTACCCTTGTAACTGAATAGTAATCCAATTATTAGATATGCAATAGAAGATCATATCACACCACAATAGGGCAATTCCAAATTTTGTCAGCACTTCAAAAGAAAAAGAAAAAAAAATGACCATTCCATATGATCATGTCTTAGCCTTATCCACCATTATTATTACATTGTCCCCCTCTACGTTTCTGTCTATCTCATGAACCATTTCATAAGCCAATGCAATATTTTCCTAAGTCATCCAATCTTTGATGAAGCTTAACTGCTCTAGGAGATTAGCATAGGTGGAATGATTGCTAATTGATCATTTAAAATCTTGGCTAAGATTTTATACCGAAAGGTGTAGCCACTGATAATTTGCATGCAGTTTGGCTGCTCTGCGTTGTTGTTGCCTCTTGGATGCCTACTTATGATGAAAATTACAACAAGAACCGTCGGAGTTTGATTCATAATATCAGATGTTTGGTCTACGTTCAATGTCTATCCTTGATTGTTGATGTTTTTCAATAATATGAACTTCTAATGTGTACATGTTTGTGGGTTTCACTTGAATTCCTCCCCTTTTTATTGTTTGATTTTCATTACGTGAACTGGACATAGGAAAACAAAAAAATTTAATTTATAAAGAAATAGTTGTTTTTGCTTAATGTTTTAGTGTTTTAAGTCAAATTAGACTCTTCCCTATAAAATATAACAATTTTCAAAGTCTCATTTGAAAAACTCTACATCAAAATATAAAATCTTTGAAATAAAGCATAAATGAAATAAGAATTTTACAATACCTAAGTTAGCTTTTAGGTTAGGTTTTCTTATATAAGAATCTTAAAATACCAAAGTTAACTTTTAAGTTAGGTTTTCTTATATACGTTTTGTATAAGTTAATTTTAAAAGTGAAAGTAAATATTTTAATAATTTATATGCTAAAAGGTCTAAATTTGTACAAAAATTTTATTTAAATCTTATATATATCTTGGGGTAACTTGAAGTTTTTTTTCTTGACTAGCACTTTTTGTTATTTTATTGAATTGGTTTCAACAAGAAGCTAGCCTTAAATATTATATTTGCAAGTAGAAAATATTATCCTTTCAATTATCTTCACGATCAAAGAACAACTTGTCAAATCAGTCTAGTCAAATTAGACGAATAATAAACACAAAAAAAAAAAAAAAGAGAAGTTCACACCACCAAGTTACCCGCTTTCTAATTTAAAACTAGTGAATTCGAATCGTCAAAAATCATTGGCGTTTGTTGGCCAAATAACATTGAAAAACAACTTTAGGAACCGTACATTGCCATGATGGACACGGCATTGCACCTTGCTAGATCTTGTGATATATTTTCACAAGATCTTGTGTGCAAGCCGTAAAGAGGAGAAAGAATGAGTTACTACAGCCAGTAGCAGCCGCCCGTAGGTGTTCCTCCACCGCAAGGTCGCAGCTTTGATCTTTTCGGATATGGAGTTTTGTGTGGTTTGATATAATTTGCAGGAGCTGACTCTGGATCTCTGTTTCTTCGTTTTCTTGTTTAGTGATTCAGTTTATCCGCCGCCGGCATACACTCCCCAGCAGGAATATCCTCTGCCGCAGTACGTCCCTCCTTCCCAGCAGCCTCCCCCTAAGCAACAGCAAAGTGGCCCCGGCTGCTTGGAAGGCTGGTACGTCCCTCCAATCTTCGCTTGTCTCATAGACTATCCGGCGGTTGGGGTTTCCTCTCGCTGGATGTGATCAGAAGATCAGCCCAGAAATATGCGTATCTTGTGATCCAATCAGGAAATTCGGGTTTGGTTATCTGGGTGCATTTATTGACTCGTAATTAATCAACTTAGTTGTTAATCTTACACTGATGAGCTACTTTCCTGTACTAGTGAGCGGTTAAACTTCCTTGGTCGACTGTATATTTGCATGTAGTTTGGCTGCTCTGTGCTGTTGCTGCCTCTTGGATGCTTGCTTCTGACGAGAAAATCGCAGCAAAAATTGATGGGGTTCGATTCAGAATATCGCTTAGAGGATTCAGATTCCAAATCTGTTCATAAGATGTTTGATCTACTTTCATTATCAATCCTTGACTGTTGATGCATTTCAATAATAAGAACTTCCTGTGTGTGCATGTTTGTGGGTTTCACTTGAATTCCTCCCCACTTTTGTTGTTTGATTTTCACCATGTAAACTGGACAGATCCATTGCTAATATGTTCTTCAAGTATATGTTGAAAAATGAATACGGATTTCGAAACCTTAATTCCTACGAATTTAGAATTCTTGAAAAGTTGTATGTGACTTGGCACACGAGTAAAACTTAATGTCATAAAGTTGTATTATTCACATTGTTAGTTATTACTTATTATTTGTTAAGAATAATGAGTCAAAAGTTTCATATTATTTAAATTTGATTTGAAAGTTTTCTTTATAAAATGAAAAGACACTACAAAATCCACTTTTAAGTAGGAATATATTTTCTAAGATAATATTAAAACTTAAGTTCAAGAGATAGTTGTTCAATGAACAACGCAACATAAAGTGGTTTTAATAGATTGTATACCCTTACTTCAAGCCTCCAATCTACATTGTTTGCTAGGAAGTATATAAAGGACAATGTTACAAGTTTTTATATTGTCTAAACCTTATTGAGAAATTTTCTTACTAAAGACGAAAGATTTATTTACTCTTGAGTTTGTGTATCTGAATAAACTTTTTCCCTAATATTTTTGAGTTGATTAGTTAATTTTACTTTTTATCATATTATAAGTAAGGCCCTTTAAAGAAATGAGATTAGGTTTCCTATTATTTGATTCCTTTCCACCTAAATCAAAGAGTTTGAGACTTTAGTTAATTGGTTGCATTTTAAGCATCATATTTGATTGACATATATTATTTCAAAATTTCTATTTACAAGAATTATAATAAATAACAATAGATATTCTCTATGTTAAAGCCTAACACCTAAACAGGTAATTCATAACCCTTAGTATTATTGGGAAGTATGTTTCTTTTTTCAGCGTACCTTATTTTCTCTTTCAAAAAATTACAACTTTTTAGCTTTCATCAAAGGCTTTGTAGATACTCCATATAAGCGACCGGTTACTGTGTCATTATTTACTTGCTTTTGCTAGAACCTCCCACCCACTTGTCATTATTTACTTGTTATGATTAGCATAAAGTTTCAAAAATTAAATCAGTCTAACATTAACTTATTATCTTTATTTTTTTCTAGTTTTCAATGTTAGTACATATTATTAGGAATCCTAGAGCTTTCAATATGACGGTTGGCCTTCCAAGAAGTCTTTTTTGTATACTTTCCTTTCTAGTATTATAGAAACTTATAGTGCAAAGATCCTTCACATTTAACTTCAAGTGCATATAATTCTTCAATTCAAAAATGAATCCTTCATTCCCTCCTTTAATAATAATGTTATCTACATAAATAAATACAATTAGGAGAGCCTTACCAAATTACTTAATAAATAGAAAATAATCTTGGCAAGATTTTTGAGAGCCACTATTAAACAAGATCTCTATGAATGATATACTTTATTTCCTTTTCTTTGTCAAATGGCCTTGAGAACAGTCATGCAAACTTTAGTTTTTGAATCTCTTTGTAGGAATGCATTTCTTACATATATCTAATGCAATTTCTAGCAATGCTTGGTCACAAGGATTACTAAAAGATGGACACTCACCATCTTGCCAACTAGGTACAAATGTGTCTAGAGAGCCACTCCCTTATCATTGACCACAAGTAAAGCATTGCAATGCTTAATGCTCTCATCTACATGATATTTAATCTTATATACTCATTTATATCTTATGAGTTTTTACCCTATAGATACAAACGCAATATAGTAATTGTCCATCTTTTGATAATCCTTGTAACCAAGCATTATTAGAAGTTACATTAGACATATCCACATAATGTGTTCTTACAAATGTCTCAAGATAATCATTGCCTTCTCATTGGACAAAACCTTTGACCACAAATTGGGTCTTATAATCCTTAATACTCTAATTTACATGGTACTTGATCTTATATATTCATTTACATCATATGATTTAATTATAATGCCATAATCTTCTTACTCATGGCAGTACGCTATCTAAGATCAAGAACTATCTTCTGATAAGTCTTGGACTTAGTGCTGGTTGAATAGAGGCAATAAAATGATGATGTTGGAAAAATAGACAATGGTAAGACAAAATATGGGAAGTGGATGCATAGTAATAGATGAAGGTGATGAGTCCATGCTAGAAAACATAATCGTTTGCCCAAATAGGTAGCCGTGGTTCTCACTTCGAAGTGTGAATGAAAAATCAGGCACTATGGTAGTAGATGGGTCTAGTAAAGGCTCAATGATGATTGATGCATCAATATAGGACCCATGGACTGGAGAGTCAACTGATACCAGTGATAGAGTGAGTCTTAAGAGTAGACGCATGTGTGCCTTGCGGTGGCAGTAATGCATGGTCGTACGAATGAATGTCTGTAAATGAGGACTCAAACTCATCATGAAAAGTTGTTGAAGTGACTCTAGCAAAAGAAAATACATCCTCGAAAAAGACAATATCACAACTAACAAAAAAAAAACAAAAATGATCTTTGTCAAGATCGTAAAGACAATATCCTTTTCATGTGAGAATATATCCAGAGAACACTCATGATAGCCTTATGCCTAAATTTATCTCACTATATGAAATTAGTGGCATATTATAAAATCCAAAAACTCACAAATGGTCAAATAATAGTGTTTCCCATAACAAAATCTCAAAGGAAGTCTTCCCTTTAAGAACATGTGAAAGTATGATTAACTCGAGTATGTCACAATAAGCACATACTCACCACAGAATCAAATCAAGATCTAAAACTAAAATTTTAATATCCATATAACATTAAAAATGTGTTGATGTTTCCTCTTCACCAACTCATTTTGTTATGAAGTGTATGCATAGGAGCTTTCATGTAGAACTCCCTAAAAGGCCAAAAAAGATGTGCACTTGGAACTAAAGAATTCCAAAACATTATCTATCCCACCACGCCTAATCATAGTGTCAAATTGAGTCTTATATACCTTTTGCATAAGTTAATTGAAGAAGAAAAAAAAGTAAATATTTTAACAATTTATATGCTAAAGGGTCTCAATTTGTACAAAATTTTAATTTAGATATTTTATAAATCTCTTAGGGTAACTAAGTTGTTTTCTTCACTAGGATTTTTTTTTATTCTATTGAATTGGCTTAACAGGAAGTAGGCGCTGCCTAGGAATAAAAAATTTCAAGTCGACGCTAAGTTCGTGCATACATGTGTGTTTAAAAAAAATGAATTAGTTAAACCAAGAAGTTAACCTTAATTATTATATTTGTGAGTATAAAATATTGTCCTTTCAATTACTTTCACAATCAAAGACCAACTTGTAAAATGAACCTAGTCGAATTAGAAGAATAATAAATACAGAAAAAGAGAAGTTCACACCATCGCCTTACCCGCTTTCTAATTTAAAACTCCGTGTGAATTTGAATTGCCAAAACGTTAAAGCAGTCGACGTGCAATCATTGTCGTTTGTTGGCCAAATAAGATTAAAAACTAAATTTATAGGTATCGTGATCTGTCGTGATGGACACGGCATTTTACTTAGGTAGATCAAGAGCACTGAAGCGAGCCGTCTCACGATGAAGCTCATCAATTTAAGGACTTGGGAAAAACAATGACAACGTGGTACTTGGTCGAATCAGTAAGTAACTGAATCCTCGTAAGACCAAACTAGGCTTCAAATCGAAGGTATTTCTGAAAAGGTAACATACCAAAACCTGTTTCTTCTCCTCCGCCCTTCGAACCGAACCCATACATTTCTATAAGACGACCAAGAACCAGAAAACCAAGTTCTCTTGAGATATATTTTCACAAGATCTTGTGCTGCAAGCCGTGAAGAGGAAAAAGAATGAGTTACTACAACCAGCAGCAGCCGCCTGTCGGAGTTCCGCCGCCGCAAGGTTGCCGCTTTGCTCTTTCCGGATGTGGAGTTTTGTGTGGTTTCATGTAATTTGCAGGAGCTGACTCTGGATCTCTATTTCTTCGTTTTTTGTTTGGTGATTCAGTTTATCCGCCGCCGGCATACTCTCCCCAGCAAGGATATCCTCTGCCGCAGTACTCCCCTGCCCCCCACCAGCCTCCCCCCCAGCAACAGCAAAGTAGCCCCGGCTGCTTGGAAGGCTGGTACGTCCCTTCGATCTCTCTCACTCTCCCTCACTCTCTGTCTTTCCTTTTCTTTCTCTATGAATCGTCAGCCTAGATCCGGGTCGATCTTCGCTTATCTCCTGGACCATCCGGCGGTTGGGGTTTCTTCTCGCCGGATATGATCAGAAGATCAGTCCAGAAATATGTGTATCTTGTGATCCAATCAGGAAATTCGGATCTGGGTATGTGGGTGCATTTGTTGATTAGTAATTAATCACCTTTGGTTGTTAACTTTGCAGTGATGAAGTACTTTCCAGTACTACCGAGTGGTTAAACTTCCTCATTTGGTTGTATATTTGCATGCAGTTTGGCTGTTCTGTGCTGTTGCTGCCTCTTGGATGCCTGCATCTGATGAGAAAATTGTAGCAAGAACCGGTGGAATTTGATTCACAACATCGCGTAGAGGATTCGGATACCAAATCTGTTTATAAGATGTTCGATTTACTTTCATTGTCTATTCTTGACTGTTGATGCTTTTCAATAAGAACTTCATTGTGTGTGCATATTTGTGGGTTTCACATGACTTTCTCCTCCTTTTGTTGTTTTATTTCACTATGTGAACTGGAAAGATCCATTGCTAATATGTTTTTGAAGTATAGGTTAAAAAATGAATTTGGATTTGGAAAATAATTCCTGTGTATTTGGAATTCTTGGAAAGTTTTAAGTGTTGAGTTGGCACACGAGTAAAAATGACTGCCAAAAAGTTTTATTATTCACATTATTACTTATTACTTATTACTTGCTAAGAATAATGAGACAAAATTTTTATATTATTAAAATTTTATTCGAAAGTTTTCTTTATTAAATAAAAAGAAACTCTAAAATTCACTTTTAAGTAAAAATATATCTTCTAACATGATGTTAAAACTTAAATTCAAAAGGCAGTGTCATGGTTAACAACACAACATAAAATGGTTTTAGTAGAATATATACCCTTACTTGAAACCTACAATCCAAAATGTTTGCCAAGAAGTACATAAAGGACAATGTGACAAATTTTCATATTGTCTAAGCCCTATTAAAAGTTCTCTTACTAAGGAAGAAAGATTTATTTACTCTTGAGGTGGTGTTCGACTATGAATAAACTTTTAATATTTTCCCCTAGTCTTTTTAAGTTGGTTAATCAATTTTACTTTGTATCATATTATAAATAAGGCCCTTCAAAGAAATGAAATTAGGTTTCCTATTATTTGATGCATTTCCACCTAAATCAAGGAGTTTGAGACTTTCATTAATTGGTTGCATTTTAAGCATCATATTTGATTAACCTATATATTTGAAAATTACGAGTTACAAAAATCATAAATAAAAAACATAATATATTCTCTATGTAAAAGCCTAACACCTACGCTGTTAATTCATAACCGTTAGTATATTAGCAAGTATGTTTCTTTGTTCAGGCTTGCCTTATTTACCCTTTCGGGTTATTGTGTCGTTATTTACTTGTTTTTGGAGGAAAAAAAGGGCCTTCAAAATAGTTATGGATAGCACAAAGTTTCGAAAATTAGATCTCTCTAAAAATTTTGTTTCCGCATCTTTATCATTTACAACAGAGAATCCTCACATGATTAGAAATTAGGGATACTAGTCACTTTCATTGTTTTGCAAAATGGCTTTGACAAATTATCAAAAAAGACCAGCAGGGTAAACCAAAATTCTTAAACTAGAATTTTAATCTATCATCAATATATCTTAATAACAACGCAAAGTCTTCAAGAATGATAACAACATTAATTGTAATGACAATAGTCATTTCAAAACTGTTGACGTATATAGAATTTTGAGGATGACAATATGTAAACTACAACGTTCAATTGTGCCAAAAAAAAAAAAAAAAAGGTGATTGATGTTATAAGCATGATTTTTTTACTTTATGATATTATGCAAGAGCAAATATTCAGCATCGTACCATAACTACATGTATGCATTATGCATGGCAAACATGCCTAAATCTTGGTGGCCTCACCAAATATCGACAATGCTATATCTGCATGTTTATTGCATAAACTGTCAGACTATTCAATCAACCAAATCTCAATAGAAACTATGACATATATTTGCTATGCTTTTGAGAAGGGATGTTCTTGGGATTTTACAAAAAATAAACTAAAATAATGTGTTTCTCAAAACAAATGTGCAAAAATTTGCCTTTAATATAATACAAAACTGAGCTAATATTTGGACTAACACTTTGGGTGAAAAATGCAATCCTTCTGGAGCCTTTTTGCCTGGAGTCAAATGCATAACACATGCTTTTATTCGATGGGGGGCTAGATCAGCGCTTCAGTTTGAGAGAAACAAAACTAGGGTTTTTCATGAAGAAAACTTAATTTTAGGTGAGCTTAGGCCTTCATATTTGATTGTCTTGAAGAGAAATTGTAGTGCTTAGTGCCCTGTTAACGTGTAGTTGGATTTGCTTGAAGCACATGGTTTAGGTAAACTTTTGAGAAAAAGTGTGATCCTTAGTAGAGATTTTGTAATCTATGAAACTGTGATTAGTTAAAGGTCTTTTTAATTAGTTGATCAGAAGAAAGTGGATATAAAAGCCAAGTTGTGCTTTAACCGAACCATTCACAGTTTGTGTCAACTTTTCTCTTATTGTGTTTATACAATGTAATATTGTAAATACAATATTATAGGCTTTCAGACTCAAACACTTAGCAAACCTAAAGGAGCCTTTAAGGAAAGTGTTTCCAAAAGAAGAGTCACTATTAAAAGAGAGTTATTACACAACATCTCTACCGATTAACAAATGCCATAACAAGAAATAAACTACTATTTCAAGAAAGTGTCATGAAACTGGTAATGCTAAATGATATTGATCATCCGTATAAAGTGTTAAAATCTTGGCTTTTAGGCTTAATACATTTGATGTACATAAAATGAAAATGTCAATCATAATTGAATCAAATGTATTTAAATAAATTGACGAAATATTATAGTGGAATTCATATGTATTATATAATTTATCCATCTGTCCAGCATATCAGGTATGCTGTTTCCTTACCTGGCATATAATTTTCAAGTTTATCTTCTTGTCATGGGTCACCCGTTTACATCTGCAATCATTAAATAAATAAATAAACTCTCTTTCCAGATCTAGGTGGGACAAATTAGTGAGCTTGAGCCAATGTCCACGTACATAGCCACGCCAAATATCTGGTGTTGACACTGTCAGGAAACCAAGTAGCGCTCTCATAGCTGCCACCAACAGCATCCGTTTCCACCTCATTGCAAGCATAAGGTTCCTTAAGACAATCCCTACTTCCCATTGAATGTTCAAACTGTTAGAGGGCCTAAAAGGATGAAATAGATTAATTTCAAATGGATGTAAAAAAGATCCCTACAAATGAAATAGACAATCTTAAGTTAAAAGATGTCATAAAAGAAGAAGTAGGCATCACAAAAATTATTTAGAAGAAATGAGAAAGAAATTAAGAAAGAAGAAATATATAAAATCCCAAATTTAAAATTTTCTTACATAGTTTAGTGGTAACATCACTATAAAGCTATCAAGTGAAGGTAAAATAGTTCTCACTTAGTTTGATAAAAGAAAATTAGCATGATAGAAGAAAAGAAAAGTATCCAAAAATTATATACTTTTATATGTGCCTAATTCAAATATAAATTACAACTTTGTTCATATAAGATGTATATACTCTCATTTATAATTGATAACAGGTTTAGCAACCCTTAAAGCTGCCATAGGAGAAATTTATTCTAAGCTTAACATAATGTAGTTTGGTTCAATATTAAACCAAATTACTTTATCTAAATCAGTGATTATAATTTTGAAGACACGGTCTAATTAGGATAAAAACCGAAGACATAGATAGGGAAAAGCATCCATGAATTGACTACTAGGAATATGAGTATTCTTTTGAATTATTTTGATGTTAAAGAAAAAAAAAAGGTCTTATAAAATGTAGAATAAAAAACTAATAGAAGACATTCTTAAATATATTACTTGCTCTACAAATGTTATTTTATATAAGTGCGTGTGTTAAGATAATACAAATATTCTATTACCTCCTTAGTCAAGTGGGCTGAAATGTTTGTATTTAGGCTGGCTATTTTCTACTCAAAACCGTCCCTTAAGTGCTGACCCGACCCAGACCCGTAACTTCTTCTAAATGGGCAGAAAAATTGGTTACACAGTGTTCTCCTTCTAGCGCACGTTTAGGGCAAATCACTCAAACCTTTTGACAGATTTTTGAATGGGTGTTTGACGTGGTTTGAGGCTAGTATTCGATACAGCAACCGGAAGAAGGTTGGCTAGATTTGAATTCGAAATAAAAGCTGAAGTGTTTTCTTGCTATAGATTTTCAGACCGAACAAAGCAGAAAATGAAACACTTTTCAGCAAGCAAAACCAAACGCTCAACCTTCGAAACCAAGCTATACTTCATCTTAAATGAAGTTCAAAACAATTTCAACTTGTTTGTGTGTCTTACCGACCCACACGGACTAAGCACGTATTTGAATATTCTTATACATCTGCGTGAGTTGTGAGTAGCGCTTAAACCATAGCTTGTTGCTAACTTGGTGCATACTCACAGTTTGTAAGAAAACAAACATAAATATATCATTGTGTTGATTGAAGAAACTTATCTCTTTACACATTGATGTTGGTACCTCGTATGCTTAAGTAATTTACATATATCATATATTAAACATACCTAGTTGGTTGGTTGTTGGTGTAGCTACATAATTTGTGGAAATCACTCTTCACTATTCAAAAATCAAGAGAGAGCAATATATGCATATTTTTATTAATATATCATTTAAGTGTAGCTTGAGAAGTATGAATTACTGTGAACTCAAAAACATATTTTAAAATCCCTACAGTGTGACTTGCTTTTCTCATGTTGAAGAGAAGACACGTTTGTAATTAGGTTTGGTTGATAGGTTGATACCATGATTAGATCATGTAGAACTATTACCTTAAAGCATGTAGATCTACCACAAGGCATGTAGTCATTGTGATCTTAGATTTTTGTGCTATACGAAATTTGTGTCTATGTGACATACACCAATGTAGCTTGAATTAACTCACGCCCACCTTTTTTTAGTTTTTCATTTACACGAAAAAATCAACATATTTGTTAATATCATCACACATTACTACTATATCAACACAACCATACCAAGTCCCAACAATAGGTCCCAAATTTAGAACTTTACTATTAAAAATATTTTTTATCCTTAAAATTGACTTATAAGGAAGTAGATTATTTGTTCATATCTAAATAATTTAATAATATACCAGAAATAATATAATTTATACCCACATTTATAATAAACTAGACTTCTAAGTATTAAAGTATAGGACGTGAAATTCAAAATTTTGTATAACCTTAAGCTGTACGGGAATGGCCTGGCAGTAATTGGGCCGTTTGATTTTCAATTGAAGTTGATTGCAGCCGCGTTCAGAGGCCCATCTCTGATAGCCCTTTAGCTGCGACGCATTCAATTGGTCATTTAGGCCTACTGGGTATCCAGTATTTTATGCGATACACAAAAAAGATTAATTTCAAAATGTAAAATTGTTCTTTCCTTTCAAACTAAGAGATGAGCTGGTTTGTCAGAAATGGAATGGAATAAAAAAAAAAACAATTATCCAAAAAATCTCATATAAACCGCTAATCATTTGACATTAAATTGATACTTTCAAATAATTTAGATTATTTATTTATTGTATATGCAAAGATGAGAATCTTAATCTAAATATAAGATTTTTCAGGTAGAACTTGAATAACAAAATAAAGATTCTCTAATCCTATAACTAAATTTTGAGTTAATTTTTTAAAACCTTATAATAGTTTTATTAGCTAATGCAACCTTAAACACAATAACATATTGTATATATAAAAAAATAAAAAAAAAGTGTACAACAAATGCAATAATTCTAGAGTTAGATATTCTTTTTTATTTTTTGTATTTCAACTTTATTTTAAGGATTTTTTTAGTACAAAAATTTTGCCTTGCACACATTTTGTATGATTATTAAGTATAAAATCACACAAAATAGAATAAATTTAACTTAAAAATTAGTTCAAAATTAAAGCATTTGATATGATTATGAGCTTATACAAAAGGTAAGTCAAAACTTAAAGATATTTTTAAGTAGAATATTCGCCCGGAGATATCCACTCCCACTAAGCGTTCTAGAACCAAAAAGCCAACCACCATTATTGGAAGACTTGACTTCAAAACAGAAAATATTTTGGAAAAAACAAACAAAAACCACGTGGCCTTGGTGTCCCTGCAAATGCGAAATGATAACCGACACAACTTCCACTAGTGTTTCCCATGACGCTAGTGGAAGTTGTGAAGAGGAGAAAGAACGAGTTACTACAACCAGCAGCAGTCGCCCGTCGATGTTCCTCCGCTGCAAGGTTGCCGCTTTGTGGAGTCTTGTGTGGTTTGATGTAATTTGCAGGAGCTCTGGATCTCTGTTTCTTAGTTTTCTTGTTTGGTTATTCAGTTTGTCCGCCCGGCATACACTCCCCAGTAGTGATACCCTCTACCGCAGTACGCCGCCTCTCCTGTGAAGTACCAAGCAGTGCTGTCAGAGGTGCGACCAACAGCATCAGTTTCCACGTCATTGCAAGCATAAGGTTCCTTAAGACAATCCCTACTTCCCATTGAATGTTCAAACTGTCCGAGGGCCTAAAAGGATGAAATAGATTAATTTCAAAAGATGAAATTAATATTTACAGATCTTAGAACCACACCATTTAAAATATACTTAATACATTAGGATTTTCAGTTGAAAATGGGTTCTTATTTATAAAATCTAATATGATATCAAAGCCCACTTTTTCCTTAGCATCTTTATAGACTTGAATAAATTATATCCACACAAAAAGTGACACAGCATTATAGATATTTGGACCCACATTGCCATGCTTGGGGCAAGGTAGCGCATTTAGTTTAATATGGGAAACATAGAAACTTAAAATGAAATTCATAAAGAGATAAGTACTTTTACTAAATTTTTTATAAGTTTAAGTTGAATATAGGCTCTTCTTCTCTATAAAATTTAACAATTTGTGAGTCTCATTCCAAAAATTCAACATTGAAATACAAAATCTACAAAAGAAAGCATAAATGAAATAAGAATATTACAATACCTAAATTAGCTTTTACATTAGATAGTCTTATATTCTTTTCGTATAAGTCAATTTTAAGAAAGAAAGTAAATATTTTAACAATTTATATGCTAAAAGGTCTAAATTTGTACAAAATTTTAAATTAGATATCTTATAAATCTCTTGGGATAACTTCAAGTTGTTTTTCTTAACTAACACTTTTTCTTATTTTATTAAATTGGATTGATCGAAAGCTGGTGTGTCTGAAATGAAAAGGTTTCAAATTCAACACAAGATACATACGTGGGTATGTGTTTAAAAAGAAAAGGAAATTGACTTGGTTTCACTAAGAAATTAACCTTAAATACTATATCTGCATGTAGAAAATATTATCCTTTCAATTATTTTCACGATCAAAGACCAACTTGTTGTCATTGTTTTTCCCAAGTCCTTAAATTGATTTTTTACTTTATGATATTATGCAAGAGAAAATATTCAGCATCATACCATAAGTACATATATGCATTATACATGGCAAACATGCCTAAATCTTGGTTGCCTCACCAAATATCGACAAAAACTATTCAACCAACCAAATCTGAATAAAAACTACGACATATATTTGCTATGCCTTTAAGAAGGAATGTTCTTGGGATTTTACAAAAACAAAATAAAATAATGTGTTTCTCAAAACAAATGTGCAAAAATTTTCCTTTAATATAACGCAAAAGTGAGCTAATATTTGGACTAACACTTTGGGTGAAAAATGCAATCCTTTTGGAGCCTTTTTGCTTGGAATCAAATGCATAACACATACTTTTATTCAATGGGGGGCCGGATCAATGCTTCAATTTTAGAGAAACAAAATTAGGGTTTTTCATGAAGAAAACTTAAGTTTAGGGGAGCTTAGGCCTGCGTATTTGATTGTTTTGAAGAGAAATTGTAGTGCTTAGTGCACTGCTAACTTGTAGTTGAATGTGCTTAAAGCCCAAAACTTTTGGGAAAAAGTGCGATCTTTAGTAAAGATTTTGTAATCTATGAAATTGTGATTAGCAAAAGGTCTTTTTAATTACTTGACCAGAAGAAAATGGATATAAAAGCCAAGATGTGCTTTAACCGAACCATTCATAGCTCGTGTCAATTGTTCTCTTATTATGTCTACATTATGTAATATTGTAAATACAATATTATAGGCTTTTAGACTTAAACACGGAGCAAACCTAAGGGAGCCTTTAAGCAAAGTGTTTCCAGAAGAAGATTCACTATTAAAAGATAGTTATTACACAACATCTCTACTGATTAACAAATGCCATAACAAGAAATAAACTACTATTACAAGAAAGTGTCATGAAACTGGTAATAGCAAACGACATTGATCATCCATATAAAGTGTTAAAATATTGACTCCTAGTCTTAATACATCTGATGTACATAAAATGAAAATTTCAATCATAATTGAATCAAATGGATTTTAACAAATTGATGAAACATTATAGTGGAGTTCATATGCATCAGTATATTTTATCCATCTGTCCAGCATATTAAGTATGCTGCTTTCTCACCTGGCATATCATTTTCAAGTTTATCTTCTAGTCATGGGTCATCCATTTACATCTGCAACCTTTAAAAAAATAAATATAAATATAAATATAAATATAAAAAAGCCTCTCTTTCCAGATCTAAGGGGGACAAAGAAGTGAGCTTGCGCCAATGTCTACGTACAAGGCCACGCCACTTTGGGCGCACATCTGGTGTTGGCATTATCAGGAAACCAAATAGTGCCCTAGGTGCCACCAATGGCATCAGTTTCCACCTCATTGCAAGCATAAGCTTCCTTAAGACAATCCCTTCTTCCCATTGAATGTTCGAACTGTTAGAGGGCCTAAAAGGATGAAATAGATTAATTTCAAATGGATGTAGAAAAGATCCCTAAAAATAAAATAGATAGTCTTAAGTTAAAGGAACTCATAAAATGAAGAATTAAGCTTCATAAAAATTATTTAAAAGAAATAAGAAAGAAATAAGAAAGAAATAAGAAAGAAATAAGAAAGAAATAAGAAATTAAGAAAAAATAAATATATAAAATCTCAAATTTAAAATTTTCTTACACAATTTAGTGGTAACATCACTATAAAGCTATTGAGTGAAAGTAAAATAGTTCTCACTTAGTTTGATAAAAGAAAAGTAGCATGATAGAAGAAAAAAAGTATCCAAAAATTATATACATTTATGTATGCCTAATCCAAATATAAATTATAATTTTGTTCATATAAGATATATATACTCTCATTTTAGTAGTTACAATTGACAAAAGGTTTAGCAACCCTTAAAGCTGCTACAGGAGAAATTTACTCTAAGCTTATCATAATGTAGTTTGGTTCAACATCAAACTAAATTACTTTATCTAAATCAATGATTATAATTTTGTAGACACAATCAAATTAGGATAAAAACTGAAGACATAGATAGGGAAAAGCATCCATGAATTGACTACTAGGAATACGAGTATTCTATTAAATTATTTTGATTTTAAATAAAAAAAATCTTGTAAAATGTAGAATAATTTGCTAAATAAAAAACTAATACAAGCCATTCTTAAATATAATATTTTCTCTACAAATGTTATTTTATATAAGTGCGTGTGTTAAGATAATAGAAATATTCTATTACCTCCTTAGTCAAGTGGGCTGAAATGTTTGTATTTGGGCTGGCTATTTTCTACTCAAAACCGTCCCTTAAGTGCTGACCCGACCCAGACCTGTAACTTCTTCTAAATGGGCAGAAAAATTGGTTACACAGTGTTCTCCTTCTAGCGCACGTTTAGGGGAAATAACTCAAACCTTTTGACAGATTTTTGAATGGGTGTTTGACGTGGTTTGAGGCCAGTATTTGATAGAGCAACCGGTAGAAGGTAGGCTAGATTTGAATTCGAAATAAAAGCTGAAGTGTTTTCTTGCTATAGATTTTCAGACCGAACAAAGCAGAAAATGAAACACTTTTCAGCAAGCAAAACCAAACGCTCAACCTTCGAAACCAAGCTATACTTCATCTTAAATGAAGTTCAAAACAATTTCAACTTGTTTGTGTGTCTTACCGACCCACACGGACTAAGCACGTATTTGAATATTCTTATACATCTGCGTGAGTTGTGAGTAGCGCTTAAACCATAGCTTGTTGCTAACTTGGTGCATACTCACAGTTTGTAAGAAAACAAACATAAATATATCATTGTGTTGATTGAAGAAACTTATCTCTTTACACATATTGATGTTTGTACCTTGTATGTTTAAGTAATTTACATATATCATATATTAAACATACCTAGTTGGTTGGTTGTTGGTGTAGCTACATAAATTTTGTTGAAATCAATCTTCACTATTCAAAAATCAAGAGAGAGCTTGAGAAGTATGAATTACTTTGAACTCAAAAACATATTTTAATATCCCTACAGTGTGACTTGTTTTTCTCATGTTGAAGAGAAGGCACGTTTGCAATTAGGTTTGGTTGATACCATGATTAGATCATGTAGAACTATTACCTTAAAGCATGTAGTCGTTGTGATGTTAGATTTTTGTGCTATACGAAATCTGTGTCTATGAGACATACACCTATGTAGCTTGAAATAACTCACGCCTAACTTTTTTAAGGTTTTCATTTACATGAAAAAATCAACATATTTGTTAATATCATCACACATTACTACTATATCAAAGTTTTAATCACATACGCAGTCTCAACACAACCATACCAAGTCCCAACAATAGGTCCCAAATTTAGAACTTTACTATTAAAAATCTTTTTTATCCTTAAAATTGATGTATAAGGAAGTATATTATTTGTTCATATCTAAATAATTTAATAATATACCATAAATAATATAAGTTATACCCGCATTTATAATAAACTAAACTTCTAAGTATTAAAGTATAGGACGTGAAATTCAAAATTTTGTATAACCTTAAGCTGCACGGGAATGGCCTGGCAGTAATTGGGCCGTTTGATTTTCAATTGAGGTTGATTGCGGCCGCGTTCAGAGGCCCATCTCTGATAGCCCTTTAGGTGCGACGCATTCCATTGGTGTCATTTAGGCCTATTGGGTATCCAGTATTTTATGCGATGCACTAAAAAGATTAATTTGAAAATGTAAAATTGCTCTTTCCTTTCAAACTAAGAAATGAGCTGGTTTGTCAGAAATGGAATGGAATCAAAAAAAAAAATTATCCAAAAAATCTCATATAAACCGCTAATCATTTGACATTAAATTGATTCTTTCAAATAATTTAGATTATTTATTTATTGTATATGCAAAGATGAGAATCTTAATCTAAATATAAGATTTTTTAGGTAAAGCTTGAATAACAAAAAAATGATTCTCTAATCCTATAACTAACTTTTGAGTTAATTTTTTAAACCTTATAAATAGTTTTATTAGCTAATGCAACCTTAAACACAATAACATATTGTATATATATATAAAAAAAAAAGTTTACAAAAAAGGCAATAATTCTAGAGTTAGATATTCTTTTTTTTTTTTTGTATTTCAACTTTATTTTAAGAATTTTTTTTAGTACAAAAATTTTGTCTTGCATACATTTTGTATGATTATTAAGTATAAAATCACAGAAAATAGAATAAATTTAACTTAAAAATTAGTTCAAAACTAAAGCATTTGATATGATTATGAGCTTATACAAAAGGTAAGTCAAAACTTAAAAGATATTTTAAGTAGAATATTCGCCCGGAAATATCCACTCCCACTTAAGTGTTCTAGAACCAAAAAGCCAACCACCATTATTGGAAGACTTGACTTCAAAACAGAAAATATCCTGGTAAAACAAACAAAATCCACGTGGCCTTGGTGTCCCTGCAAATGCGAAATGATAACCGACACGACTTCCACTAGCGTTTCCCACGACGCTACAGAAGTCAACGGCCCACATGATTCACGTCCTCGAGACGCCGTGATTCGCCAACCACGCCAGCAACCGTTCGTATTTACCAAAAAACCATACGCAAGGGCTGTGCCACGTGGATCGTCTTGAGAGTATACGCCGTCGTACAGCTCATTTGGAACTGCGTTACGAAATTCTTGATTTTAATTATTTTTTATCTCGTTCAATGGACCGTTTTGTTTGGTTGCTTTTGTACATCACCGGTTTATTTAATCGTCCTATCGATTTTTTCTCATTCGGTATTGACTTTCTAAGATCTTTGTGTGACTCAAATGATACGTCAAGTTGGTATTTGTTAAAAAACTTAAAAATTCAATCAAAAAGTTAATTCTAAAATTGAAAAAATACCTTGTTTATTCAAATTTCACCATAAAAATTACAATTTTTTGTATGAAACCTTCATCTTATATATAATACTAATTTATTTCATGAACATTTTACATCTTTTTACTAAATAGTCAAATTAGTCTAACACATATTTCTATTGAAATACGTGTATGTCCCATATTGTTTTCTTTAAAATGGTGGCGTTTTTCTTTTTTTATTTGTTAATTTTAAATAATAAATCAGATTTTTTAGTATGATATTAAAGTTTAAGTTTTAAATAAAATTTTCATTTCTCATGGATTGATTCATCATATGAAGTGTTTTCTTACGTTTAGGATGAAACAATGTATTCATATTCTATATATGTCTCACATTGTTAAGATAATGATACTATTGTACCCCTTACATGTTAAGGTGTTCCTTTTTTATATAGGACAAGAGTCTTATACTGAAAAATAAGAATTATGAAGTTTAAATAAAAGAAGGTTTTTTCAACTCTTAAATTATTTCTTAGGTTAGGCATTTGAACTTTTTATATAGTACTAAACTTTAAGTTAATTATGTTTTATCTCATATAACCTTTAACTTAATGTAGGTCAATGTGGAAGTAAATAAATGCAAGACAAAAGTTTTTCATTAAAAAATAAAATCTACAAGGTAAAACTTAAATAACATAAAGGCATTATTTCAATTTCTAAGTTAGTTTTTGAGTTAGATTTTTTTAATACTCCTTTGGTATAAATTGATTTTAAAAGAGAAATTAACCCTTTAACAATTTATATTCTAAAGGGTCTAAATTTATACAAATTTTTTATAAAAGCTATCTCATAAATATCTCGGGGTACCCAGCAGTAGTTTTTTTGGACTAGCACTTTGGGTTATTATGTTGAACACCAAGAAGATAATGCTAAATATTATATTTGCAAGTAGAAAATGACAGTTTGGAATCCGGAATCTCATTCTAAAGAATGTATATTTTAATGGATGCCCTATTGAAACGGTCAAATTCTTAGCTGGAGCATCCCAAGGTACCATCATAGAGAAAGTGTTGTCTCTCGTGTGAACTTCTCTTTTTCCATCTTCACACCATGTGTTATACGCTTTTTCATTTAAATCTCCTGTGGCATTTTTTTTTTCATGGCGAAATTGTACCTCAAATTGTGTGTATAACAATAATTCTACATAAAAAAAATCATAAAATTTAAATAAAAAAAGGACCTATTAATCCTTAAGTTAAATCTCCTCTACCCATAAAATATAGTTTTAGGTATAAAGTGATACAAAAATACTGTGTAGGTTATACGAAAGTACTTCATGGAATCAGAATAACTAGTATGATTGGGGCTAATTGTGTAGGTTAAAAATCAGAATAACTAGTATGAAATTGCTTTTAGGTTAGATTTCTTAAATCCCTTCTGTCTTCAACAAGAAGCTAACCTTAAATATTATATTCGCAAGCAGAAAAGAAAAGTGTGGAATCCAAAATTATATACTAATGGACGAATATTTTAATTGATGTCCCAATGAAACGGTCAAATGCAACGCTACGAAGTTATCTTAACACCTAATTGATTACTTAGTTGGAGCATCTCAAGGCATTATCACGGAAGTATCCTACCCAACCAACTGTGATTAAAACTCCGTGTGAATTTGAATTGTCAAAACCTTGAACCAATCGATGTGCATCATTGGTGTTTGCTGGCCCAACAACATTAAAAAATAACATGGTACCTAGTGGAAATCAGGAATTATCTAAAGCACAGCAAACCTGTTTTTGAAAGCAGAACATACCAAAGGAGACCTGCCTTGGTTCTATCTCCCCCAAGACCCAATCTTCTCCTTCGCCCTTCAAACCCATACTTTTAAATAAGACGACAGGAACAAGAAAACGCAGGTTCTGTTAAGATATATTGTCACCAGATCTTGTGCTTCAAGCCGTGAAGAGGAGAAAGAATGAGTTACTACAACCAGCAGCCACCCGTCGGTGCTCCTCCGCCGCAAGGTTGCCGCTTTGATCTTTTCGGAGATGGGGTTGTGTGTGGTTTGATGTAATTTGCTGGAGCTGAGTCTGGATCTCTGTTTATTGGTTTTCTTGTTTGGTGATTCAGGTTATCCGAAGGACGCGTATCCGCCACCGGGATACCCTGCTCAGGGATATCCGCCGGCGGGGTACCCTCCCCAGCAGGGATATCCTCCGCCGCAGTACGCCCCCCCGTACCAGCAGCCTCCCCCCCAGCAACAGCAACAACAAAGTAACGTCGGCTGCATGGAAGGCTGGTACGTCCCACCCATCTCTCTGTCTCTCTTTCCTTCTCTTTCTTTGTGAATCGTTGACCCAGATCCGGATATCCCGCCTGGTCTCCGGCGGTTCTCGCCGGATATTTTGAGAAGATCAGTCCAGAAATCTGTCTACCTTATGATCCAACCAGGAAATCCGGATTTGGGCATCTGGGTGCATTTATTGACTCGCAATCGATAACGTTTGGTTGTTAAATTCGCCCTGATGAGGTACTTTCCAGTACTAATGAGTGGGTTAATTTGCGTGCAGTTTGGCTGCTCTGTGTTGTTGCTGCCTCTTGGAAGCCTGCTTCTGACGAGAAAATTGCAGCAAGAACCGGTGGAGTTTGATTCCAGATCTGTTCGTCAGATGTTTGATCTACTCTCATTGTTTACCTACTTTTATTGTCTATCCTTTATTGTTGATGTTTTTCAATAATATGAACTTCCTATGTCTACATCCTTGTCTGTTTCTCTTGAATTCCTCCGCCATTTTCACCCCTACTAAGTCTTGTAGAACAGAAGAGCCAACAACCATCGTTAAAACACTTGCCTTAGAAAAAAAAAAAAAAAAATCCAGAAAACTAGCAAAAACTACGTAGCTTTCGTGTCGCATACGAGAAATGATAACCGACGTGACACGCAACAAGTGGGGACCATGTCAACGTTGCTTGCCACGTCAACTGCTTCCACTAGCGTTTCGCAAGACACTACGCCTGTCAACGGGCCACGTGATTCACAGACGTCGTGATTCGCCATCCACGGCACCTAACTTTTGTTATTTGTCCAAAAGAAAGAAAAAAAAAACAAAACCATACCTATTCGAAAACAGTGAAATTTGTGGGATTAATTATTTCCTTGATCTTATACACTTACGTGGCCATCGGACTAAATTCCTCCATTTGGAATTGCGTTACGAAATTCCTGATTTTAAGGATTTTTTTTTTCTTCTCTCAGTCAATGACCGTTTTGTTTGGTTGCTTTTGTAGATCACTCTATTTCACATCTTAAAGACTTTTTCTTATTTGATGTTGACTTTTTAAGATCTCTATGTATGACTTAGATAATATGCCTAGTTGGTACTAATGTATTTCATTAACTTTTATATTCTTTTGCTAAATAAGCCAAATCAATCAATTTATTGAAATGTTTGTATGTCCATCTTACTTACTTTTTAACCAACAATAGTAGAGAAGAATAATTATTGTTACTAGCCCTATGGACTCTTTTGAAAATACGGATATTGATAGAGCTTGAAAGCTACTAATCACTACTTGCCTTAATCCAAAATCTTAGGTTCACACTCTTTAATTGGTGATAATCCTTTGACTTTCTAAGTAGCCCATCATACTCTCAATCAATTTCTCTATTTCTATAATTTTCTAAACTTTGCCTTTATGATCACTATCGCCATAACTACCATTTAGGGTCATTAATTAAAAGTTGGAATTGTCTTCCTATACTCTTAATGTGTAATAGCACCCCATTTTAATTTCTTCTTAGTTCCCTATCCATTTGTTGGCCACCCATCATCATAATTTTCCTAGTTCTAATTCCTTGTAACATGACCTCCTTGTCCTTTTTCTTTAAACATCATTTGGAGGACAAAGAAATCCCATAGGATGGGACCAAGGTTGTGCAACCACCAAGCCCTTAAACTACTCTAATCATCTTAACTCCAGCAAATAGAAATCCAACCACAACTGCAACCCTTGTACAACCAACACCACCTTTTTATATAACTTATCACTCCTCAACTTATTATCTTTAGCCATAATTACATCTAAGCTCTTGTGTGATTTTGGTATCAACCCCTATTTTCTTGCCAATCTACTTCTTAAAAAAAATTGTGTATTACCCAAGCCTACCAACAAATGGATAAGATTCTTTCCTTCTTTAATCATTTCCATTACTTTCATAGTTTTAGGTATTGAAGAGTCATGAAATGTATTCAGAGAAATTTCAAGATTAACATTAATAAGCTCTTTAGCCTTATGTACTACTGCTCCATTACCTCCAACCACCACTTCATCATCTAATTCTTGGCCCACATGTATAAACAACTTCTCCTTACACATATGACCAAAGGTATGTGCCTCAATTGAAACATAAGTTTTTCTCTCTTCTTTCTACAATGTTTTTAGGGTCAATTTTTTTGGTTGATTTGGCAATGAAATTATCTTTTTTCATGAGGCCACTGGGGCTATGACTCTACTAAATAAACTATTTTCATTCCTTTACTCACCCTTGTCCAGTTTTCAAATGATTTGGCTCTTCCGATTGCCTCATCCAATATGTTCATTTTCCTAGCCTAAACCTCTACCTTAAGGCTTCTTTTAACCTATAAAGGAAACAACCAACCTATGGTCTTTTAGTCAAGTGTTTTGCATGCAACGACATTTTAATGAATCTAACTTAGTAATCATTGACAAAACCTATTAGTTTTAGCATAAGAAGATCCACCAAGAAATCTTGATAGGTAGTTGGTCCATACCTTTAAGTCAACTCCTTGTTGATTAACAACCAAGTCATAGGCTGGTCTCCTAGCTTCAATTGAAGAAGCTTAAGCTAGATTTGTACATCTCCTTCAAATTGCCATGAAGTTATTCTCACTTTGTCTTCCTCAAGTTTGGGAAATTCCAACCCGACCATGAAAGGCTTTGATTGACCATTATACGACCTACCCCTGCCACTCTTTTGTAGATCACTTCATTTCACATCTTAAAGACTTTTTCTTATTTCATGTTGATATTTTAAGATCTCTATGTATGACCTAGATGATATGCCAAGTTGGTACTAATGTATTTCATTAACTTTTATATTCTTTTGCTAAATAAGCCAAATCAATCAATTTATTGAAATGTTTGTATGTACATCTTGCTTCTTAACCAACAATAATAGAGAAGAATAATTATTGTTACTAGCCTGGGCCCTATGACTCTTTCCAAAATATGATATTGATAGAGCTTGAAAGCTAATAAATCACTACTTGCCTTAATCCAAAATCATATGTTCACACTCTCTAGTTGGTGGTAATCCTCTTGACTTTCCAAATAGGCCATCATTTTCTCAATCAATTTCTTCATTTCTATAATCTCCTAAACTTTGCCTTTATGATCACTCTCGCCATAACTACCATTTAAGGTCATTAATTAGAAGTTTGGAATGTTTTCCTCTACTCTTTATGTGTAATAGCACCTTATTTTGATTTCTTCTTAGTTCCTTATCCATATGTTTCACCATTTATTATCATAGTTTCCGTAGTTGTAATTCTTTGTAACATGACCTCCTTATCCCTTTTCTTTAAACATCATTTAAAGGACAAAAATCCCATTGGATGGGACTAAGGGTGTGCAAACCACCCAAGCCCTTAAACTACTCTGATCATCTCAACTCCAAGAAATATAAATCCAACCACAATTATAACCCTTGTACAGCCAACACTACCTTTTTACATAACTCATCACTCTTTAACTTATCCTTATTAGCCACAACTACATCTAAGCTCTTATGTGATTTTGGTATCAACCCCTATTTTCTTGCCAATTTTCTATTTCAAAAATTATGTGTTACCTAAGCCTACCAACAAATATACAAGGTTCTTTCATTCTTCAATCTTTTTCATAACTTTCATAGTTTTAGGTATTGAAGAGTCATGAAATGTATTGAGAGAAATTTCAAGATTAACATTAATAAGCTCTTTAGGCTCATGTACTACTGCTTTACTACCTCCAACCACCCCCTCATCATCTAATTCTTGGCTCACATGCATAAATAACTTCTTCTTACACATATGACTAGGGGTATATGCCTCAATTAAAACTCAATTAAAACATAGGTTTTTCTCTTTTTTTTTTTTATAATGTCTTTTAGGGTTAATTTTTTTTGGTTGATTTGGTGATGAAATTATCTTCTTCCATATGGTTATTAGGGCTGAAGAAACTATTTTCATCCTTTTACTCACCCTTTTCTAGTTTTCAAACAATTTGGCTCTTCCAATTGCCTCATTCAATACGTTCATTTTCCTATCTTGAACCTCTACCTTAAGGCTTCTTTTAACCAACAAAAGGAAACAATTAACCTATTGTCTTTTGGTCAAGTGTTTTGCATGCAACAACATTTTAGAGAATCTAACTTAGTCATCATTGACAAAACCTGTTAGTTTTAGCATAAGAAGATCCAACAAGAAATCCTAATAGGTAGTTGGTCCATACCTTTAGGTCAGCTCCTTGTTGAGCAACGAGCAAGTCACGGGCTGTTCTCCTAGCTTCCATTGAAGAAGCTCAAACTAGATTTGTACATCTCCTTCAAATTGCCATGAAGCTCATCACTTTGTCTTCCTCAAGTTTGGGAAATTCCAACCCGAGCATGGGAGGGTTCGATTGACCACTAGACGACCCACCCCTGCCGCTCTCTGTATTCTGACCCAAATACGGCTTCATTTCGGAGTCGACTTTTTCTTTGTTTTCATCTTTTTCAGCTCATGAACTTTCGCCTTTTTCAGAGTTCGATTTTTATTCTTTCTGCCTTGGCATTCACCACGGGGACGATAATTTTTTGCATTGAATCCATCATGTCTTCAAAACCTTCTATTCATCTAAGCCTCTAATTGTGTGTACCTTTAATTGGCCGCGGGAATCTATATGAGAACTAAAAGGATAACAATTGGACAAACCAACCAGCTGATTAACACCAAGTTGACCACTTCTGTTCTTCCTTCTACCAATAGTTACGAGAAATCATTCAACTTCACAAAGGTGACACTGGACCTTTGGTACTGTTTCCAACGATTGCAAATCCCTCAAAACATGCCAGAATTCCCTTCCTTCTTGACTTTCTAATGAGACAAGTCTTGGGGTAGACTAGTTACAGCCTTGGCCCACATGATACACACAAACCCAATGACACAAAGACACATCACTACAAAAACAAGACCTTTAAATAGCTTCTGTGACATCATGTTGAAAATATCAATTTTTTAATTGATTTTTAAAAGACAAAAATACTGTCAGTCATAAAAATAACAACGGATCATTATATTAATCGTATATAATACATCCATTTGAATATAGGATCTGCAAAGTCTCATTTATTTGACACTGTTGTTTTGGTCATCAAAGTTAAATTATAGAATGATTTCAATTCTTGAATATTGTTTAAAAAGTGGCATGGAGCAGCCAATTTTGAATCCTACAAAGAGTGACACGTAACACTACACCAAAAAAAGAGTCCGAGCGGGACTCATTGTCTTTTACTAAAGTACTTCGAGCCAAGGGGAGAATTTCGGGAAAGGCCTTTGTACTGGAATTCTACGGGGTGTTCTACGCGTGATGTACACGGACATGGACCCGGACACGGACGCGGACGCGGCAACGGCATTGTACTTTACAGGATCTCGACCACTATAGCAACCCCGTCTCCCGATCAGGCTCATCAATTTGAGGCCTCGGGAAGATCAACGACAACGCGGTACTTGGGCACTGTTGGTGTCGAAATCAGGAATTAACTGAATCCCCCAAAAGACCAAAATATACTTCAAATCAAAGCTATTTTTGAAAGCGGAACCTACCAAACAGACCCTTGTCCTGGTTCCAACTTCTCCTCCACGACCCAATCTTATTCTCCGCCCTCCAAGTCCATATATTTAAATAAGACGACCAAGAACAAGTAAACCCACTTTTTTTTCTGAGATTATTTTCACCAGATCTTGTGTTGTGAACCGTGAATAGGAGAAAGAATGAGTTACTACAACCAACAGCAGCCGCCTGTCGGTGTTCCTCCGCAGCAAGGTGGGGGATTTTGTGTTTACGGATTTGGGGTTTTTGTGTGGTTTGCTTTGATTTGTTGGATCTGACTCTGGATCTCTGTTTCTTGGTTTTCTTGTTTTGGTTTTTGGGGGATTTAGGTTATCCACCGGAAGGCTATCCTAAGGATGCGTATCCGCCGCCGGGATACCCTGCTCAGGGATATCCGCCGGCGGGGTACCCTGCCCAGCAGGGATATCCTCCACCGCAGTACGCCACTCAGTACGAGTACCAGCAGCATCCGCCCCAGCAACAGCAGGGCACCGGCTTCTTGGAAGGCTGGTTCGTCCCTCCGATCTCTCTCTCTCTCTCTCTCTCTCTCTCTCTCTCTCTCTCTCTCTATATATATATATATATATGTATATATTTTTCTTTCCTTTTCTTTCTCTGTGAATTGTTGACCCAGATCCGGGTCGATCTTGGCTTGTCTCCTGGACTCTCCGGCGGTTGGGGTTTCTTCTCGCCGGATGTCTTCAGAAGATCAGTCCAGAAATCTGCCTATCTTGTGATTCTAATTAGGATATACGGATTTGGTTATCTGGGTGCATTTATTGAATCGTAATTATTCACCCTTTACTGTTAATTTTGCATTGATGAGGTACTTTCCAGTACAAATAAGTGGTTAAATGTTTGATTTGGCTATTAATTTGTATGCAGTTTGGCTGCTTTGTGCTGTTGCTGTCTCTTGGATGCCTGCTTCTGATGAGAAAATTGCAGCAAGAGTCGGTGGAGTTTGATTCTTAATATCGTGTAGAGGATTCGGATTACTATTCTGTTTGTCAAATGTTTGATCTACTTTCGATGTCTGTCCTCGACTGTTTCTGTTTTTCAATAATATGAACTTCCTATCTGTACATGTTTGTGGGCATGACTTGAATTCCTCCCCTCTATATGTTTGTTTGAATTTCACTCTGCGAACTGGACAGATCCATTGCTTTTGTCTTGAAGAATATGTCAAAAAGTATATTTTGAAGAAGTTTATCAGATCATTTGGAACCTACTTCCTACTGTTCTTGACAAGTTTCATCCCATGGTAATATACCCCTTTTGTGTTCGAGTGGTATAATCTTTGAACCTGAATTCTGATAAGTATATTTTAATTTTAAACAAGTTTCTTAATTTGGAAAACCCTTCATACCGTTCTTGATGCATTTTGTCCCTGTTAATGTGGATTGCAAACTCCTTCACGAGGAATATATTCCTTTCTTATTCAGGTGTAACTTTTGAATATGAACTATGATACCTATACCTTAAAGAAGTTTCTTAGATAGTCTAGAACACTTTTCACACCATTCTCAATACGGGTTTTCGCTGTTAATATCTGTTAATTTGGATGGCGAGTTTCAGGACATTGATATGCAGAAGTGAAATTCTGCATGGTTTGTTTTTGATTCAAAAGCACGTTCTAGGACGTGACTAGGCGAAAAAGATGCATGCTTTTGAACGGCTATAAGGCATGTACATATAGAATTGGGTTCTAATAGCTGTTTATGGGTTGGATTTGTTTAGCTTCTGGAGGCTTACTTAGAAGGCGGCGTAAAGGAATCGGATTCTAAGAACAGACACTTTACTAATTCTTTGTTTTCTTCTCATGTTCAATTAGGATGTGACCTTTTGGATGTATTATCAAATACTTGGTGTTTAATACGTTTTCTTATTTGAATATCATGGATCTGCAGAGTACACCCCTTCAAGATTGATCTTTTGATAGACTTGCCATTAGGATCATTTGCAGTACTACAACAAAAAAGAAAAGTATAAGATTCCATAAAATTCTTTCATTTGAGTATTCTCACTATGACAACCAATGTAGAGATGGATTGTTGATGAATTCTATCATCGTAAATATAGAAAGGCAGAAAATTAATTTTATTGTTTGGGGAGTTTACCTAACTAATTATTAAATTTCTGTGATTTTGCAAATAAAAAGTATTAAAAAATAAGTAAATTAATTGTAGTGGGCTCGCGGCCTAACTAAAGGCGTTGTGTTAGGTGGGCTTACAAAACAAAGACAATTACTTCATCCATAAAGTCACATCCTAAACCAATCAAACCAAATTCGTCCAACTAGACAAGCAAATATATATATATATATTACAACTAAGATGAGACTCTGCAAATGAATTACCTTAAAAGCAGGGTGCAGTAAATACATTACTTAAAAGTAGACATTTTCAAAAATTATCTTTAACATCCAGTTTTGCTAATTTATCTCACTTATTCGTTCAGTCTTGAGTTTTGAAAATTTCCAAACCGTGACAGATCGGTTTACCTTGGAAAAGGGTGTGGTAAGGATTGATTACGTTCGAATCTGACGAGAATAAAAGGCAAACTCCAAATTTGGTGGGGGTTATGGATTTTTTTTTTTAAAAAAACAGAGAGTACATCTTTTTTAAAATATTTATCCTAATAAAAAAATTTATAAGAGAGTTTTTATTTTTTATAAAAAGGATTTTGATTGACTCTTATTTCATATTATTCTTAACACACAATTCGTAGTTAACCTGAGTTGTAGGTTTCAAGTTCTTCAAAATTATTTTCCTTGTAGAGAAGATTACCAAATCTTAAATACATTGTCTTTTTCAAGACAAGAAAACCGAACAGGCAAAAAAAGGCGTGGGAGTGTGGGAGTTACACCCTAAGATCCTGGAACTTTATTTGCATGCCTAGGGTGATAAGCGGTTTCAGGATGATAGAAATCCTGATCTGCAGACGGCACTTCCTGTGTGGTTATGAATGAAAAAAACAACTCCTGGTACAGGCTTTGTGAAAGAAGTGGAAAAATCTCTTATTAAAATTGCATCTTGGGTTTCAGAAATTTAAGCTTAAGTGGTTTTGTTCAAGGTTTAAATGAAATATCTAGGTTGTCAACAATGAAAGATCTTAGTCATATGAAGGATTATTGGAACTTGAGGTCCTTCTAAAATGATTTTTTTTGATATAATATTAAAGCTTAAGTTCAAGTGTATTATTTTTTTATTGTGAACAAAGATTTCCATATGAAGTCATGTTGTTTAATTTGATCTTGGTATCCTATTTAAAAAATAAAAGACTTTTCCACAATAAGCTTTTTGATTTTCTCATTTCGACATTTTATTAGTTGTAGGTTTTATTAAGCATTCATTGAGCCAAATAATGGAAGGCACTTTTAACATATACATCTTCATATGGAAATTCTAACAAAAACTAAACAAGCGTCTACTTGTATGAAAAAACTATTTGGCTCATCTATAGTATGATATTAAATTTATGCATCTTATTGTTTATCAAAATTCTACGTAAATCTTCTTTCTCAAGTTGTATACTAAGAATTAGATTAGCATTTAAATTTAGATTACTTCTCATTAGCAAGTATCAATGTATGCGTCTTAAAAGGAGTGACATTCCAACTTTAATAATTTTTAAATACTAAAGGTCGTTAATGCAGTAGACTCTTTATAAATATTAACTTAAAATGAAAGTTAAACATTTATTTTCAACACAAGATAAACAATATTTAGATGTTTGCATACACAATGTTGAGTAAGTTAAATATTGGATGATTTATGTAATCATCAAGAATCAACCTTAAGTTGTAGCCAACTTAGATGATATGAGTAAATTAAATATTGTATTGTATTATTATATTAAAGGCAATTAAAATATTAGTTGTTCCCTAAATAAACTGTTCAAAACTTAATGCTGACATGACCAACATGACATGAGTACCAAATGCGGAAATTCTCGTTTTGTGGCTGGGTAATGTGTTTTAATTGTAGCGTTTGTTGGATAAAAAACACAATATCTAAAAATTAAATAAAAATGGCGTGTGAAGAAATAGTGAGGATATAAACATCCTCAACGCTCAATCCAAGTTCTAGTATGGTTGATTAGATGAGTAAATTAAATGTCGTATTATATTGCGTTAGTTCATAATAAATACATAATATTGTGGCTGCTTAATACTAATATGTCACTTATATGACATTAATAGCAAATTTGGTAGCTCACATCTTGTGGCTAGTTAACATGTGACAATTTGTTGGGTGAAAACAGAGCATCTCAAAATCACAAAAATGATGTGTGAAGAAACAATGTGATTATAAATATTGAGATCACACGATCCAAGCTTTAACCTTGGTTGTATAGGATGAGTAATTTAAATACTGTATTATATTGCATTTTTGCGTAGTTAAATGTAATATTGAATTGTTCGTTGAAGAAACACAAGTTGAAAAGTTATGTTAACCGTGACATCCGGAGGACACAAGTAACAAATTTAGTCACTCATATCTTGTAATAGGTTAACGTGTTCACATGTAGCAGTTTACTACGTAAAAATGCAACATTTAAAAAATTAATTAGAATGACATGAAGAAACAGAATACACAGAAAGAAAGATAGTATGAAGGGACTATGATAGAGATCTTTTACAGACATGGATGGCCATTGACAATAAATGAGAAGGCAAGGGAGTATGAGTGCATAATTAAGACCCTATTATTGTGGTTACTTAATTACAATGTGTCACCCATATGAGAAGAGTAACAAATTTAGTAGCTCTGGGTAGTTAACGTGTTTAACATGCAGCAATTTATTGGTCCAAAAAGAACATTTGAAAATTAAGAAAAATGACATATAAAGAACAAAGTGGTTATAAATATCCAAATCACACAATCAAGTTATACCCTTGTTTATGTTAGATAAGTATAGATACCATATTATATTGAATTAGTTTGTAATTAAACATGCTACTAAGTTGTTCATTGAACAAACACAAGTCGTTGAAAAGTTATATTGACGTAACACACGTGATGCGAGTGAAAAATTTAGAAGTTGACATCTTGTAGCAAGCTAACGTGTTTTATATGCTGCTGTTTACTAAGTGAAAATAAAACATCCAAAAACTCCCCATAAACTGACATGTAAAGAAGAGCCAGAATACACAAGGTGAAACATGACTTGAAGGGAACGACATAGGGAAATTTTGCTGACATGAATGAGAAGGTAAGGGAGTATTGAGTGTGTAATTAAAAGCCAATATTGTGGTTGCTTAATATTAAAGTGTGGAAGGTAATATGTTGCTTTCATGTTCTTGAGGTGTCATCTTTTGAATTTGAATTATGATACAAATTTATATTTAGGCAATATATGACATTGATATGCAAAAGTAGAATTTTGGATTTATTATTATTATTATTTAAAAGCACGTTGTAGAATGTGACTACGAGAAAGACGCATGCTTTGAACAGCTATAAAGCATATAAATATAGAACTGAACTGAGTTTTAATGGCTGATTATGGGTTGGATTTGGTTAGCTTTGGAGGCATAGAAGGCCGGCTAAAGGAATTGGATTCTAAGAACGAACACTTCACTATTTTTTTTTCTTCTCTTTTTCAATTAGGATGTGACCTTTTGGATCCTATTATCAAACAATAACTATAAAGTACGTTTTCTTATTTGAATTGTTGAAAGAGAGTTTGAATACGCGGTATATTTCCAAGAATTACACCAAATTAGAAATGCATTTCTTGGTATTAGGATCCATGGACAAAGACCAATTAAGATAAGGTGGAACAAGAAAATTTGGTTTAACAATTTACTTAATAATATACAACCCAATATTTTGATTAGTTTTCGTTTATATTTCAGTTCAATTGGTTTGTGATTCATTTGGACTAGTTTTTCTTTAGCTATATTTCTTGTAGGAGAAGTTGTTCTTAATTTTCTTGTAATTGAATTTTTAAATTTGTCAGCATAGAAATCTTGATTAATACATATTTATGCAGGAATAAGGAGATTTCTGGAGAACCAAGTTGCCAAAAAAGTCTCTTTTACAATGGCTTGTTAAGAATAAGATTTTCCATTCGTTAACAATCAAATGATCTCTTTAACCAGCATAACAATTTTCGCATACCAACCACTGGTGAGGCAAATGAAGTGCCATTTAAGGCATATGAGAGGGAAATGGGGATACTTCTTCACACCTAAAAACTGTCCTTAGAGCTTAATAATTTGGGCAAGTACCATTCAAAAAGAAAAAGTCTATTTGCAAAGGTTATCCTTCTTCGAAGTCGGGGCAATATCCTGGGTGGTAAGTCCCTTTTGCTGTTTACAACATGTCATGTTTGAGTATTATCTCAAATACAGCTAATCAACTCAACGACACTTTTCCAGCCAACATAGGCCACACTCTCCATAATTAAATAATAAAATTAACTTCAGGGCCGAATTCTTCTTGCCTTGGTAGGTGACTGACGAAGGCCTTTGAAGTGGGACCTTCACCAGCACAGTGACACTTACACTGGCCTTTAAGGCGCAGACACTGGTCTTGGCCATGGCATCCAAAAATAGGAATGCAGGGAGCTATTACAACGTCCCTTAAATCTGCTTTCAGCTGAAAACCTGCAGCAATCATATTCAATGAATAAGGACGGACACCTTCGACTCTACTTTAATCATTTATGTTGTGAAGTACTTATAACACTAATGGTTGGCCATTGACAGAAAGAGGGTTTCCTACAAGAGGTGAATAACCAAGAGCACAACTGAGAAAGCTAGCTTGAGTGACAACTTACTGTATCTCTCAGTTTGCCATTCACAACTACGATTCTTCACAATAACCTTTCATTCATATAACATACTTCGTCCAAAAAATCTAGATATCGAACCTCATAATTTAGCATTTGTTATCTTGGCATTTATTATATGTTTACTTTTACCAATTCAAAAAGGTTGTCTTTGTCTTGGTCAAAGTTGACTTTATATATTATTCTTACCCTAAAGGGATGGCTCATACAATTCACAATATATGAAATGTATGGTATAGGAGTAGAAATTGAGAACTTTGCTTGATCATTTAATGAAAGCTCATGACCAACAACAACAATGAGTACTTTCATATGTCAGATTCTGTCTAATCCTTTTCAACAGAAAGTGTTGATGAAAACTGTTGACAACTGCCTTTAACCATATAAGCCATCCGAGATCATCCAAAAAAACTGTTTTTTATTTTTAGTATAAATATTAGTAGATCCATTGTATCCTTTCATATGTACAATTAATATTAATCCCTACAAAGGTTCTTTCGGGAAAGTATCGCAAAATTATAATAAAAAGTGAGTAAACAACAATTTATTTGTCCCCTCATTTTTTCGTTTGACCAAAGTTAGTCAACAATCCTGACCCTTGGCAGGCCTGCTACAGGCCTGGTCAAGAAGCCCAACTATGATGGTGGGTTGGGACTTGGGAAGGAGGATTGAACTTTGTCCGACCGTCTGGAGTGAAGTAGGTCCAGTTAGGTATATTAACAAATATGTATTTTCTCCCTTTTTTAAAATTAATTATGTAAATAGAAGAAAATATAAAAATATAAAGAGGTTATAAAGACAAGATATTAAAGAGATAACCACTATTTCTAACTTGTTCTTTTATTATATCAACAAGAAGGAAATCACAAGTAATGATTATAAGTGATAAGATTAAACAATAGAGACCCAATTCATGATTAGGGAGAATCATACTTGGCCTTGAGTAGTGACATCTTATTGCAAATGCTCAATTTTTTTTTTTTTTTAAGAAATCATCATTAAAAGAAGAAAATATTTCAATCTAAAAGAAAAAAAAAAAAATATCAAGCCAAGATATTGACAAAGAACTCTACTCTTTACAACATTTAGTATAAATATTCAATATTTTCAAAGCTTTGGAATCAAATGTCACCAAGGATAACAAAACCAATAGCGATCAATTAACTGAACACACTCCATGATAAATGCCTATCCATCAAAGTCAGCTCCATAGAACAAGACCTTTTTGACGTGGCCCGAAACTACGTTGCCCCGCCAGGCTTGTCGGACACGAACCAACTCCGAGGAAACGACCGCTCCTTTGTTATCTTTGACTTTTACAAGATACGGACTAGGAGGCTTCTTTCTCTTGCTTATAATACATTGAGTCCGAGATAATTCAATCAGCACACTCTGTATCTCGATTTTGCTCTGCTTCTCCAATCCAATGGAGCTTTATGGGATTCTTCTCTTTTCTATAAGCCTATTGTTCGCAATCTATTATTGCTGCTCCGACAAACGAGGCTGATCCATTGGTAATGATCTTTTTAACATCTTAAGCTCTTGGGAAGATTCTGCTCGCTTCTGCTACTGGCCGAGAATTGCAAATTTCTGCATTCCTTCTCTCTGTTCGAGGCTTTATTGTTTTCACAGCTGATCTCCCTTCTCTTGTAGAAGTCGACTTTGTATTCATCCGCTTCATTGATCTGGCTCTACAGCTCCTTTTCAATCTTCTCCTTCTTCGCCAGACACAACATGTTTCGGCTGTGCGTTACAAGTCCAACAAGAAAAACGAATCCTACTTAGTTACTCCACATATCAAATTACTAAAGCAAACAATAAGTTATAAGACAGACAAGGACTAAAGCTCATAATCCATTGATAGTAGTCAATGTCCGTAAATTCTAAGTTAAATATTCGAATTCACGAAAATTTCAGAAAGAAATTAGAGACAACATTTAGCTCAAAAATTTCGATCATAACTAGAAAATCTTTTTTTTTTTTCTTGAGTTCAACGACTCACTCATTATGCAGGGAGACGCAAACAAGTAAGACTTTCTCCCATTTTCTTCAGAAAGACGACCCTAACATAAACAGTACTTTGCTCACAACCTATTGCTGCTGCTCCAACAAATGAGACTGATCGGTTCGCTTTGCTGAAGTTTAGAGAAACCATTGATAATGACCCTTTCAATATCTTTAGCTTTTGGAATGATCTACCCACTTCTACAACTGGCGGACGATTACATGCGGCCTCAAGCATCAAAGAGTTGTGAATTTGGCCCTAATTGGCTATACCTTGAGCGGATCTCTATCACCTTATATTGACAACCTCAGCTTCCTTAACGGTTACGTGGCTTTCGACACCTTATCACCTTATAGTTTGGTGACAACTATTCTGCATGAAGTTGGTCATTTGTAGAGGTTACGTAGCTTTGGAGTCTCACAAAATCATGCGTTCATTCCCATATACCTTTCAAAATAAATCAACCTTGAGCGAAATTCATGTTAAAGGGAACCACTTTCATGGTGCTCTTCTATCAAACATAGGCCTCAATCTCCCTAATCTTGAGTATATTTCCATTCCTTTTAACAAATTCTCTGGTGCAATCCTTATTTCAATCTATAATGTTTATCTGCTTAGAGCTCTTGAACTCTTCTACAACAATTTTGTGGGACAAGTTTCAACTTGTAGACGGAACTTGCTAAATCTCTGGTGGCTAGATGTTAACAAAAATAACCTCGGAGTAATTAATCGAAGGAGTTGGATTTCTTAAAATCTTTGGAAAATTGCACCAAACTAGAAGCACTGAGAATTGTTGAAAATAATTTTGGAGGGTACTTTACTGGATTCCATGGGAAATTTATCGAAGAAACACAAAGTTCTATTTCCTGTTGGGAATCAAATATTAGGAAATATTGTTGAATCATTGGAGAATCTCAACCACTTAAGTATTTTTTGTATACAGAGAAACTTGTTCATAGGCAAGTTCCCCCTTATTTTGGGTAGTTTCAAAAATTGAAGGGTTTTTACCTGTTTGCAAATAGATTGTTCGGAACAATTCCATCCTTTATAGCCAACATCACTGGATAAGTCACACTTTCCTTATATCAGAATAAATTGGAAGGAAGCATTCCATCAAGCTTTGGAAACTATAAAAATTTGCATTGGTTAGCTATTACTAAAATAATTTTCATGGGGCAATCATTCCTGCTTCCCAATTGCTTGAACTCTACTTGTCACAAAACTTAATAACTGGCATCCCGCCTACAGGAGTAGGCAACTTGAAAATTATTTATAATTTGGATGTCTCTAAAAATAATATCTAGTGAGGTTCTTCCAACCATTGGTACTCGCTTGAACCTGCAAATGGTTAATCTGCAAGGTAACTCATTTCAGAAGAGCTTACTTGCATCTTTAGTTTCCTTGAAACTTCTTGAGCCTTTAGATCTTTCACAAAAGTTTTCATATGTTGCTTTGGTGTGGACTGCAATGGTAATGAATTCAAGGCTCTAGTATTTGATTTCATGGGAAATGGATGCTTAGAGAAATGACTACCATTGGAGGATGGAATGAAGAATTAAACTGGATGATTAAAGCATCTAAAGGTAAAGATTTGGCTGCAAAGCTTCTTAAAATATCTTTTTTAGCTTGTATTTATTGCATTTGGGCAGAAAGGAATAGTAAAAGATTTCAAAATACATTAGCTGACATTCTAATCTTATTGGCTAAAGTAAGAAAAATTGTATGAGGGAGAGCTTTTCTGTTTCACAATATCAAACCCTCTCAAGGTAATGTATTTTAGAGTGAGATTTGAAGGCTTCCAACCTTTATTTTTGCTTACTCTTAGTTTACTTTTGAAAATTGTTGTAATACTGGGGTATGCCCTTATGCTTTTGTATATTAATTTCCATTAATTCAACTTACATTAAAAACCAAAAAAAGAAAAGATATTTTAAGAAGTTTTGCAGCCAAATCTTTACCTTTAGATGCTTTAATCATCCAATTTAATTCTTCATTCCATCCTCCAATGAAAAAAAGAAAAGAAAAGAAATGACTACGTCCAAATAGAGAAAATGGAGATCAATCTAAAAAGTTAGACCTTTTTCAAAGACTAAATATTACCACTGATGTTGCATCTACATTACATTATCGTAATAACCTTTGTGACCTACCAATCATCCACTGCAACCTAAAGCCAATCAATGTTCTTCTTGATAATGAAATAATTGCTCATGTAAGTGATTTTAGTTTGGCAAGGGAAAGGAATCTAGCACAATGGGAATAAGGGATTCTATTGGCTATACTAATCCAAGTAAATAAGTGTATAGATTTTAAAATTTTCAATATCTTTATATCTTAATGCATGTTTAAACATATATGTCAAGAAATCTTCATATAAATAGTTCCTACGAAAAACATAAATTGTAGGATGGGTGGTGAGGCGTCAAGTAGAGAGAAATGTCTATAGTTAAGGGATATTTATTTTGGAGATGTTCACAAAAAGAGGCCAATTGACAAAAGGTTCCAAGACAATCTCAACCTATATAACTTTGTTAAAATGACTTTGTCAAAAAGACTTGAGCAAATTGTTGACCTAAACCTTCTTAGTGGAGAAGTAAATAAAGCAATGGTGGCAACAGAAGAAGATAACTACAATCATGTTGATCGTGATGATATTAAGGTAGAAAAAAAAAGAAACTATATTGGAAACCTAAACGAGATGAATGCAAGGGTACAAGAATGCTTAGTTTTAGTTTTCAATATTAGCCTTGCTTATTCATTGAATTGCCAAAAGAAAGACTAAATATGGATTATATCACCAAGGAAATGTACCAGATTAGAAGTTTATTTCCTTGACATTGGGATCTATGGATGAAGACCAAGTAAGGTAAAGTAGAAAAATGAAAATTCGATTTGGCAGTTTTCTTATTGATAAACAACTGCATATTTGGATTGCTTTCTGTTCATATTAAAATTCAGTTAGTTTAATTCACTTGGATTAATTTTCTTTAGCTATTGTTTCTGGAGTGGTTGCTTTCAATTTTTTTAATCTTTGAATTCTTTAGTTTCTCTACATAAAAAACTTGATTAGCTCTTACTTTCTCAAGAATGGGAAGATGTATGAAGAAATCAAGTTTCCAAAGAAGTCTCCTTTAGAATGCCCCTGTTGAAAATAAGATTTTATATTTTATGTATTCGAAGTTTGTTTTGCTTTTAAAACTTACGGACCTATTTAAGACAAAATCTTTTCTTAAGGAACAGACTCATGTAAGGCAATGTGCTTCATTTTGTTCTGCATCCTGAGCGTCTTCCTTGTCTCTTCAACTTGAATTAGGATTTCCATTATTACATCATTTCCACACTTTAGTGCGATGTTCAATGTAGTTTCATCTTTGGCGTTAGATTCCGTAACAGCGATGGACATCTTTCGAGAAGTGCCTCCACAAATCTGACTGCTGTTTGTAGTTCTGTTTTATGGAGTGGAGATGCGCAGTGAATCGCTCGCACAATTCTGGTTGTTAATCATGGTTTTGCACAAAGGAGACCTGGATTTTATTTGGGATTGATTGGTGGTGAAGAAGCTTTTGGGCATCTCTAAAGACGTGGATTTTGCCGTGTGCTGCAGCATGATATAAAACAGCATCCATGCAAGTGATGGTCTTGTTTGCTGAAGCTGATTAGCATTGCCGGACGATGGAGCTTCAAACGAGCCAACAGACGCCATGCAAGTGACAGAGAGAGTAAACCGTTCACGTGCTAAAGCTTTTTTTCCGGCCAGAAGAATCATAAGTTTTGATCATTTTATATAATAGTGAGTTATGTAACACAAAATTATTACTTTTAAGTAATCCCAAATAGTCTTATTCCAAGTGTTCATTGTATTCCATTTATGATTGTCCTCGCTTGCTGTTTTGATTAGTATTATTTGATTAAAATGGCATAGAATGAGGTTGTTTCTCTCAAAGGCAAAATAATTGGAGTTTTCAAACTCTGCTATGAATTTAGATATTATTTATTTGTGTTATTTTATTTAACAAAGTTCATAAAAAAAAGCATATATCAATCATATAAATGATGAAAAGTTTATATACTCCATGTAATAGTTAGTAAGACCGAGCCTATAAGAGTTGCGAGCAAAACCTAGTCTCTAGGAGTTTGTTAACGAGACATAATCCCTAAGAGTTTTTAATTTAATTTACGCTGTTGGATAAGACTTTTTAAGTAATTCACTTATCTTTTGTTGATTTGTTACATAGAATTGTATAAATAAAGGAAAATGATGTAAACCGGGATAATAAAAAATTATAATTTTGTTTTAAGCACTTTGGCATTAGTTTTCTTCTGACAAGATATTTGAACGTTAGTTTCCCTAAAAAAAACAAAAAGAAAAACCATATTGCTACTTTTTTTTTAACTTATTATTCAAAATGGATTAAAAATAAATAAAAGGATAATCTTTATTGACAATATCCAAAATTGTTTAGAGATTCCAACTATAGCATTCTTTTGCATTATTATTTCTATTATTTGTACATATGCTTATATTATGAATTGACCTATTATGGGCTAAATCAAGGTAAAATATTATAATTCAATACTAGAATTTTTCCAAATTTTCGTCTTTTTTTTTTTTTTTTTCCTTTGTTCTATATCATTTCCTGACAACATTGGGTCTCTTTTTTTTTTTGGTCCTGGAAGACAATCATTAGGTCCACTTATGAACAAACATATAACTTAGTTGAGAATAAAGCTACTTGAGATCTGAAAATGCATGAATTACAAAAAAATAAAATAAAAATCACTAGGTCCACATGCACCAGGCCGACGTCCACAATACAACCCAACCAGACCTATAACATTGTCCTGCATGCTTGGGCTGATAACACCCTTCTTTTGTGGGTTTCCTTGTATTCTTATGTTAGCCTTAGACAGCTTTGAAAATCACCTAACCTCACTTTTCGTAAACGGAGACAGAAGCCCAAACATCAACGAGTATGAGACTGGATCACAAACACAGAGAATGCCTCCACACCGATTATACTGAAGAAGATTGCGGCGACGGTCCAACTGACGAAAGAGATATCCGAGTAATGTTGCGCCAGGACCGCATATGTGGCCATAATAAATGCAACCACCATCGCTATCAAGCCAGCACAATGCTGCGGGTGGCGGACGTGGCAATGCTTCTGCGTAAGGCCTTGAAAACCGTCCCCCTAAGAAGGGGTAGTGGCAAGAGCATGTGGACAAAGACAGCCCAGCTGGATAGCAAGAAAGCCAAGGTATTTGCAAACCCGAATGCTTTGAAAGCCGTATTTCTCGCCAGACTTGCAATACCTGGGCTGTCATCTGTATTGAAACCCCCTGGCATGGTAATACTTGCTTGAAAAGTCACGGCTGTAATAAGGGTGGCCACTACCAAATGGGCTCCGTGAGCTCTCTCCTCCATGCGAGATTCGGTCCCTCTGCCCTTATACTCGGTCCCCTCCTCCCCGGTCTCCTCCTTCTCGTTCTTTGGTTTCGCAATGTAATCTTTGCCCGTTAATACTCTTCGAGATGGTTGAAGATGACGGTTGCTCCTCTTTAGATAATTCATCCCTCGTTTCTGTAACATTTATTAAAGTGATTTGGACCTCGAGGAATTTCCTCATAGCTTGCAAGACAGGAAAAAGAAACACGTAGAAAGGATAGAACCATGTAAACAGAATCTAAGGAAGAACAACATTTGATCCCTCTCGGGAGAGGAGAGGGGTAACAACAACAAAGTACAATCTGCTCCCACTCCGTTATCAGCTTCAATAATTTTTAAGTACTTAAAAATAAATCGAAATAAAATGGCATTTCCATATCAAACCTTGAAATTAGAGCTCTTGTTGGTAGCATTGAAGGGACTAGTCTAGATTAACCAACGGACGAACCAGTGGGAATGATGAGCAAGATTGTGCAAAATGAAAATATAACAATCGGCAATGGGACATATTAAAAATCATTGATGAAACTGGAGAGTTACATAAAGGAGATGATATGCATCTAGAAGTTTAGATTAGAACAATCTATAAAGAAAAAGAAAACAAGCATTCTAATTTACAAAGTTTATATTAGTTGCGAAAGAAAAGGAAAAAAATATTTTTATGCTAAAACAAAACTTTTCACTTCTTAACAAAATTGCACAAAGAGTACACATTACTTATTCATTTTTTTTTCCTTTCCCATTTTCATTGATGAAAGTGAGCCATGTTTGGTTGAAAGTGTCAATAATTAGCATGTCCATATTTTTTCGATTTTGTACTTCATGGAATTGAAATTATGAAGAGAGAGTTGTACCTTCCTTACTTTTTTCTTATTAAAAAGTTACTAAAAAATGAATTCTTTAATATAACATCATCCATCCTTTCTCCTAATGTCGTTCTTACTTTTTAGGTGATGTTAGTCAAGCTAGCTTCACCACTTATCTTTTTTTTTTTAAGGCCCGTCAATTGTAGAGAGAAACCTAAATCACGGGTATTAAATTTAGGCCAGACTCAATTAGCCTCGCCTCAAGGTCTTTAAAAAAACAAAAAGAAGGTAAAATAAATAGATAACAATTTTGGTGTAAGAGAAACATTATGATGATACCTTACTCATTGAAAGTCTTCCAGCAGCTAAAGCAATGTCCAACACATTGAGATGTTGATTGTTGAAAGCCATCTTGTCAACTCTTGGATGTTTAAGGAGACTCCATGCAGGATGATGCGGGGACTTGAAATGATGAAGGAGGGCTGTATTCCCATAGTCATCCTTTTCATTCAAAAGATTGCTGACAAATGGATACCTTAGTAAGAGCTCCGTTGTCAAATTTGGAAATCTGCTTTCCACAGAGAAATGAAGGATGTTCCGACCATTCTTGTCGATTATTTCGCAACAATCTGGACAATCTGATAAAATCATACGCACTATCTCAAGTTTGCTCATACCAACTGCAACGTGAACTGCTGTCCTACCCTCAGTGTCTTTCATGTATGCCACCTGTCCATCACGCCTCAACAATGCTTTTGCTGCCCTCCGACAACCAAAGTATGCAGCCAAGTGCAGGGGAGTCCAACCTTTTTGGTCTCGTATTTTGGCTGGAGTAGCAATTTAGACTAGCAGCTTTTCGATTATTTCTGCAAGAACGCAAATATGCTAAATAAAAAAATTTCTTGATAAAAAAGAGGATAACTTGTGAATTATATAATAGGAAAACTATTTTTTTTTTTTTTTTTTTTTTTTTTTTAGTTTAGTCCTGTCGAGACCAGTTATTATATGGTTTCTACCTCATTTGTATAACTTCAAGTTAGTGCTCATCATAATACACCTTATTAATTAAGAGATAGAAAAACTAGTTTAAAAAATTAATTAAATCTTACTATAATGAAATAATATAATGTCTAATGCCTTTATTTTCTGTGTACATCTCGAAAAATCTTAGATTTGATATTGTCACATAGTTTTTAACGAAATTATTATATCAAAGCATATTTTGTGCAAATCAGCCAGGCTAGAATTTTGAAGACAAGGGGAAAGAAGGAAGATAAAAAGCAAATAGACGAACCTTCATCATTCCAGAATACTGTGGCATGCAAAGCCGTCCTATCAAGAGGCCCAGTGTAAGCTCGTGAATTGCAAGTGTGTAAAATTTTAAATACCACATCTGGCAAGCCTTTCTCGACAGCCATGTAGAGTAAAGTCTCACCAGCATCGTTGGCAGAATATACAAAATCTGGATCTTCTTTAGCGAGCAAAAGTTTCACCACCTCAAGGTGATTATAACGAACAGCCTCGTGCAGGGCAGTGTCCTTCTCTTTGTTCAGCATCCTGAGCATCTCTCTAGGCTCATTAACTTGTCTTTCGAGATCTGTACAAGAAGCCTCTATGCGTTGAATTAGGGATTCCACTATGGCAGCATGGCCGTTTCTTGCTGCGATGTGGAATGGAGTTTCATCTTTGGCATTGCATTTCCGTAGAAGCGGTGGACATATATTGAGAATTCCAGCCACAAAGTTGGTTGCTGTTTGAGGGGGTAGGCAAGGAAACCCTTGCTCAAATTTGGTTTCTAATGATCTTTTTTCTGTAATAGCTGTGAGATAAATATGGAGGATTGAGTTTTTGTCTGGGGTTAATAGGTGGTCAAGAGGCACTTGGGCATTTATAAAGACCTGGATTCTGCCCTCTGCCGCAGCAGAGTAGAAAACACGATCCATGCAAGTGATGGTCTCTGTTTGCTGAAGTTGATTTGCATCAACAGATGATGGAGCTTCAAACGAGCCAGTGGACTCCATCCGAAGGATGGTCTCTACTTACTGAAGCTGATTAGCATCAACAGATGAAGGGATCGGCAGGATTCATGCAGTTACTAGTATCCTACGTATTTCTATCAAGACAATGTGTCCCTAAACAAATAGTTTCAGGTCAGAAGAACCATAAGCATCGTTCATTATACACAATAGCACCTTATGTGACACGAAATTATTACTTTAAGGAGTCCTAAATTATCTTGAGCCAAAGGTTTGATGCATTCCACATATTCCAAAAGAAGAGTGCCTTGTACATTGGCTAGAAAATTATTCGATCTCGTGGGAGATTATTGGTAACACTCTGGTAATACTGAGAGAAAAACATAATAAACAGAAAAGAAAGTTATGATGTAGGACTCCTTAAAGCAAGAGGCTGTTTTTTTTTTTTTGTTGCATATTTCCTGGTCTACCTATGTCAGTTGGGATTTCTATTCAGTGAAAGCAAAATCCAAAATGAAACACCTAAACGAATGTGGCATCCAAATCCTTCGAGCGGGGCACCCAAAATACCTAATCGAAACTCTCTTTTTTGGGTAAACCAACAACGAATTCCTTGCAATTTACACAGCTAAATATCAAATCCATCAACAGCATGAGAAAAGCAAGAGAGGCAGATGTAAGAAAAAGGAATGCTAAAACGGGAAATGAAATAAACACCGCAATGTGAGGCGAGATTACCGATTGAACCCATGGTGAGAGTCGTGGGAATGACGGCGTTGGCGGCGGATAACGTCGCAAATAATCTCCCGGCTGTGCTTAAGGTAGATAAGTTTCGATGGAACGGCAAATGAAGGAGAAGGCTATAATGGGCAGATGGAGAAGAAAAGCAAAAGATTTGCTGATGAATGACCAGAGAAATTGAGTAGGTTGGGAAAGTTAGGGACCTAGCTTCGTTCAATGGCTTCGGCGGAAGAAAAAGTGTTTGTCTGAAGTCCAAGGTCGGCTCAGTAGCTAGAGTGACAAGTGTAGAGAACGAGGTCGTCTGCTCCGGCGACGGTGGACTGGGGTTCCTTTATGTAGATCGTTCATTCTATACAACCACCATGGTTTTATAATGGCAAAGAGGAAAGAAAGTTTCTTCCTGGAAGCTTCTTTGATGTTAGATTATTCATTACCTTTAGACGAGGAAGTGTCGTTCAAATAAGCTTTGTGTAGTTGATTATTCATTCTACACCAACCACCATGTTTTTATAATGTAAAAGTAGAAAGGAAATTTCTTCCTGGAAACTACTTTGATGCTAGATTATTCACTGCCCTTCAAATAAGCTTTGATAAGGAATTCGTTTAAATAAGCTTTGAACACATTGCCACTCAAAGCTGAATATGAATATATTCAATTTGAGCAACAATCCTTCGATCACACTGGAAGGTCTGTTGTTCACACTTCAAGTCAATCAGGGACAGTGAAGACGTCGATTAGCTTGGCTACCGCGCGTTTGACAAGGTCTTTGGCCCGTACAGAGTATAGGTGGTTCCGTTTAGGAATGGAAAGAGAAGACTCGTTGACAGGCATGTGAATTAGTTGGCTGCTTATGTCGATTAGGAGGCCTTGGAATCTCTCATATCACCATTTATCTGGTTAAAAATATGAAAACAAAAGACTTCAGCAATTATCCTGCGTCAAGTCAACATATACTAACATTTAAGGCTGCATCATCCATTCTAAAAAATACAAGCAAGTCGATCACCCTAAAGGACGTGAATAAGCTTTTTCTGGCCTCTTATGTTGAGGGTCAAGACTGGTCTGATGGTAACGAATAATCTAGCATCAAGGCTGTTGGAGAATGCTCTCCCACATCGGACACGGGATGGCCAAGTAATGGCCTTATTAATGACTGGGTCCCGCCACTCTTTGCCTATGGGTTTTGAGATGGTCCCCCAGTCTTAACATGGTATCAGAGCGGGTTTATGTCCTGGGCCTCCGTTGTGGTTAATGAGCTTCTCTCCCCTTCACCATCCAATAAGTTGAGCACCACTTCCATACCAGGTGGGCCAGCTTCGGGAAGGGAGCATGTTGGAGAATGCTCTCCCACATCGGACACGGGATGGCCAAGTAATGGCCTTATTAATGACTGGGTCCCGCCACTCTTTGCCTATGGGTTTTGAGATGGTCCCCCCAGTCTTAACATGGTATCAAAGCGGGTTTATGTCCTGGGCCTCCGTTGTGGTTAATGAGCTTCTCTCCCCTTCACCATCCAATAAGTTGAGCACCACTTCCATACCAGGTGGGCCAACTTCGGGAAGGGAGCATGTTGGAGAATGCTCTCCCACATCGGACACGGGATGGCCAAGTAATGGCCTTATTAATGATTGGGTCCCGCCACTCTTCGCCTATGGGTTTTGAGATGGTCCCCCCAGTCTTAACATGGTATCAGAGCGGGTTTATGTCCTGGGCCTCCGTTGTGGTTAATGAGCTTCTCTCCCCTTCACCATCCAATAAGTTGAGCACCACTTCCATACCAGGTGGGCCAGCTTCGGGAAGGGAGCATGTTGGAGAATGCTCTCCCACATCGGACACGGGATGGCCAAGTAATGGCCTTATTAATGACTGGGTCCCGCCACTCTTCGCCTATGGGTTTTGAGATGGTCCCCCCAGTCTTAACAAAGGCAGCTTCGAGGAAGAGACTCCCTCTCTACGTTTACATTATAAAAATGTGGTGGTTGGAGAAAACATGACAACAGGGACGTCAGAACTTATGTTTTGGAAAGTTAAAGTTATAGACAATAATTGACCTCCACCAAGAACACGCACAGACTAGTTCTCTGTATCTTGATCTACCTCGTAAGTTTCATAATTTCCGGTTCACTTCTTCAGAACAGGATGCACTAAAACTAGAAATACTCCAATGCAGGATAGAATAAACTTGAGATTCTGCAGTTCCCGATGGAATAAAACATGAAATCTTGAAATGCAGGACGGACTAAAACCTGAAATCCTGTAGATTCCACGAGGAAATTTGTTCGTTTGCGAGTTACACATTTTCTCCATCTTCCATTTCTCCAACAAGTATTTGAGCCTTCTGTTCATAATCCTAGTATTTAGTTTTAAGCTTTTCCTTCAGCAACGATCCTACGTCAAGTCAACATATAATAGCATTCACGGCTGCACCATCCATTCTTAAAAGTACAAGCAAACAGATCACCGTAAGGGACGTGTAAGAGTTATATTTGGCCTCCTACGTCGATGGATTTTGATTGGTCTGACGGCAATGAGAAAATATGACAACAGGGATATTGGAACTTGTTCTTTGGAAAGTTGAAGTATCACACAATAATTGATCTCTACCAATAACATGCACAGCATAGTTCTCTGTCTTTTCCTATGTTGCAAATTTCATAATTTACGTCTCGCTTCTTCAGACGACGACGGACAAAAACTAGACATCCTGCAATAAATGATAGAATAACTATTAATATTAAACTAGTTTTTGAATTGAATTTTTGAATCTTCTAACATAACTTTAGATAAAAGTTGACTTTATTTTACTTTATGTACTTTGAATCGAATAAGATTTGGCATGTAGAAAAGTGTATGTAAAATGAGAGTTTTTCATCAGAAGTTAAAATCTTTAGAATCAAACTTAAATAAAATAAGTATTATTTAAACCTTAAGTTAATTTTTAGGGTTAAGATTTGGAACCTTTTAACAAAATTATCTTATTTTTTATTTAATTTTTAATATTGTGCCAAAAAATTCATTTGAGCAAGGGTTTCTAAAAACAAGTTTTCGGAAATACAAAATACTAGTTTCTAATGAAAAATTTTGATCTTGAGGCTGTCCTACTAAAAAACTAGCTTATGAGGTCAGAAAATATTTTTTATATTTAAATATTACCAAGATATAAAATTTTGGTAGTGTTGAACTTTTGTCCTCAACATTGCTTTGAACTAAATGTATCTTGATGTTCAAAGTTAATGAGGTGGAATAGACATTCTTACTAACCAAGAATACCTTCAACCCAAAGTTGAACAGGTGAAACAATTATTGATATTTAAACAAAAGCCATGAGTTGATAAAGTTAAGTCATGAACTGAGGGAAACAAATTTATATTTAAACACTACTTAATGATTGCTTCTTTGTGACATAAGACTTTTGTCATCAATAGTTTATTATACATCAAGCATATTGAAGCACTCAACTTGAACTCCAACATTATGTAAATAAGCCCAAAGTCTAACTTAAACATTACAATTGATTTATTTCAGTGGTTCGAAACTTTAGTCTTCAAGAGCTAGAAGAAAGTGTTTATAGATTTGAAAATGAGCAAAAGATTTGCACTTCAAAAGTTACGGTGATATCACTTTGGAGGGACGAAGCCTCAGTGCAATTCGTTGCAGCATTATCATTTAAAAATGACCTTCATATAATAACAGGACCGTAGAGCAAGTAAATTGCGTGGAAGAGTTGGTGACGACGACCCGTAGAAAATTCATCACGAGGAAAAGATTCTGCAGCTTCGGGGGACCGAACCCTTCAATGGGGGTAGTAGAATCATTATCTTTTATATATTGCAACAGGACCGTAAAGCGAGTAAAATATGTCTAGATGAAAACCACCCTAGGAAAATTCATCCCAAGGAAAAGGTTCTGCAACTTCGCAGGACCTTACCTTTCAGTTGAGGTAGTTGAATCATTGTCCTTTTTATGACGGCCTGGACAATACATTATTACAGTCTATGACCATTGTCAACTTGTCCTGAACCCAGATTAGGGATATTCGTAAGAAAAACAGCCATCGTACTGCTCGAAATGGATCCGGCTTTGAAGAATGCTGCTGAGGCTTTGAAGAATCTCCTGAGCATGGAGACACTAATACCTTGTACTCGTCCATTAGGGAGGATCCGAAAGTTCTGGACAAAATCGATGAGATTCCATTTTTTGAGACCCCTCTAAATGTAGCTGCTGCCGCAGGACAGACCAAATTTGCGTTGGAGATTATGATGTTAAAGCCGTCATTTGGGAACAAGCTAGATCCAAATGGCTCGACCCCCTTACTTCTTGCCATGCGTAATGACAAAACTGAGTTGGTGATGGAGCTTCTTGGCGCTCATAAGGACCTTGTTCTGGCAAAAGGAAGGAAGAGTATGAATCCTCTCCATCATGCAGCTGAAACGGGAAATTGGTTGTGTAGATTTTTAAGAGTCTGCCCCAAGTTAATTGAAGAAGTGACGAGTAGTAGCGAGACGGCTCTGCATATTGCACTGAAAAACGACATGTTAGATGCTTTTCTGGTCATGGTTTAGATATGCGGCGATTTGGCAGCACAGGTTGCTGAATTGGATGGACGTGGAGGGGAACACTGTGTTGCACATGGCATCATCCAAGCAATATGCCCAGGCAAGTTCTTTCTCCTACTTTTTTTACTAAAGAATGAGAATAGAAATTAATATAAAGAGCCCTTTCATCAATTATCCATAGTTGTGGCAGGTTGTGCGTCGGTTATTGGATTGTAAAGTCCAAGTCAACAAGAAGAACTCATCTGGTTTGACAGCCTTGGATCTCGTAGCAGACAATACACAACCGGCCAACCGAGAAATCAGGAAAACGCTACTCAGTGCCAGCTTTAACGGCGGCATCATTTGATCATAAAGATTTTGCTTTTGCAGGTTACCTGAAGTCTCCTGTTACAATTTATGAGAAGTTATTCATATGGTACCACCGCCAGAAAATGCTAATCGCAATCGACATGCGCAATTTGCTGTTGGTGCTTGCTGTACTGCTTGTAGCAATCGCCTACCAAAGGAGTACTCAGTCCCCCTGGAGGATTTTGGCAAGATAACTCCACTCCCGGAGATAATAATCAGTTCAACAGCTTGGCTCCGACCGGCAGTAGTAATGAAGTCAATCAAGCCCCACACTTTGCTGGGACAGTAACCATGACCGGGCACCTTTTCCATCTACTCTTAGTTATTAATTCTTTAATGTTTTATATACCACTACTACTAATAATCTTAGTTCTTCCTCCTGGCATTGGTGGTGGCTTGCTTATCGTGTCCTTTGTTCTCCTCTTTCTGTCCTACGGCACCTCTGTATCGGTCATAATACCGTTTCCAGGTTCTTGGTTTTCATATTTTTTTTCTTTCTCTTCCTTTCTCGTGGTTAACCTTGGCTTGTATTTGGTGGTTATTTGGAAGCATCAGCACCTTTTTTTGAACTTTTAAGAAATAGAGGAATGTGCTTGGCCCACCTTTTACGTAGGAGGGTAGTAGAAACTCTCTTGACCCTACAGCAGTTGTAGAGCCTCGCAGTTGCTGAAGTCTGTATGCATCTAAAGTCTGTTTATGATGATTAATTATGTAAGCTTGTTCGCTTTTGAAGTTGTATTGGTGCTTTTGTTATCCGTTTCCTATCTTTTAAGTATTTATACTTAGTTTGGATTGAAATTCTCTGGAATTCCTTCCATATCAGTTGCTTGTTTTGATAAAATAAAGTACTTAGTTAAAATTGAGATCTCTTACTATTCCATGAATATAAACACTTCCTTTTTATTATTGACATAAATTAAGTCATGTAAGACCTTGTTTGTCTCTTTCTTTCTTCTGTCTCCCACAATCTTCGTTAAGATTTGTGGACATCAAAGAGTTTTCAAGGACTCTTAGAGGCAGAAGAAAGTGATTGGCCCGGCTCTATAAAATCCAGATAAGCTTGTTGAAGTTCTCTAATAAACCATGAAATCAAACGATCATGAAGAAACGTTGAAGTCAGGACGCGTGGAAATGAACCATGGCAGTGATACTATTCTTACTTGACTAAAAAAGTCAACGTCTTTGCACTTAATTACATAAAGAATAAATTAAATGGGTTGGGCCTACTAATGGTAACAATCAGCCCAATGTTACAAATCAAGAAAGGAGGTTTATGAGTAAATTAAATACTATGTTGTATTGTGTCAAACTGTAATTAAAATATGAGTTGTTTTTTTTTTTAAAAAAAAAAATTAAACACACACCCACGCGTGTACCTTGGATAAAACTTAGGACCAAGATTTCAAATAGTGTTTATTACCAACTGAGCTAAATACTTTTTAACTAAAATATAAGTTGTTCATTGGACAAACATGAGTTTATTGAAAACCCAATGCCAGCATGAGTACCAAATTTGGTTACAACATTAATTAATATTGTATTGCATCGTGTTAAAGTGTAATTAACATATGAGTTTCTCATTGTACAAACATGAGATGTTGAAAATTTAATGCTAACACGAGTACCAGAAAGAAGGTTGCAAATTTTGGCTAGTTAACGTGCACACAATTTTAGAAACGATGAGCTTGATTTAGGGAACTATAGGCCACGATAGGATTACACCCATATGCAATCCTTTTTATTTCCATTTTCAAAACATGCATGCTCTAGAACTTGATTTGTAGGTTTTTTAGTTTTCTTTTCCAAGGGATAATTTTATGCACTACCATTTGTATTTGCATTAAGTATGACTAATAAAATGTTTCAAGGTACCATCCTTGCTTATTAAAAAAAGGGTGTAAATTAAATGTTATATTGTATGCGTTAGTGCATAATTAAGATATAATATTGTGGCTTTTAATACTAATGTGTCACTTATATTACACGAATAGCAAATTTGGTAGCTCACATGTTGTGGCAAGTTAATGTATTTAACATGTAGCAGTTTGTTGGTTGAAAACATAACAAGCAAAAATTAATAAAAAATGACGTGTGAAGAAACGATGTAGTTATAAATATCTAGATCACACAATCCAAGTTGTACGCTCGCTTATATAAGATGAGCAAGTTAAATACCGTATTATATTACTTTTATGTGTAACTAAAGGTACTATTGAGTTGTTTACTAAGCAAACACTAGTCGTTCAAAAGTTATGCTGATTTGACACAAGTAACAAATTTAGAAGTTCTGAGCAAACAGATTTGAATGTTGCATAAAGAAAGATAAACAAAGATAGATATTTATAGCTGCAACTACATCAAAAGTTATGTTGATTTCCCTTATATTCAAAAATAGAATACACATAATAAAAGATAGTATGAAGGGAATGATATAGGGAAATTTGGCAAACATGGATAACCATTGACAAGAAATGAGAAGGTAAGGTTGCTTAGCATTAATACGCAAGTAACAAATTTAGAAGCTCGCATCTTGTGGCTAGTAAATGTGTTTGGCATGCACTAGTTTGTTGGTAAAAACACAACATCTGAAAATTAACAAAAATGATGTGTAAAGAAACAACGTAGTTATAAATATCTAGACCACACAATCAAGTTGTACCATTGGTTATATAAGATGATTAACTCAAATACCATATTATAGTGAATTAGCGTAGAATTAAACATAATCTGAGTTGTTTATGAAAAAAAAAAAAAAAAACGAGTTGTTGAAATGCTATTTTCATATGAACTCATATGACACGAGTAAAAAATTTTAGAAGCTTGCATCTTATAGGTGGTTAGCATGTTTTACATGCTGCAATTTATTGGGAGAAAATGTAAAATAAAAAATGTTAATAAAAACAAACATGTGAAAAAACGCCAAGAAATGAGAAGTTACAAGAGCATCAATACGTAATTAAGACCCATTATTATGGTTTCTTCATACTAATGTGTCACTCATATGACACGAGTGGAAAATTGGGAAGCTCGTATCCAGTGGCTTGTAAAGTGTTTAACATGCAACAATTTTTCGGGGGAAAGCAAATCTGAAAATTAACAAAAATGACATATAAAGAAACAGTGTGGTTATAAGCATTCATTTCATACAATCAAGTTATACCCTTGCTTATATAGATGAGTATATTAAATAAAATAGCATATTAAATTTATACAAAATTTTTGTAGAAGATATTTTATAAATATCTTGGGGTATCCAGAAATTGGCTTTTTGAACTAGCACCTCTTGTTATTTTGATGAATTGGTTCCACCAAGAAGCTTATGCTAAATACTATATTCGCAACTGGAAAGGGACAGTTTGGAATATGTCCTACTGAAACGTCAAATAAAATCCTATAAAGTTATCTGCGTTTGGCACCAAAATCAAATTCCGCTTGTCCAACCGTGAAAATTTATTTTTTTTATAACAATTTAGTTTAAATTATGTGGAGAATAATAATTCTTATAATAGTATAAAATCTCAAAAATAAATCTTAAATGAAAGAAAGACTAACTAATTATAAAGTTAGCTTTTATGTTGTATATTTAAATTTTTTAACATAGTTTTACATATAAGTTAATTTTGTTTCACCCCATGAAATTTTGAATCTAATGATATTTGATATGTAAAAGTATATGTCAAATAAGAGTCTTTCTTTAATAGATAAAATCCTTAGAATGAAGTTTAAATTCTAGCACAAATATCTTATTTGGGATTCTGGTTTTAATATTATATTAGAAAGTTCAATTTTTATTTTTAAACCTACTTAGAAGAGGCAACAATACTTTTAACTTTATAAACCAGTGTTTTTGCAATTTGATTCATATATCTAATTCCAATTCGTTTCATTATTAGAGAAAATACAAGTCACCAAAATCGTTCTAGCAAAGTAGACACTTAGGTTGTAATCTAACTTATCAAATGATGTTAAAGATATTAATTTTTGACTTGTTTTTGAAAAATGAAAATATTTTCACTTTTAAAAAATAAAACTGATCAATATATTAATTATATAGAATATAAAAATTTGGATATAGGCTTGCAAAGTGTCATTTGTTTCAGATTGTTGCTTCGATTGCTAAGCTTACTTTTTCCTAACAAAATATAAAAATACCGTTGAATATGAATTAATACAACTGAACTTTTATTCAATTTTAGTCTTCTTTGAGTATGTTTCATAACAATAAGAATCTCTATTTCACTCTACCCAAATTCGAGCCAAACATCTATTTGATATGCCCCAAATATCAACGTAATATGAAATACTTATGTGAAACACATTCAGAAAGTAAAGTCCGACGTAGCACTAATGTTATGGAATATTAGGTTAAATTGATATGTAAATATTACCATAATTGTTATTTTCCTTGCATAGCTTTGTGGTAGGTCTATATAAAGACCTCTTGTATACATTGTAAGTATTGCAGTTATTCAATAGAGAGAAATTCCCACAATTCTGGTTTCTTATTTTGTTATATGGTATCCAGAGCTTTTTAAGATCCTCATGCTTTTGCCTTTTTTTCTCGGGTGATATTTCTCTCCTCCTTCTTGGACCCGTTTTTTCACAATTGGTGTTCATCCATATTTTGTCCCATCTTAATCATTTGTTTCCCACTACAATCATCCCTTACGCTTCATTTTCAACTTATTTACCACATTACCTCCACAAAACCCTAGCCATTTTTTTTTTCTTCTTCCACAATTACCTTCACCTATTCCCAATATTTACAGTTTTGCCATCCTAACCCTAGCTCACGCCCTTTTTTTTCCCTTTCCATAATTCTCCTCCCAACTTTTCTTATTTACTCAATTGCCATCCTAACCCTAGTTGCCACCAAATTTTCCTTCTTCCATAATTACCCTCACCTATTCCCAATATTTACAATTTTGCCATCAAACCCTAGGCGCCGCCAAATTTTTTTCCCTGATCTACCCTTTGCCCCTTTTCAAATTACGACTTTGCCACTTAAACCCTAGCCACCACACTTCTTTTCCGACCACCGTTCACCGCCGTCTTTATGGCTGAAAATGTCTCCGCTGCCGCTCCTATGGCTGCAAATGTCCCAAATTCTCCTAATCCACACCCTACCATGCCTTCCGCCGCCATCACCCGTGACCCTTACCACCTCACCGCGATGGATTTGCAATCGGGTAGCATCGTTCCCCGCTGCCTCGCTAGAGAATCCAACTATCGGCTATGGGCAAACTAGATTTAGAATGTCTGTCTTGCCTGAAACAAGTTAGGCTTCCTCAACGGCTGCCTTCCTCGTCCAACCGAGCCCGATGTGGCGGCAATTTAGGACTAGGTTCACGCCGCCGTGCACACCTAGCTCATCCACTTTGTTGAACCTAAGCTTGAGCCATTCATTTCCTATCCCAAATTTGTGACTAAAATTTGGGAGCTTTTTCGAGAATCCTTCAACATATCTAGTGGACCGCAGATTTATGGTCTCCGTTAGGCTATCGGCAATCTCCGCCTCACATCCATCTGCACGAACGAAGAACTTACCACGTTCTTTGTTCGCCTCAAGGCTCTCTGGGGCGATCTGCAGACCCAACACCCTCCCGTTCATTGTGAATGTGGCCTTTGCACCTCCAAAATCAATGAACGTATTCGTTCTTGTGAGCAGGAGGAGCAATCCATGAGATTCCTCATGGGATTGCTGGGTGAATTCTAAAACCTGCGAACGTAGGTTCTCTCTTGAGAAATCTTCCCGTCCCTGGAGGGGACCTATTCCATGGCCAAGTAGGAGCTCCACCAGCGGAATAGCCATTTTTTCGGCGACCCCGCCACCTTCACTGGCATCCGATATGGCCCCGGGGATAATCTCCCTTCCCAGTGGCAGGACCCTTCCCGCACGGGCTCTGTTGGACCAGGCCAGAATTTCCGTTCTGGCTCTGGCTCCGGACAGGCTTGTAGGCTGGCCTAGTCCTCTGCGCCTGGGTCCTCTCGTGGCCAGTTGGGCTCCTTAGCCTGCCAGCCCTCTGGATCGCGGCTCACTTGCATACATTGCAAGTGGCTTTGTCATTTGAAGGAGTCTTGTTTCCTTCTTGTGGGCTACCCACCCAGTTGGCCTAGACAGCAAATGGGAGCCTCCCTTCACAAGCCCACTGGTCCTGCAGCCCACCAAGCCTCCACAGAGGCCAATCTTTATCCATCTTCTATGGATCAGGCCTCTCCTCATGGGCCCTTCCCTGAGCCCTCATCATTTCATGGGCCTTCTACTTTGGGCCTACTTGCGCCAACTTCTCCAAGCCCAGGGACCACCTTTGGTGGATCTACGAGCCTCAACCTCTCTGTTGACCAACAACAGAAGCTCCTCACCCTACTCAATCAAATGGGCCATTATGAACCAAGTGCCAATTTTATAGGTATTTCTCCATCTTTAACTCATTTTTCTACTAAATGGATTATCGACTCTAGGCTAGTGACCATGTTACATGCAATTCAAATTTATTAAATTCCCATTTTAAATGTGTTACACCTTTATCCATCCGATTGCCTGATCAATACTGTAGCCCCGTTACCCATATTGGCCATTTTCACCCTAATCCTAATTTAATTTTGAAAAATGTCTTATTTGCCCCAAGTTTTCGCCACAATCTTTTGTCCATTCGTAAGCTAACCCGCGATAATCACTGTGTGGCTATTTTTTTTGCTGAATTTTGTGTCTTTTAGGACCGTACGACTGGGGCGTTGATCGGGCTCGGCAAGGCTGAAGGAAGACTCTATTTTCTTTGTTTTTTCATTCCTAAAGATTTCACCAATGTTTTTTCCAATTATTTGTCTTCCATTCCAAATTTGTCGTGTACTCCAAATAACTATCCGATTTGCAACTCTATTTTAAATAATGATTATTCTATTTGGCATAAGCGTCTTGGTCACTCTTCCCTTAAGTCTTTTTTTGCCTATGGCAAGACCATATGTTTGCCCCATCCAATTTTCTTGCGATATTTGTCCACTTGCTAAACAGGCTCGTGCACCGTTTCCCCCACGAACATTTGCCACCACCTCTATTTTTGAACTCATTCACATGGATGTTTGGGGCCTTTATTGCCATCCTAATCATGATAAGGCCCATTATTTCTTAACCATTGTCGATGATTTTTTCCGTGCCACTTGGACCTTTTTACTAAAATTCAAGAGCCAAGTTTTCTCCAACATTCAAACTTTCATCTCCATGGTTCGCATTCAGTTCAGTATCACTGTTAAACATATTCGTTCAGATAATGAGACTGATTTTTTTTCCTCTGAGTGTTCTTCCTTCTTTCCCAAGGCATCATTCATGAGAGTTCTTGCATCCACACCCCTCAACAAAATGGTGTTGTGGAACGCAAACATTGTCATCTTTTAGATGTGGCCCATGCTTTGCTTTTCCAGGCTCATCTCCCACCTCGTTTTTGGGGTGAATGCATTTTGACTGCCACCTACCTCATTAACTGTCTCCTCTCTTGTCCTCTCGGTGGGCTTACACCTTACGAGTGTCTCTTTGGTGTTCCTCCTTTACTTGATCACTTACGTGTCTTTGGATGTCAATGTTACACCACCATCTTAGGTGCCCGTGACAAGTTTAGTCCTCAGGCTAGTGTTTTCATGGGTTATCCTTCCTATCAAAAGGGCTATAAACTTTTTGATCCTGCCTTAGGAAAATTTTTTGTTAGTCGTGATGTCATCTTTTGGGAAGACACTTTCCTTTTTGCGTTTCCTTATTCGTCCTTGTCCCCCGCCAGTCAGGCCACCTTATCAGCTCCCATCGTACTGCCGTTGGAAGACTACTCACCCTCCTCTTTACCAGTTGATGAACCTACCTTACCTGATATAGACCACCTTAACCCTACACTTTCCTCTCCTTCACCTACACCACCCATTCCTCCTCCACCTCCGCCACCCCTTCCTACCCTCGATCCCTCTCTACCTTCTGATGATGCACTTATCTCTCCACCCTCAGAACTTGCTCTGGTTGAGGTTACTTGCCGTTCTAGTCGCCTTACCAAACCCCCAATCTGGACCATTGACTATCTTTGTCCCACTTTGTCCTCTACTTCTTCCACTTCCCTTTACCCGATTTCCAACTACAATTCCCTTGACCAGTGTACCCCTCATTACCAACATTTTGTTGCTTCCATTTCTGCTATACCTGAACCCTACTTCTTTCATGAGGCCATTCGTGACCCCTACTGGGTCACTGCCATAGATATTGAACTTGCTGCTCTTGAGGCCAATCATACTTGGGACATGGTTCCTTTGCCCCCAAGTCATTGTCCAGTTGGTTGTAAATGGGTCTATAAGGTGAAATATCATGCGGATGGCTTTATTGAACATTATAAGGCTCGTTTGGTGGCCAAAGGCTACAGTCAACGAGAAGGTTTTGATTATCAAGACATTTTCTCTCCCACTGCCAAGCATGTTACTCTTCGCCTTCTTGTCACCATTGCTACCGTCCATCATTGGCCCCTTTTTCAGATGGATGTGCAGAATGTTTTCCTTCATGGTGATCTTTCTGAGGAGGTTTACATGGAGCTTCCTCCCGAATTTTGCACTCATGGGGAGGGTCTAGTATGTTGATTGCGAAAATCCTTCTATGGTCTGAAGCAAGCATCTAGGCAGTGGAATGCTAAGTTCATTACATCTCTCCTCGGCTATGGTTTTCGGCAGTCTTGGCATGATTATTCTCTCTTCACCAGATCTTAAGGAAGTACCTTTGTTGCTTTACTCATTTATGTTGATGATATCTTAATCATAAACAATAATCCAAATGCCATTTCTGATCTGAAGGCATATTTGAATTCTGCTTTCTTTATAAAGGATCTAGGGGAATCTAAGTTCTTCCTTAGGATAGAGATTGTTTGTTCCCCACATTGCATTTCTCTGAGTCAGCAAAAATATACTCTAGAGCTCATCTCTAAAGCAGGGCTTGCTGGCTCTAAACCCTCAATCATCCCCATGAAGCAAAACAAGAAATTCACTAGTATTGAGTATGATACCAATTCTAAAGAAAAAAGTCATGATCCACCACTTAATGATCCTTTGATATATCAAAGATTAGTTGGCCGATTGATCTACCTGACACTCACGAGACTCGACATCACCTTCCCAGTTCAATTACTTAGTCAGTTCATGCACGCTCCGAAGCAATCACATATGGAGGCAGCCTTGAAAATGATCATATATCTCAAAAGTTGTCCAGGGCTAGGCCTCTTGTTTCCTTCGTCTTCAAAATTATAACTACGAGCCTTCTGTGATTCAAATTACAACACAACACATGTCCCATGACTTGAAGATCCACCATTGGTTTCTGTATCATGCTTGGGGACTTCTTAATATCATAGCGCTTGAAGAAATAGCCCATTGTCTCTCTCTCCTCTGCTGAAGCCGAATATCAAGCAATACAGGTCACCACTTGTGAAATTGTATGGATTATGGGGATACTCAAAGATTTTGGTTTTTACCTTAGACAACCAGCGTTGTTGTTTTGTGATAATGAAGCAGACGAGAAAATTGCAGACAACTCGATTTTTCATGAAAGAACAAAACACATAGAAGTTGACTGCCACTATGTACGGGAAAAGCTACAACAAGGAATCATCACAACATGTCACATCTCTACCAAGGAACAACCTGCAGATTTATTCACTAAGGCACTTTGTAACATGCAACATTGGCATATTCTCTCCAAGCTCGGAGTATTTGACTTGTTCAAATCTCCAGCTTGAGGGATAGTGTTATGGAATATTAGGTTAAATTGATATGTAAATATTACCATAATTGTTATTTTCCTTGTATAGCTTTATGGTAGGTCTATATAAAGACCCCTTGTATACATTGTAAGTATTGCAGTTATGAAGAGAAGAATGAATGAGTTACCATAATGACCAGCATCCCACAGTCGATGTTCCACCCACGCAAGGTCCACTTCCGGATTTGGGGTTTTGTGTGGTTTGATGTAATTTTTGGATCTGACTCTAGATATCTGTATCTTGGTTTGTTTTTTTGTGAGGGTCAAGGCTATCAGCCGGAAGGCAATCCTAAGGATGCTTCTTTGCCGCTGGCATACACTGTTAAGGGGCTCCTACCGGCATACACTGCTAAGAGGCTTTCGCCGGCTCCGCCTTCTTCTCCTTCCTGCTCCAGCTTCTTGGAACGCTGGTGCATCCCTCTTCTATCCTTGACGATTTAAGTTTTTCAATAATATGGACTTACTATTTGTACATGTTTGTGGGTTTCACTTGAATTACTCTGCTTGTGTTGTTTGATTTTGCTATGTGAATTGCACACATGCATTGCTTATGTTCTCGTAGTATATGTTAAAAAGTACATATTAAAGAAGTTTATTAGATAATTTGGAATGCACTTCACATTGTTCATCCTTTGGAACAGATAAATTATTGAAAAACTCAAACCGTCAAGGATAGACAATGATTCAAGGGGATAAACTTTCATTCTTGTATACATTTATACTTCACATTGAAAAATAAGATGATTTTTTACAAGAATAATAATGAACTTAGTTTAAAGCCACAGTAAAATGAATGGCTTTATAGTTTAAAAAAAGAATGTGGGTTTCACTTAAAAGATGCTCTTTTTTTTAATGATATTTTGTTGTTTTATTTCTAGTGAACTTTTTGTTCTAAAATAGGATAGGAATGCACATTTCACTTCACAAAGAGCTATTATGACTTTTCTGAACCAAATCAAAAAATCTGTTCATTAGAGCTTTCTTTTTCCTTTTTCTTTGAAAGTTTCTGAGCACATTGGAGAGAAGAGAGTTGGGGCTTGCTTTTTGTCTAAATCTCATTCAAATCCCCATTCCAAGATGCTGCCATTTCATTTAGATTTTTATTTTTATCATTTGGATCTCATGGAAGCAATTTAGGAACGGCTCAAACTTTGGGTTTCTCCACAATCTTCATCAAATCTTTTCGTTCTTGATTTGAATTTTTTTGGGTTTAGTATTAGATTAGTAGATTGACTTTGTCTCTAATAAACTCATGCAATTTTTCTTTCAAAATCACTCATTTTCGTCATCTCTTTCTTGTTCGTACAATTTAGCCTAAAGAAGCTTCATAGGTTGCTTCTTTTTCTCTTCAAATCATCATTCAACTTAACAGATTGGCTTCTCCTTATCAAAGAAACAACTGGGTCATGGCAGATTTTGTCTTCAAGCAACTCAAATTCAACTTGGACACTTATCAGGGTCGTCTACCAGGCTGTCAGGTCGCGCGATGAAGAGCAAGTCGCGAAGTGCTTTTGGGTCCTGCACAATAGCAATCGGGTCATGCTACTGATTCAGGTCGCCCACATGGATTGGGTCGCACCTGTTGTTGGTCTAGTTCGCAAAACAAAGATTCACACTGTGGACTTCGCACAGGCTACTTAATATAATCAGATTTGGGCCAATCTTTTTGGTCCTTTCAAGAACCATTCTCCCTACAAAAATGTTCATGCATTATCTTCCTTATATTAAGATCATAAGCAATTAATAATAGAAATATTTTCTTTTATTGTAGTTATCTTTTTGTCATCATCAAAATACTAATATATTTAAATATAGTCAATGTCTTATAGGCCTTATGTTAGGGTATATATTTCCTCACAAAACATCTTGGATTGTAGTATCATAACTGGGTGTTATTTTCTATACTTAAGCTTTTAAACCATGTTAAAAAACCTATTGCTGCTAAAAAGATATACTCAAGAGTAAATCACTTTTGTCTGATAAAGAAATTCCCAAGCTTAAATGTAGTATCTTTCTAGGAAAAACTGAACAGGCAAAAAAAGCTCCGTGGGCGCGTGGGTGTTACAGCCTAAAATCTTGTATTTTTATTTGCATGCCAGGGGAAAAAAAGTGGCTTCAGGATGATAGAAAACGTGATATGCAGATGCTTTTACTGCCAACCTAGGCTGTGCGGTTATGAATGATGAAAACTTGCCCGTCCAGGCATTGCAAAAGAAGTAGAAAAAGCTCTCATCATAATTGCATCATTTTTTCTTCTGAATAAATATTTTTATATGAAGTATTTTCTATAATCCAAAATGAGACAATATGTTGAAGATAATGTGCGTTTCATATTGCTTAAATTTATTTTGGTATCTTCTTTAAAAAGCAAAAAACTTTATAAGTTGTTTGACAAGGAAATAAATTTTATATCATAATGATTTTCTCATTTCAACATTTATTAGGTTGCAGAGTTTGTTAAGCATTGATTGAGTCAAACAATTGTTTTTTTCTTCTTCAAAATTAGGTGCAGTATCCTAATAAATTTTATTAATAACTATTTTGTAACCTTATGATGTGATTGGAATCCTCATTGGGAAGAAAAGCTCAAGAACGCTTCAAGGCATTTGGAGCTGGCAAGTCAGAAACACATTTGGAGTTTTCCACGGCCAAAAGGGCCAACGCACGTGCTGAGCTTTAGGACCAATGTCATTCTACCATAATTGGATAGCGAAAGAAATCCGTTGACCGCAGCCTAGCTCCATTCATCTCTCAAACAAAGGACGTCAAACTGACTTGGGAGACTTTTAGGGGCCGGTATAATTTGAAACTAAGAGATATAATTTGATGAGGAAACTCGATGATTTGAAGCAGTTAAACACCGTGGCCGAGTTTTACAAAATGTTAGATTTGTGGACTGAGATAGACACATCTGAGAGCTAAACCCCAATGTCATTGAACAAGAACTGGAGGAAACTTCAAAAGTCAATAGGGCTCAAATGTGTACAAATCAAAACTTGGCTTAATCTTTTACATCAATTCTTTTCCCTTGAACAAATTGAGCAATTGCTTAGATCTACACCCCCATTGAGTAGGGTAATTTAACAAATTACCTCAATTTTATGAGAAGGTAGGCCAATTACTTTCTTTTACCTCTAGAAAGTCCTAAAAACTCTTTGATGCCTTCAAGTTTCAACCAAAATAATGGCAAACAAAAGAAAGAAAGAGAAAGTAAGACCTTATGTGGCTCAATTTGTGATGCTAATTAAAAGCAAAGGATCTATACGAAGGAATAGCAAGAGATCTCAATCTTAACTCAATACTATTATTTTATCAAAATAAGCAACTGATATTGAAGGAATTACATAGAATTTCAATCCAAACTGCCTACAAATACTTTGGACGAAAGGAAATAGAGAACAAAAGTACAAACATAACTTCAAAAGGGGCTAGGTTTACATAGATTAGTCATCATAAATCGACTTCAGTTGTGTACAGACTTCATCAACTGCTAGGCTCTAAAACCATGCTATGAAAGTTTATCAATTTTATAAGGCTAAGAGAGTTCTTACTACCATGCTATGAAAAGGGCAGGCCAGGCACCTTCTTCTACTTCCACAAAGGACCAAAAGACAAACTGATGCTTCCAAATGACAACCAAACCCAAGACGAGGTTAAGCACAAGAAAGGAAGAGAAAGACAAAAGATACCAAAACCAAGAACTTGGAAACGGCGTTATGACCGATATAGAGGTGCCGTAGGACAGAAAGAGGAGAACAACGGATATGATGAGCAAGCCGCCAGTGATGCCATGAGGAATGACTAAGATTATTAATAGTAGCGGTATATAAAACATTAAAGAATTAATAACTAAGAGCAGATAGAAAAAGTGCCTTGCCATGGTCACTGTCCCGGCAAAGTGTGGGGCTTGACTGACTTCATTGCTATTGCCGGTCGGAGCCATGCTATTGAGCTGATTATTATCACCGGGAATGGAATTATCTTGCCAAAATCCTCCCGGGGGGCTGAGTGCTCCCTGGTAAGCGATTGTTACAAGCAGTACAGCAACCACCAACAGCAAATTGCGCATGTCGACTGAAACTTTCATTCTCTGACGGAAGAACCATACGAATAACTTCTCATTAGTTGTGAGAGGAGACTTCATGTAATCTGCAAAAGAAATACCTTCACGAACATCTTTTCCCTTTAAGGCTCTAGCACGGTGTAGCATTTCGCTGATTACTCGGTTAGGCACTTGTGCATGCTCCACAATATCCAAGGCTGTAAAACCAGATGAGTTCTTGATGTTCACTTCGACTTCACAATCCAATAAGCGACGCACGACCTTTCACAAGTATGCATAATTCATGATAGGGCCCTTTTTATGTTAATTACTATTTCCCTACTTCAGTAGAAAAAAGGAGGAGAAAGAACTTGCCTGGGTTTCATTTTTGAATGATGCAATGTGTAACAAAGTGTTCCCATCCACATCCATCCAATTCAGCAACCTTTGCTGCCAAAGTGCCGCATTTTTAAACCAGGCCCGCCGAAGCCATCCGACCAAGACCAAAAGAGCTTTTATGTCATTTTTGAGTGCAATATGCAGAGCAGTCTCGCTTCGACTCGTCACTTCTTCAATTAACTTCGGGCAGCCTCTCAAAAATGTACTCAACAAATAGAGGTTTCCCGTTTGAGCTGCATAATGGAGAGGATTCATACCCCCCCTTCCTTTTGCCAAAACAAGGTCCTTATGAATGCCAAAAAGCTCGTCCACCAAATCAGTTTTGTTCTTATGCATGGCAAGTAGGAGCGGGGTTAAGCCATTTGGATCTAACTTTTTTGCAAATGACGGCTTTAACATCATAATCTCCAATGCAAATTCGGTCTTTCCTGCAGCAGCAGCTACATGTAGAGGGGTCTCAATAAACGGAATCTCATCGATTTTGTCCAGAACTTTTGGATCCCTTGCAATGGACGAGTACAAGGCATCAATGTTTCCTTGCTCAGCAGCATTCCTCAAATCCTGGTCCATTTCGAGCTGTATGAGAGTTGTTTCTCTCAAGAACGTCCCAAATTCCAGTTCAGAACAAGCTGACTATTGTCATCGACTGAAGTAGTGGAATGCGCAGGCCTCCATCTTAAAGATAATGATTTAACTTCCCCTCCCCCTAAAGGATTGGTTCTCCGAAGTTGCGAAATCTTTTCCTTTGGGATGAATTTTTCTATGGCGTGGCTGGGACCAAGTCTAGATACAATTTACTCGCTTCACGGTCCTGTTTGCAATACGTAAAAAATAATGATTCAACTATCACTACTAAGTTGAAAATCTGAAGTTGAAAATCTTTTAAATGACATGGTCAAATTAATCTACTTTAAATTCTTCAAATATATTTAATGAGTAAGAAAACATTAAGGACAAAAGTCACATATTATAAAGAAACAATCATTAAATAATGTTTAAATATAAATTTATTTCCTCCAACTCATGAATTAACCTTATGGTTAAATTTTAGGCATATTACATTGTGTCATAGCCAAAAATAATCTATTTCGCTCATTCAACTTTGGGTTCAAAAGTATTTTGGGTATCTAGAGGTCTATTCCACCCCCATTTAACTTTGGACTTGAAAATATACTTAGTACAAAGGAGAAGAAGAAAATCTAATATTATAAAAATACAATTCTTTAGTAATTTTTAAATATAAATATTTTTTAAACTTATGAGTTATTTTTTTATAAGAACATCCTTAAGACCAAAGTTCCTTTAAAAAAAAAAAGTTTTTCTATTTTGGAAAACTGGCTTTTACAAACCCAAGCTCAAATGAATTTTTAATACGTAGAGACCGATTTCAAGGTTTTGCAACGTGAAATTTATTTTCAAAAAATACAACACAAACAAGCCCTTAGCTTCTTAACACGAGTGATTTCATCGAAGCAAGTTTCTTAATGTTCAGAAAATATTATAATCATTATATATTTAGTGTCATGGGCGTAGGTCCCATCCCAAAAGACTGACCTTGACAGAAAGAATAACTAGCCTACGTATATTGCCAAGATCTCCAATCATCTTCCCGATACGGGAGAGGCGCACACTACCCCCCTGCTTACCAGAGATGCTTGGCATTGAAAGCCTGCCCCACTGCCTACCGAGGGTCACTTGGTGTTGGTCTATGACATTCTCTCCTGCCCGAACCACGACGACCCTGTCCCCATGAACATTAGGTGCATAGGTGAACCAGGTTACGCTGAAATTGCTCTAATACTAACCTTGAATTCCATTTCAAAAGACCAACTTTAATTAGAAAAGTAATCAACTCCCTTATATGGCTTGAATACTTCCCAATGAGAGAAAGGTTCAAGCCACGCCCCGCCCACCCCCTGCTTAACCATGTACGCTTTGCGCTGGCATCCCGCACCACAGCCTACGGTCGCTTGCGGATGGTCCAGGACATTTGCCTCATTCAATACATGGGCAATGACACAATGGATAAAGAAAAGTAAACAGGCCTCGTGGAATCACTAATACAAAACCCACAAACAATGGAAAATAGAAACATCATTGTATAATGACCATCTGGTGATTGTCAAGCCATGGTTGATAAGCTAAATGCTTAAGGTGATGCAATTCAGTCAACAAATCCATTTAAATCCTGATTGTTAGTGCAGCAGCCTACAGGTTTGGTACGTGGCTGGGCGTGAGACCTAATGATGGGCCCGTTAATTAACAAACCCCAATCTAAACTCACCCCAAGATTTATGTATTCGCTCTTCGGTTAACTGTGATTATTTATTTATATTTTTCTTTTCTAATTGGCACAACATTTACTTGTTTCACTCGGTTAGTCACATATTCTGCTCACTCACAATTTTCTTCAAGCACCTTACGAACACCAACTTAAACCTTCCCAGGAAGAGTTCCATCTTCCCAAGCTTTAAGTCGAGCTTCTGCCGTGCACCCAATTTACCGACTGGGCAATCTGCAGAAACCCTCCACAATAATTTCGAAAACCAACCACTGAAAACACTTAGAGACCCTAATCGATTCCACAGAATCTTCCCCAACCCGCACTCCCTATCACGATCTTCCCACATAATAGACAAATCAACGGAACTTGAGCAAATAATCACCAGCAGACAATCAATAGAAAACCAACTGGCTAAATATATCCCGCGAAACCCAAAAGAGCGGAGCAACGATTAACCACAAATCGACCAACAGTGAATAGGAACTGAAATTCACCCTCGATTAGTCCAACACAACCAACCAAAATCCACAATCAAACACCAAATCAGGTGGGGCTTTCGCCCTCCAGCCAGAGGCTGCTGCGAAATCCTGTTTTTCGAACACCAGTAGAGCAAAAACTATAAAGCTTACTCAGATTCAACGGAAAGGGAAGGACTTACAGAAAATTGGGTCTCATTCGAGGGAAACCAAACCTCCAGATCTCATTCCAGGGAGATCACACGTCCACGAAGCCGCAGCCCCACTTTTTCCCAGAAAATTCCACACCTACTCGTTCCCAAAAGTTTCGAGTTTAAGAGTGTTTCGTACAGAGCCCAAAACATTATGGGGTATAAATGCAACATCTAGAAAGTTAGTGAAAATAGACGTGAAGAAAAGAATACACGGACAGAAAGGAATGGTACACAGATATTTGCATCCTAGGATTAGTCGAGGTGCGCGCAAGCTGGCCCGGACACCTTGGTTACCAAAAAAAAAAAAAAAAAAAAAAAGATATTTCGCAGACATGGATGATGATTGACAAGAAATGAGAAGATAAGAGAGGATAAGTGCGCAATTAAGACATATTATTATGTTTGCTTAATACTAACGTGTTTGTGTTACTCCTAGGAGATAGGTAGCAAAATTTGGAAACTCTCGTCTAGTGGCTAGTTAAGAATTGTAGTCAACTTGGATTGCAGGCTTTGTGTTAGGGTATATATTTTCCTCACAAAGTATCTTGGGCTTCAGTTTTGCACCCTGGTGCCCTTTCTAAACCTGGGCTTTTAAACCGTGTCAAGAAAACCTATTGTTGCTAAAAAACATTATGCAGAAGTAAATATATATATATATTTTTTTTTCTTATAGAGAAGATTTCCAAAGTTAAATGCAGTGCCTTTTTCAAGATAAAAAAACTGAACAGGCAGAAAAAACGTGGGAGTGTTGGAGTTACACCCTAGACGAGAGTTTCCAAATTTGCATCCTAGGACTTTATTTGCATGACAAAGGAAATAAGCGGCGTTTGAGAATGATAGAAAACTAGATGTGCACAGGGCGCCTACTGCCAATCTAGGCTGTGTGGTTATGAATGATGAAAACAACTTCTGGGTGCAGGCTTTGCAGAAGAAGTGGAAAACCTCTTATCAAAATTGCATCTTGGGTTTGAAAGGTATAACCTTAAGCGGTTTTGTTCAAGACTTAATGAAATTGATAATTTGTGAACGATGAAAAATTGTAGTTATTTGGAGGATCATTGGAACTTGAGGTCCTTCTAAAATAATTAAAGCCTAAGTTCAAGTATATCATTCCTTTTTTGAGAATAAAGATTTTCATGTAAGGCATTTTGTTTCACATTTCTTAATTTTACCTTGATATCTTATTTAAAAAAACAAAACACTTTGCCACCTTTTGCAAATCGAATTGAAAGAGGAAATAAGCTTTTTAAAATTTTCCATCTCAACACTTTATTAGGTTGCAGATTTTATTTAGCATTTATTGGATCAACATATACATCTTTGTATGGAAAGTCCAACAAAAATTAAGCATATTTGTTTACCCACATAGAAAATTGTTTGGCTTATCCTTAGGATGACTTTAAAATTTATGCATCTTGGTGTTTGCCAAAATTTTACATAATTTTCTTTCCTAGGTTGTATACCAAGAATCATATTAGCATTTAAATCTAGATTACTCCTCATTAGCAAGTACCAATATTTGTGTATTAAAAGGAGTGACATTCCAACTATAACAATTTCTAGAAATCTAAAGATTGTTAAGACAATAGACTCTTCTTGAATCTTAACTTAAAAAGAAAGTTAAACATTTATTTTCAACATAAATTAAAAAATAGATGTTTGCACGTACAATAGTGAGTATGATTTTGGATAATTTATGTAACCATCAAGAATCAACCTTAAGTTGTAGCTAACTTAGATTATATGAGTAAATTAAATATTGTATTTTATTGTGTTAAAGTACGATTAAAAACATGACACCAACACAACATAAGTACCAAATGCGGAAACTCTCATTTTGTGGTTGATTAATGTGTTTTACATGTAGAGTTTGTTGGACAAAAAACACAATATCTAAAAATTAAATAAAAATGACTTGTGAAGACATAGTGAGGAAATGAACACCCTCAACAGTCAATCGAAGTTCTAGTATGGTTGGTTAGGTGAGTAAATTAAATGTCGTATTATTTTTTGTTAGTTCATAATAAAGACATAATATTGAAGTTGCTTAGTACTAATATGTCACTTATATGGCATTATTAGCAAATTTGGTAGCTTACATCTTGTGGCTTGTTAACATGTGGCAATTTATTAGGAAATAATAGAATGTCTAAAGATTACAAAATGATGAGTGAAGAAACAATGTTGTTCTAAATATTGAGATCAGACAATCTAAGCTATACCATTGCTTATACAAGATGAGCAATTTAAATACCATATTATATTGCATTTTTGTGTAGTTAAATGTAATATTGACTTTTTCATTGAAGAAACAAAAGTTGAAAAGTCATGTTGACATGACACCCATATGACACAAGTAACAAAGTTAGTAACTCACATCTTGTAATAGGTTAATTTGTTTAAATGTAGCATTTTACTAGTTAAAAATGCAACATTTAAAAAATTAATTAGAATGGTGTGAAGAGACAGAATACATAGAAAGAAAAATAGTATGAGGGGACCATTACAAATATATTATGTAGACAAGGATGACCATTCACAAGAAATGAGAAGGCAGGGGAGTATGAGTGCATAATTAAGACCTTATTATTGGTCACTTTAATACCATTGTGTCACTCATATGATAAAAGTAACAAATTTGGTAGCTTTGGATAGTTAACGTGTTTAACATTCAGCAATGTATGGGTTAAAAAAGGAACATTTGAAAATTACGAAAAATGGCATATAAAGAAACAAGTGGTTATAAACATCCAAATCACACAATCAAGTCATACACTTGCTTACATTAGATAAGTATAAATACTATATTATATTGAACTAGTGTGTAATTAAACATACTACTAACTTGTTCATTGAATAAACACAACTTGTTGAAAAGTTATCTTGATGTAATATTCATGTGATGCAAGTAAAATATTTAGAAGTTGACATCTTGTGGTGGTTTATTAAGTAAAAATAAAACTTCACATAAATTGACATCTAAAGAAGAGCCCGAGTACATGAGACAAAACATGACTTGAAGGGAATGACATGGGAAATTTTCTTGACATGGATGACCATCAAGGAAAAATGAGAAGATAAGGGAGTATTAAGTGTGTAATTAAAAGCCAATATTATGATTGCTTAATATAAACATGTAAAAGGTAATATATTGCTTTCATGTTTTTGAAGTGTCGTCTTTTGAATTTGAATTATGATACTAATTTATATTTAGGCAATATAAGACATTGATATGCAAAAGTAGAATTTTTATTATTCAAAAGCACGTTATAGAATGTGACTACAAGATAGAGACGGGACAACTATAACACATATAAATATAGAACTAACCTAAGTTTTGATAGCTACTTAGGGGTTGGATTTGGTTAGCTTTGGAGGCATAAAAGGCCACCTAAAGGAATGGGATTCTTAGAACAAACACTTTACTAATTCTTCTAATGGTTAGAAATTAGTATAACTTATGTTTCCTTATTTGAATTGCTGAAAAAGAGTTTGACTGTGGGGTATATTTGTTAGAAAAACCGAGCTCAAAACCAAGATCTTGCTACTCATCTAGAACACAAAGTTTAATAAACAAAGAATGAACGTACCTACTTTAGAGCTTATTCCACCTGATGGATAGCTCATCCTAACCAAGGATGATGGCTTGATTTACTCCTTTGTTCTCTCTAGAATCATCAATTGATGAGAGAGCTCAGTCTACAAGATCATGGAAAGGCCATTCACAACATGCAGTGGAAGCTTACTTGTTTCTCGTCTATCTCTCTCTTATCTTCTCATTCGTTTATCAATTCATTATTTATAAAAGTGCTTTTTACTGTGCATGGTACTATACACAATGTTTATAAAAATGGGTTACTATGCATGATATAGTAATAAACTTAGATATATAACACCTCTTAATCCACCAACATGATCTTCATTAAATATAGACTTATAGTGCATATATTGAGAGGCAAAGGAGCGATTGTAGCCATTTACAAAGTGTGCTGTCAATATAGTCCAACTCATCACTATTCTATACAACAAACGTAAACCCACACTAGCCAGTCCCATATTCAACAATAATGAATCCAACATGTCTCATACAAATGAACCACAAAACAATTACATATAAAACAATTGAAGATGAACAATCACATTGATATAAGCCTACATCAGTGAGGATTATTGAAAATAGTCTAACAATCTCCCACTTGGGCTATAGCAATGTGAGTTGCATATAATAAAACATTTTGGAAAACATTGAAGTGTGCATACAATATTTTGTCTTGAGAAAATCTTTAAAACTTAATCTGGTCCCATAAACCTTAAACTCTTAACCATGTGATTATCTACGTTTTATAAGCAACACAACAACATCCATGATTACAAGAGCCCTCTACTTTACTGACATGGATTAATATGGTAATGTGGCAACCTGATGATACAACAAATCAAAATGTATCTTCCTTTGTTGTCGATCCAATTCATCAAATGTCTTGTCCACAAAATTTGAGCTCAACAACATTATATTACAAGACATTCACATCCAGTATGGCCTTTTAAGTTTAACAAATTGCCCGCCATACCAAAAGAATTACTGAGATATATATACGCAAAGAGATGTGCATGCACGTTTCAACCTGTCACATATAAAGCACCAATGTGCTTTGTAGGTAATCAACATATATATCTCAAAATCACGTTTACCTAATGGTAAACAACACAGATGTAGCAATAATTCGCAGCAAAAACACAAAGAACTCCCATTAATCAACAACATCTCATGATGCTCATAATGCTCATAATTTCACACAAGCAACATGTCAATGCACAATTGCAAGGGCCAAGTCCTTTAGTGGGATCATTCACAAGTAATACATTTGTGATAATATGTTCTACAATAATCTCGCCATTAATAGATAACATAACAGCATTGTTACCTTAACATAACTTAGTAGATTTATCATCAAAAGTATAGGTTGCAAAAAGAAACATGCTCCCACTGATCTTAAGTATTCACAATAGTCCACATTGTTTTCCTCAAAACATATAAAGTAACAACCATTTCAAACATAATACAAATACTAAAATTGTCTTCACACCAAAACCACACACGTTCAAACTAGAAACAGAAACTAAAAATAGATACTGCCTAAATCACAATATATAGGGATTATTATACAAGCCCATCTTAAAACTAGATAGTAGTTTCCAAAAGCATATACATTTCTACAACCTTTCCATGATCTCTAACTAGAAAATTTTCCTTACTTTTTATTTGTCTCTTCCTATTTGACAATTTCTTTACCCTTTTGTTTTGCTAACCAAGTCTAAAAAGCCTCACAATCTTTCCTCATATGTCCTTTCTCCTTACAATGAAAACACTAGACATTAGCTTTGTTCACCATAGTTTTCTTGAACCTTGAATTATCAGTAGTGGAACCAATCCTACGAGGAGCATGCTGAGTATTTCGAGAAGACCTTTAGGAAGTAGATCTAAACCTCCTACCACTATTAGAAGGAAAGTCCTGAGTGGGAAATGATTGACTAACTGCATTTGAGCCTTGAGAGTAAAATGCTTGAGGACGTTGATTATGGTACACATAACTATAATCCTTCTCACCTTTTATCTTACATTCTTCACCAACAACCTTTGTTAACAGATCATTCATATCCCAAACCTTATTCTGAGAAATAAAAGCTGTCTTTATCATACTAAATTCAGGCGGAAGAGAATTCAAAACATATTGCACCAAAATCTTATCTGATAAGGGAAAATCAAGTGCATTCAATCTAGCCTGATAATAGATCATGCCTATTATGTAGCTCCTAACATCACCAGTAGTAAAATCATATTTCATGGAAAACAATTCTTTCACAAGCATTGAGGCTTCAACATTGGTGGAGCTACTATATCTTTTGGTTGCTGCATTTAGAAATGCTTTTGTAGTACTTGTACTGGGTAAACCACCTTTCAAAGGTTCTTCTATAAATCTACCCGTAGTCAACAAGCATAATTTATTTGATTTCCTCCACTCTTTATAACCCTTTCTTTGTCCCTCAGTACTTTCAGAGGTTATAGCAATAGGTTGTTCTTCAGTGGGAGCTTTACTCATATCAATTACATTCATAGCAAACACTATATCATCCTTCCATTTTTTAAAGTTTGAACCATTCAAGACATCAATGGTGACAGAGACATTGTTGAGATTAATAGTAACTGTAGAACAAAATATGCAAATATTAGATTCATGTGAGTATGTCAACACAACACTCACATACACATTATCATGCAAACACCTGAGGGCAGAATACATGCAATGCAATGTGAAAACCTAACAACATAGCATTCAACAACATAGTGCTCAACAACATAGTCCGCAACAACATAGTACTGGCCATGAGTAAATTCCAATCAATATAGTCTACCACCTATGGGTTGTATAGACCACTTTGACCAATTTAAACTCACATAGTACAAATTTCAGTACACAATCACCTTTTGTGGGTTGATAACCATGCACCAAAACAATTATTTCTCCAATGTCAATACACAGTTACCTCCTGTGGGCTGATAACCATGCACCAAAATCAGAGTTGTCCTTACAACATGTAAGATCAAAATTCCACAATCCAACCATGAATTTGTCACTATGGTGAACACAACTCAACTAAATCATAAAACCTTCTCTTACTAGGGAACATAAACAATACAATACTTACAATATATCACATAGAGTGCAATTTAGCATCATGGACTTAGGGGAAACTCAAATGTCCTTAAATTGCAACTTTAATAACATTCAACAAACATTACTATACGTGCATGCTAATATCAATAATTACAGTAACTTTTATGGAAGCATGCCTAAATGCGTACAACTGGCCAATTATTAAAATAATCAAATATTCAAACAATTTGTGGCCCATCAAAATAAACTTCATAATACAAGAAATAATATATTAAACAAATAAATTGTATGGCTATGTATAATAATTATCAAGCTTTAACATATAATATTCAATATGTATACAATATAATTAACTAATAAAGTGACAAATTGGGATTTTGGACCAATTTCTAATCTGAAAAATGACACCAAAAGTCAGAAAATAAATTTATAAAATACGTCATAAAATTTAGAGCTGAACTAACCCCCCATGCACCCTCACGTGCCTCCACAGTGTCCGATGGAAAATTTCACTAAGAAACCTGGTACAGACTGGTTCCGGTAGACAAACTTTCGGCCGGTTCAAGTCGATACGGCTGGTTCACCGCCGAAATGGCAAATTCTCGAGATGATTTTAGTCTGTGCAAGTGCGCTGGCCAAAGCCGAACACCCGCCGACCTCGAAAAAAAAACACCCACTTCGTTTGAGTGGTCATCGGCAGTAATATCCGTTTACTGATTGGTGACCTCTAGGTGCTGGGTTCAGCTAAAATAGGTACTTGGATACTCACAAACCCGAAATTACAAAACCATGTTTTCTTTCCAAAATCCCGATTTTTTTACTCGATTTTTATAACCTTGTGCTCTAGATGGAAGCTAAACGCAGCTTTGATACCAAATGTTAGAAAAACCAAGCTCAAAACCAAGATCTTGCTACTCATCTAGGACACAAAGTTTAATAAATAGAGAATGAAAGTACTTGCTCTGGAGCCCATTCTACCTAATGGATAGCTCATCCTAACCAAGGATGATGACTTGATTTACTCCCTAATTCTCTCTAGAATCATTGGCTGATGAGAAAGCTCAGTCTACAAGATCGTGGAGAGGCCGTTCACAACATACAACGGAAGCTCACTTGTTTCTCGTCTATCTCTCTCTTATCTTCTCATTTGTTTATCAATTATATATAAAAGTGCTTTTTACTATGCATGGTACTGTACACAATGCTTATAAAAATGGGTTCCTATGCATGATATAGTAATAGACTTAGATATATAACATCTCTTAATCTACTAACATGATCTTCACCAAATGTAGACTCATAGTGCATATATTGAGAGGCAAATGAGGAATTTTAGCAATTTACAAAGTGTGCTGTCAATATAGTCTAACTCATCATTGTTCTATATAGCAAACACAAGTCTATACTAGTCAATCCCATATTCAACAATAATGAATCCAACATGTCTCATACAAATGGACCACAAAACAATTACATATAAAACAATTGAACATGAACAATCACATTGATGTAAGCCCACATCAGTGAGGACTATTGAAAATAGTCTAACAATATTGCCAAGGGATTACACCGAATTAGAAATGCGTTTCTTTGTATTGGGATCCATGGATAAAGACCTATTATGGTAAGGTGGAACAAGAAAATTTGATTTAATAAATATTTATGCTGGAATAAAGAAGATTTCTAAAGAATCAAGTTGTCAAAGGTCTCTTTTACAATGGCTTGTTAAGAATAAGATTTTCGATTTGTATGTATTTGTGGTTTGTTTCACTTTTTGCAACTTATGAATATATTTAAGACAAGTTTTTCTTAATAACAAGTATTAACGTTGAATTACTACAAAAATTATATGGCAATGGAAATAATAATGAGTGTTGAGTGGAGAACTAGATAAACAAACTGGAAGGAACTCACTTTTAATATTGAGTGTGGAAATCATCATCCTTACACTGCAACATGTTACATGTAAGCCTTAGGCAAGAGAAAAGTTAACAATCAAATGATCTCTCTAACCAGCTTAACAATTGTCGCATGTCAACTACTGGTGAGGCAAATGAGGTGCCACTGAAGGCATGTGAGAGGGAAATCGGGGCACTTCTTCACACCTAAAAACTGTCCTTAGAGCTCAATAATTTGCACAAGAAGCATTCAAAAAGAAAAAGGCTATTTGGTGGTAAGTCCGTTATGTTGTTTACAACATGTCATTTACGAGTATCATCTCAACTACAGCTAATCAACTCAATGGCACTTTTCCAGCTAATAGGCCACACTCTCCATAATTATGTATTAAAATTTGACTTCAGGGCTGAATTCTTCTTGTCTTGGTAGGTGAATGGCGAAGGCCTTTGCAGCGGGATTTTCATCATCATAGTGACTCTTACACTGGCCTTTAATGCCCAAACACTGGTCTCGGTCATGACATCCAAAAATACGAGTGCAGGGAGCCATTACAACATCCCTAAAATCTGCTTTCAGTTTGAAACCTGCAGTAATAATACTTAGTAAAGGCGAACACCTCCGATGCAACTTCAATCACATGTGGTGTAAAGTACTTATAACACTAATGGTTTGCCATTGACAGAAAGAGAGGTTCGTACAATAGGTGAATAACCAAGCACACAACTACGAAAGCCAGCTTGAATGATGACTTCTCTGCATCTCTTGGTTTGGCGTTTACAGCGACGATTCCGCCGATGAGGTGCTTGGCTCTGCTGCTATCTTTCATTTTTTTTTTTTGGTGAAAAATTAAATTTACATTAATAAAAATTAGTTTACAAAAATATATAGGCATACCTTAACATTACAAAAAATATAAATATATCTAACCTCATAATACAAGATTTGTTATCTTAGCATTTGTTATATGTTTACTTTTACCAATTTAGAAAGGCTGATGTTTGTTTTATTTAAAACCGACTTCGTACGTTATTCGCCTAAGGAGATAGCTCATACAATTCATAGTGAATGAAATGTGGGGTACGGGAGTAGAAATTGAGAACTTTCATGATCATTTAATGAAATCTCATGACCAACAATAACAATGAATACTTCCATATGTCACATTCTGTGTAATCCTCTTCAACAGAAACTGTTGAAGATTGACAACCGCCTTTAGCCATATAAGCCAACTAAGATCATCCAAAAAAACTGTTTTTTTATTATTTTTAAATAAATATTAGTAAATCCGTTGTATTTTTTCATATGTACAATTTAGGCAACAATACATATTAATCTTTACAAAATTTCGTTGAGGAAAGTATCGCAAAATTATAATAAAAAGTGAGTAAAACAAAAAGAAATCCGAAACTTCTCGCTGGTGAGAACAACAATTTATTTGTTCCCTCCTTTTTCCGTTTGACCAAAGATTAGACCCATGGCAGGCCTGCAACACGCCTGGACAAGAAGCCCAACTATGATGGTGGATTGACACTTGGGAAGGAGGATGAAACTTTGTCGGACCGTCTGGAGGGGAGTAGCTCAAGTTAGGTATTAACAAACATTTATTTTGTCCCTTTTCCTTTTAAAATAATTACGTAAATGGGAGAAAATCAAAAAATATAAAGAAGTTATAAAGTCAATATATTAAAAAGTTAACCATTATTTTTAGCCTGTTCTTTCATGTCAACAAGAAGTAAATCACAAGTGATGGTTATAAATGATAAGATTAAATAATGAAGACGCAATTCATGATTGTGGAGTGCGGTATCTGATCCTCAGCAGTGATATCTTATTGCAAATGCTCAATTTTTTCTAAGAACCATCATTAAAAGAAGAAAATATTTCAATGTAAAAAAAGAAAAAAGAAAATCGTGGCAGGATATTAACAGATAAGCTCCACTCTTTACGACATTTAATAGAAATAGCCTATATTTTCAAAGTTTGGAAACAAATATCACCAAGGATTACAAAACCATTACCGACCATTTAAAAGAATACTGCGTGATAAAGGCCTATCGATCAAAGTCAGCTCCATGGAACCATACATTTTAGGTGTGGCCCGAAGCCACGTTGCCCTGCCAGGCTCTTTAGACGCAACCAACTCCAAGCAAACAACCCCTCACGTGGCCAGCCGACTTCCTTTATTATCTTTGACTTGTACAAGACACGGACTAGCAGACTTCTTTGTATTGCTTATAACCCATTGACGTCTGAGATAATTCAATCTGCACACTCTAATCTCGATTTTGCTTTGCTTTTGCAATCCAATGGAACTTTATGGGATTCTTCTCTTTTCTATAAGCCTTCTTTGTTCGCAACCTATTTGTTAGGATGAGAGTCCCCACAACCTCACACACTAGAGCACAATAAATCTGAAATAGAAGGATACCTTGTTTATCGCTTAAATTTAATAAAAGCACAATAATTAATTTCCCTAATCAAAATAGTAATAGTATGACTATAAAGCTATTGTAAACTACTTCTAAGAAAGCAATAGGAATATATGTTTAGCTAAGGAGCTATTGGAATAAAGTAAGGAATTCTTTGATGATAAAATATGTTTTTTCTTCTCCCTTCCTCTTAAGGTTGAGGATGCATAATGTAAATCCTACATTAAGTTGGGCTAAACCTATCTAAAACTACATCTTATCTTATCTAGAACTATATCCTTTTTTTCAATCTAAAACTATCTTATTTAGAAAATGTATTATATCTTTGGTCTTCTAGAAGTTTGTTCCTAACAATCCCCACCCTATCAAATAACCTTTGTCTTTAAGGGTTAACACTTCTCTTTTTTCTCCCTTTCCTTTGAAACATTGCTATTTGATGCTTGTGATAATGTTTGTCAAGACTTCACTAGTCACACTTAATGGGTGAAAGACTTTTTGGTGCAATTCACCTCACAACTCTATTGTGGTGGAATGGAAGGCAACACTTTCACTTCTTCTAGTAGAGGCTTATCTATTTTCTTTAGTAGTAGCTCTTTTGTCTCCTCTAATAATGGCTTTACCACCTCTTTGAGTGGTGACTCCTTCGTCTCATTCAGTGACAACTCCTCTGCCTTTTATAGTGGTAACTCTTCCATCTCTTTCAATAATGGCTCATCCACCTTTTCTAGTGATGATTCTTTCATCTCCTCCAATAGTTGCCCCATCACCTCTTCAAGCGGTCACTCCTCTATCTTTTCCAATAGTGACTCCTTCACCTCTTCTAGTGGTGGTCTTTTTGTCTCATCTAGTAGTGGCTTTACCACATCCTTTAAAGGTGATTCCTCTATCTCCTCCTACAATGATGACTTGGCCTTTTTTAGCATCCCTTTCAACAATTGAAGGAATTTTGCTTATGTTTCATGCAATACTTTAAATTCCAAGGAAATAGAATAAGACATGGCCTAGAATTTTTTTTACTAATCTCTGCATGCATGCTTTGTTCTCTACCATGACTTGTGCTCATGTCTTAATCTTGTTGTTGGCTTGCAAATTGGTATCTATGATACCATTATTAGGACAAGAGTCCCCACAACCTCACACACTAAAGCATAAGAAATTCCAAATATAAGAATGCCTCATTTATTACTTAAATTCAATAAAGAGCATAATAATCAAATTCCCCAATTAAAATAGTAATACTATGAGTATAAAGCTATTGTAAACTACTTATAAGAAAGCAACAAGACTCTGTGGCTAAGACTAAGGAACTACTAGGATAAAGCAAGGAATTCTTTGATGATAAAGTATGTTTTCTCCTCCCCTCCTCTGAAGTCTATGGATGCCTTATATAAGCATAATGTAAATCCTACTTTAACTCAGACTAAACCTATTTAAAACTATATCTTATCTTATCTAAAACTATTTGATTTAGAAAACATATCATATCTTCAGTCTTCCAGAAGCCCGGTCCTAACACTATTATTGCTGCTCCGACAAACAAGACTGATGGTTTGGCTGTGCTCTAGTTTAAAGAATCCATCGGTAATGATCCTTTTAACATCTTAAGCTCTTGGAAAGATTCTGCCCGCTTTTGCAACTGACCGAGAATTCCAAATTTCTGCATGCCTTCTCCTTCTCCCTCTTCGAGGCTTTGTTGTTTCAACTGCAGATCTCCCTCCTTCTGTAGAAGTTGACTTTGTATTCATCCGCTTCATCTATTATCTGGCTCAACAGCTCCTTTACAATCGTCTCTTTCTTCGCCAGGCAGATCGCGTTATGGCTGTGCGTCACAAATCCAACACAAAAGAAAAATCCTACTTAGTTATTCCACAAGATTCTATCAAATTACTAAGCAAACAAGAACGTATAAGGGAGACAAGAATTAAAGCTCTTAATCCATAGAGAATAGTCAATGTCCATAAGTTTTTAGTTAAATATTGACTAGACGGATCGGAAAGATAATTAGAGACATTTAGTCCAAAAGTTCCAATCATGAGTGGAAAAAACATTTTCTTTTCTTGTTCAATAACTCACTCATTATGTAGGGAAACGCAAAAGAGTAAGACTTCTTCCCATTTTTTTCGGAAACCGGACAGATGACGGGCCTGACATAATCAGTACTTTGTTCACAATCTATTGCTGCTGCTTTAACAAACGAGACTGATCGTTTGGCTTTGCTTAGGTTCAAAGAATCCACTGGTAATGACGCTTTCAATATCCTTAGCTTTTGGAAGGATTCTACCCACTTCTGCAATTGGCGGAGGATTACATGTGGCCTTAAGCATCAAAGGGTTGTGGCTTCGGTGCTAATTGGCTATACCTTAAGCCGATCCATATCACCTTATACTGGCAACCTCAGCTTCCTTCGAATGGTCATCCTTCAAGAGAACTTCCACAACGAAATTTCATACCAAATTACTCCATTATTCCGGCTGCAGCATCTCGTTCTTCATAATAACTTCTTGACTGGAAAAATTCCGAAGAACTTCACCAACTGTCCTGAGCTGAAGCATATTGATCTTGTAAACAATCAAATCATTGGGACTATTCATGTTGCTTTGGGCTCTTCGAAGAAGCTTGAATGGCTTCACACCAGCACATACAAATTTGACAGGAGATATCCGACCTTCTTTTGGAAATGCTTCTTCCTTGCAAGTACTTGAATCTTCGTACAATAGTTTGACGCAAACTATTCTGCATGAAATTGGCCATTTGTAGCGGTTACGTGGCGTTGGAGTATCACAGAATCATCTCGTTGGTTCATTCTCATATTCCTTTCGAAATACATCAACCTTGAGCGAAATTCATGCTAGAGGGAACTAATTTCATGGTGCTCTTCTATCCAACATAGGCCTCACTTTCCCTAATCTGGAGTACTTTTCCATTCCTTTTAACAAATTCTGTGGTGCAATTCCAATTTCAATCTGCAATGTTTTACTGCTTAGAACTCTTGAACTCTCCTAAACTATTTTGTGGGACAAGTTTCAACTTTTATAAGGAACTTGCTAAATCTCTAATGGCTAGATGTTAATAGAAATAATCTTGGATGTAATTCATCAAGGACTTAAATTTCTCAAAATCTTTGGAAAATTGCTCCAAACTGGAAGCACTAAGTTTTTCTGAAAATAATTTTGGTGGTACTTTACTAGATTCTTTGACTCCTTTTATGCAATTATGAACTCCACGGAACTTTCTCGATTCCAACGCAACTTATCCTTTTGGAGCTGACGCGACAAACTAAGCGAGCCTCCTCGAAGCCAACATAAATCCTATCCGAATAAAAAAAATAAAAGGCAGTTTCATTATGGTGGTATACCAGCCCCTGTTCTGGAACTTCCATAGGAAATTTATGGAAACAACTCAAAGTTTTATATCTTGCTGTGAATCAAGTATCAATAAAGGATTTTATTGTGAAATTCTTTAAACTTCTTTTCTTAGTATATATCTATTATATATAATTTGAATGAAATTATAAATATTTTAAAATAAAATTTTTGAAATATTAATTTTATTGGGTAAAATCAGGAAAAAAGTACATAAAAGAGCATATTTATTTAGGAACATTAAACACTTTCAAGCAAATATTTTATTATGTCATAACTGAAAATTCTAAATTTGATTTTTTCTTAGATGAATTGTAATGTTGGATATGTCCTTAAACTTTTATATTCTTTTATTTTTCCAATGATTAAACTCACAGATTAAAAAAAAAAGGAAATTATTCTTGAATCAATGGAGAATCTCAACCACTCAAGTATATATAGTATATAGAGCAACCTCTTCATAGGAAAATTTCCCATTTATTTTGGATGGTTTAAAAAATTGGAGACTTTGTACTTGTTTGCAAACATGTTGTCTGAACAATTCCATCTTTTATTATCAACCTCACCGAATTAGTCACACTTTTTTTATATTAGAATATACTGGCATGAAGCATCCCATCAAGTTTTGAAAACTATAAAAGTTTGCAACGGTTAGCTATTGATAAAAATAATCTTCATAGGTAAGTCACTCTTTCTCCTTAATTACTACTACCAGTCACAAAAAATTAATAATTGGCACCCTGCCTACAGAAGTAGGCAACTTAAAAACTATTTATAATTTGGATGTCTTTGAAAATAATTTGTCTAGTGAGATCCCTCCGACCATTGGTACTTGCTTGAACCTACAAATGCTTAATTTGCAAGGAAATTCATTTCAAGAGATCTTACCTTCATCTTTCGTTTCCTTGAAACTTTCGAAGTCTTTAGATCTTTCATAAAATAGTTTGTGGGGATTAATTCCTAGAAACATAGAAAACTCTATTGCTATATTTGAATATTTCTTTCAATAATTTGGGGCCATTGGTACCAACGGAAGGAATCTTCATAATGCTAGCACAATATCAATGTTGGAAAAAAGAATGTCTATGGGGCTATTCCAACATTGCAACTGCTAGTTAGCAAGAATGGAGTTATTAAACAAGGAAAATCATAAGTTGTAAAAGTAGTAGCCACAATTATTTGTGGAGTTCTATGTCTTGTTATGTTGCATTATTTCTTACTCTTCATACGAGGAAGAAACTTGGAAAGAAATCATTTTCCATACCCTTAGAAATTGATCCACACTAAAGGTTTCTTATAAGGAGCTTTATTAGGCAACCATAGGATTTTCTTGCAACAATTAGTTAGACATGATAGTTTTGGCTCAGCTATAAAGGAATTCTTGATCTAAAAGAAAAGAAGATTACTATGAAGGTCTTGAACCTTCAACAAAGAAGAGATTCTATAAGGTTTGTGACAAAGAGCAATGTGTTAAGAAATATACAGCATCAAAACTTCATTCAAGTTTGCATATGTTGTTTTGGTGTGGACTAGAACAATAATGAATTCAAGGCTCTAGTATTTAATTTCATGGAAAATGGAAGCTTAGAGAAATGGCTACATCCAAATAGTTAATAGAGATCAATCTATAAAGTTGGACCTTTTTCAAAGACTAAATATTACTACTGATGTTGCTTTTGCATTACATCATCTTCGTAACCTTTGCAACCCACCAATTATCGATTACAACCTAAAGCCAACCGATGTTCTTCTTGATAAATAATTGCTCATGTAAGTGATTTGGTTTTAGCAAGGATAGTCTCTCCAACCAATGATGTTTTTGAGTAGGAATCTAGCACAATGGGAATAAGGGGTTTTATTGGCTATACTACTCTAAGTAAACGAGTGCATAGATTTTAAAATTTTCAAGATAATATATTCTTTATATCTTAATGCATATTTAAACATACATGTCAAAAAATCTTCATATAAATATTTCCTATGAAAAAACATAAATTGTAGGATGGGTGGTGAGGTGTCAACTAGTGAGAAATATTTGTAGTTAGGGGATATTTATTTTGGAGATGTTCACAAAAAGGACACCAATTGAGAAAAGGTTCTAAGATAGTTTCAACCTACATAACTTTGTAAAAATGACTTTGTCAAAAAGACTTGTGCAAATTGTTGAGCTAAAGCTTCTCCATAAGGAAGTAAATAAAGTAATGGTAGCAATAGAAGAAGATAAGTACAATCGTGTTGATCGTGATGACAATAAGGTGGAAGAAAAAAGAAGCCATATTGGAAACCTAAACGAGATGAATGCAAAGGTGCAAGAATGTTTAGTTTCAATTTTTAATATTGGCCTTGCTTATTCGTTCGAATTGCCAAAAGAAAGACTAGATATGGAGTATATCACCAAAGAAATATACCAGATTAGAAATCATTTTCTCGGCACTGGGATCCATGGATGAAGACCAATTAAGGTAAGGTAGAATATGAAATTTTGATTTGGAAAATTTTTTTAATGATAAACAACAGTATATTTGGATTACTTTCTATTCATATTACAATTCAGTGAGTTCATAATTCACTTGGATTAATTTTCTTTAGCTATGGCTTTTGGAGAGGTTGTTTTTAATTTTTTTAATCTTTGAAGTTTGCTTTACTTTTAAAACATATGGATTCATTTAAGACAAAACCTTTTCTTAAGGAACAGCCTCATGCAAGGCAACGTGCTTCATTTTGTTCTGCATCCTGAGCATCTCTCCAGTCTCTTCAACTTGACTTCGAGGTCTGTACGGAAAGCCTTTACACATTGAATTAGGGTTTCCACCATGACATCATCTCCACACTTTGGTGCGATGTGCAATGTAGTTTCACCTTGGGCGTTACATTCCGTAGCAGCGGTGGACCTTTTTCGAGAATTGCTTCCACAATTCTGATTGCTGTTTGTAGTTCTGTTTTATGGAGTGGAGATGTGCAGTGAATCGCTCGTATAATTCCGGTTGTTGATCATGGATTTGTACTAACGAGAGTTGAGATATAAATATGGAGGAGTGTGTTTTTTTATTGGGTTAATTGGTGGTAAAGAAGCTTTTGGGAATCTCCGAAGACCCGGATTTTACCGTGTGCTGCAGCATGATATAAAACAGGATCCATGCAACTGATGGTCTCTGTTTGCTGATGCTGATTAGCATTGCCGGATGATGGAGCTTCAAACGAGCCAACAGACGCCATGCAACCGATGGTCTCCGTTTTCGGAAGCTGGTTAACGTCAACCGAAATATTGTCCGCTGTTAGACAAAGAGTAAACCGCTTTCTTTTCCGGGCCGAAGAATCATAAGTTTTTATCATTTTATGTGATAGTGTTCTTAGTAACACAAAATATTTACTTTAAGCAATCCCAAATTTTCCCATTCCAAATGTTCAGTGTACTCCATTTATTATTGTCATCACTAGTACTAGTATAGTTTGTGTTGTTGTAAACGGTATTGTTTGATTGAAATGGCATAGAATGAGGTTTGTTTCTCTCGAAGGCAAAATAACTGGAGCTTTAAAAATCGGTTTGTTATGAATTCAAATATTATTTATTTGTGTTAATTATTTTGTTTAACAAAGTTCATATCGAAAGCATATGTCAATTGTATGAACGATGAAAGTTTATGTACTCCATGTAGTAGTTAGTAAGACCAAGCCTCTAAGCGTTGCTAGCAAAACCTAGTCTCTAGGAGTTTGTTATATTGACATAATCTGTAGGAGCTGTTAATTTAGTTTGTTGTTGGGTAAAGACTTTATAAGTAATTCACTTATCTTTTGTTGATTTGTTACATAGAATTTTATCAAAAAAGGAAAATGATGTGACCCGAGATAATCATAAATTATAATTTTGATATTAGTTTTCTTCTAACAAACTAACTGGAGGTTAGTTTTCTTGGATAAAAAAAGAACTAGTATATTTTTTATTTTATTTTATTTTATGGAAAGGCAAGTTTGCATTTATAAAAATTAGTATATAAAAGTATAGGAGTATATACCAACATTAAAAGAGTTATGAAGCTACAAAAAAATGAAAGTTGTAAGCCTCTAAATTTTACTCAAAATGACATTTCTTTAGGATAATTTTATATTTCAAAACAAAAAAACTTCCTATTGTATAGTTTTTCTTACTTTGCTAATAAGATTGGAATGTCAATTAATATTTTTTTAAAATTATCTTCTACTAAATTTAGCTTATATATAGTATATGTAAACTGAAAAGATATCTTAAGAAATTTTATAACTAAATCTCTTTTTTCAATTGCTTTGATTATCCATTATAGTTCTTCATTCTACCATTCAATATGATGTTAGATTCTATTTTGACATTGGTGACATCTCATAATGGGTCAAAACATTGTTTACTATTCAAAATATTTGTAAGTTTTTGAATTTGCATCTCAAATAGAACTTTAGGAAAGTTGAAGAAGCAATTGATGATAACAATTGGATAGTAGCCATGCAAAAGGAATTAAATTAGTTTAATAGAAATGAAGTTTGGACTTTAATAGAAAGACCAAGACATCAACCTGTTATAGGAATAAAATTGTTGTTCAAAAATAAGGCTAATGAGCATGGAAACTTAGTTAGAAACAAAGCTAGGGATATAATCAAGAAATAGGAATAGACTTTGATAAAACTTATGCACTAGTTGCTAAACTAGAGTCTATTCAAACATTACTTACCTTGGCGTGCTTCAAGATTTCAAATTTTATCAAACAAATCTGAGAAGTGCCTTTTTGAATGGTTACATTAAAGAAGAGGTATATGTGGAATAGTCATTGAGCTTTGAGAATTAAAAACTCCGAAATCATGTCTATAGGTTGAGTAAGGCATTATAGGGTCTTAAACAAACTCCAAAAGCTTGGTATGATAAACTTAGTGAATTTCCACTAAAAAATGGCTTTATTAAAAGATAGGTAGATACAACTTTGTTTATTATAAATAATGATATAGATCTATTGGTGGTACAAATATATGTTATGATATAATAATTGGTTCTACAAATAATCAAATGACTGACTACTTTGCTACAATGATGAAAAGTGAGTCTAAGATAAGCATGCATGGTGAATTGAATTTCTTTTCTAGGTTGCAAATCAAACAAACAACATAGGAATTTTCATAAATCACTCTAAATTTATTGATAATTTTCTTGTTAAGTTTGATCTTGGAACTACGAAGCCTATCCCAACACCTATGAACACTTCCATAAAAATGTGTCAGTTTAGATGGAAAACTGTGCAATGCTAAGGTATATAGGAGTATGATTGCTTCACTTTTCTACCTTGCTACATCTAGACCTAATATCTTATTTAGTGTATACTTATGTGATCGATATCAATTAGCACCTAAGGAGTTACATTTGGCTATAGTCAAATGCATTTTTAGGTATCTTAAGGATACACCACACTTTGGCATATGCTTTCATAAGGACTTAAACATCACATTGCATGCACATAGTGATGTGGACTATGCTCATTACTGCACAAAAAGAAAAAGCACTTGTGGTACATGTCATTTTTTAGGAAGTATGTTACTCTTATGGTCATCAAAGAAGCAATAAAGTGTTGCTATATCTACTATCAATGCTAAATATTTAGCTTTTAAGATTTGTTATTCCCAGATTTTATGGATGCAATCCCATTTAAAAGATTATGGTATATGTAGAGAAATTGTCCCTATTAAATTTGACAATATAAATGCCATAAATCTCACTAAGAATCCCATACAACACTCCCAAAAGTAAGCATATTGAAATTAGGCATTATTTTATTAGAGATTATGTGACTCCCAAACATATTGCACTTGAATATATGTGCATTACACATCAATTGGTTGATATTTTTACCAAACCATTCATAAACAAAGATATTGTGCACTTAGAAGAGAGCTAGGAATATACATCAACATGAGGTGAAATTACATATGTTTACACATCAATAGCTTGGCATCATTACGTCAAATAGATATGAATATTATCAATCCATCACTCTTTCATGCTAATAGACAAATAATTCATATCTTACATTCAAGTACTTTTAGTACCCCTTTCCCTTGTTCCATGAAAATTACCAATATGGTAGTTATCATCTTGGATCATAATGTAGATGTACACCTTGTTGCTACTCTGTAAGTATCTTTCATGCAAAGAAGTATTCCTTTTTAGTTCCAACTCTGCACTGTAGAGGAAGTATGCAAAGAATAGATTAACTTAAGGGGGAGTATGCCCCATTTTACACCATTTTAGACAATCATCCCCATTTTACGCTATGTTCTTAATGATTTGTCCTTCTGTCTCCCTATTGAAGAGTTGATGACATAGACACTTTATAATTCCGTGAATATTTTATAATCTATGTCGCATTTCCTTTGTACTGGTGTGTGCATCTAGACACACTTACGTTGCTCACTTATGCCACGTGCTAGTGCACGGTAACTATTGGTTTTAAAAAGGAACTTCCATACTCATCCTCCCTTCATCTATAGTTCAAATAAACCGTAGTAGAAAAGTTTTTGAAACTCAATCCATAGTATTTCTTTTACAGAAAAGAAACTGATCCTCTCTAAACAGTTTGAGAAACTAACTGCCCAGTGATGTTTTTTCAATCTCTTGCGGCTACTTCAAAATCTTTTTTCAAACAGCCTTTCATACTCTCTTCATAAAAATTTTAATAAGGAGGAGCTAGTTTTATTTGTTGTGGCATCACTTAAATGCTCACTGGTATTATATTTTTTATCATATGCACATCATTGGAATTGTTGACAACTTGCTAATATCTCACATCCTCTACGCTGTCAGGATATATATATCTACGCTGTCACTCAGGATATATATATATATTGAGACATTGATTCTATTCTTTGACATGCTACCATTATGTTCTCATTATGACAATGTGTGTATTATCTCTTTCGGTAATGCGTCTCCTATTAATGTTTAGATGATTAAATCCCATTGAGTCAACCAAATAAACCTTAAATTCCAAACACATTAGATATTCTATTCCATGTGTGGTTGTTATCACTCTACATTAATCTAGGAAGAGTTTTATTTACTCAAAAAGGAGATCAACTAAGCACTTAAATGGTCCACAAGTTACAATTTTTCGGTTCTTCTCATTACAGCACCAACCAGGTACTATCTTTCTTGCAATTACTTCTTATTCTTAGTAAGACAGTACTGAAAATAAGATCACTCTTCATGCTTTCATGTCAATTTACCTTCATACTTTAAGAGGAAGTTTATCTTCTACGCATATCTTTTGTTGTGAATACCATCTCTACAAAAAAATTTTCTAATCTGATTTGACTGAAAACTACACGCTGCCTGCACCTATAACTCCAAAATACCTGCTGCTTATACTTCATGCTTTGATATGTCACGTTATTTAGAGTAGTACATGTATCTCTAGATCAATTGTGCTTGAATGTGATACATTTTTTCTACTGGATGTTTGATTTTCATGACATATCAATGTGCAATAACTCAGAGCGAGTTATCTCATGTGAATTTGCTATGCATATCGGTTATGTGCTGGTTATATGCTAGTTGAGCGGCACATCGATTGATGTAAGGGGGAGTTGAGCCATGAATCTTATTGCTAAGGGGTGTTTCTTTTTATGCACGCTTTTTCCATGATGATGAAAAAAAGGGAAGAAAAGTAAAGCTTAGGGTTTGGTGTTGGAAAATGTTCACTCACACATTCACCCATTTTATGTTTGCATTACATTGTTTTTATCATTAATAAAAATATGGGAGATTATTGGACTATGAGAATTAATATTTTTTATGAATATTTTCGTGAAAGTTCTTCAAGCACTTGGTAGTAGTATTATTTTGTGTCTAAAGGAATAGTCGCTGGCCGTGTGCACTGATGAGAAAACATGTTGTCGCAAGCCTCTTGTCTCGGTATTATATTTATATTACTCTTTGGGCTTTGTATTATTATTATGTAAGTTGTTCTGTGAATTGGGCTACTTTAGTATGACCCAATGGTAATGTTGTGTTTATTAAGAACTATAAGGGTATTTTGGAGACGAGGGTGAATGCTCTCTAGAAAGGGGGAAGAACAACTAATGTAGATCTATTCAGAAATCCCTAATGCAGATTTAGCTTAGCCGTGTGTTTGAGGTTCTGTGTCCCTTCCTTAGATGCAAAGGTCCCATGTCCCTCTTGATGTGGAATGTTGTTGTTGCTTTTAGTTGTTCTCTATTGTAATCATTGACAGGAGAAAGAATAGAAACAAGCTAGACCGTAGTCTAGACCAGCCGCTGCGGGTACTCCATCCATTGAGGCTGTTCATGGTTCCTATCTGTGACAACTTGGCATTAGAGCCAGGCATGACGGAACTCGCTTAATTTTGCCTAGAGGTAGAACGCCGATTTGCTGATACGGAGCCCAGATTTGCTGAAAATGATCGTCGTTTAAAAGAATGGCTAGATCGGCGTGAACAAGCAGTAGAAAAACGATTTCAAGAATCGTTTAACAAACTCTAGAATTTTATATTGAAGGCTATCGGGAAAGAATAAGAGAACCCAGGTGAGTCTTCTTTTAAATTGAAAGAAAAAGGAGTTGAAGTTGAAGAGGAAGTAGAACAGAAACAAACGTTAGGTGGTGGAGAAGACTAGAATGTGCAGAACGAGAGTGGGGTGCAAAATAGGTGGTCAGAGGAACTCTGGAATAGAGGAAGGGGTGATTTTAATTGAGAGCAAGGTACAACTTTTGGTGTGGGTAGTAACCGAAATAATCCATCGGGCTTTCATGAGCAAAATAGAACACCAGGGGGAGGAACTTTATGGTATACCCAGAGAAGTGGTCCAAACTATAATAGGTGGCATAGAGAAAGGGGAAATCAAGAAAATTACCAGGATATTCAAGATGAAAATAGGACGTTTGAAGGAAGGGGTAACCAACACAACTATGATGACCACTAAGAGTATGAGCGGTGGCATGATGAAGGGGGGAATAGAGGTCCACAAGGCTATCCCAGATAGAACGGAATTCGTTTTGACTTTCCTAGATTTGCAGAAGGAACTGATCCGCAAAGGTGGATTAATCGGGAAAATCAATTTTTCCGGTTTAATGGTACTCCGGAATGGGATAAGGCAAACATAGTTGCATGGCATTTGGAAGAAGAAGCACAAATGTGCGTGGAATGGTTGCAAAGGAAGGCAGATGGACGTGTAATCACCTGGCCTCAATTAACAGCTGAGTTGCAGAGACGTTATGGGCCTTTAGCATACTGAAATTATCTCCTGGATTTGATCAGGCTACACCAAACCAACACAGTGAGAGACTATGAGGTAAGGTTTATGAAACTCCTATTGAGAATCCCACATTTGCATGAGGAGCAAAAGGTTTAATTTTTTTTAGCAGGATTAAGAGATGGCCTTATGAAAGAAGTGCAATCTCGAAGACCTAATGATTTAGCTGATGCTATAGGCTTAGCATATTTATGGGAGGATGATTATGTCACTACTCGTAAGGAAAAGGGTACTAATCCTAAGAATCTAGGAAGAGAGAACTTTAATTCGAATAGAAAGGAAGGATCTCCTAGTTCTATGAAGAGACTGTCTCCTAAGGAAATACAAGAGCAAAGAGAGCAAGGATTATGTTTCAACTGTGATGAGAAGTATACAATGGGTCATCGCTGTAAAAAGAAGTTATTTTTGTTGTTTGGGGAGGAAGAAGATGATGAGGATGATATTGATAATGCAGTACCAGAAGTAGTGGAAATAACACCAGAGCAGAATGAAGAGACGCCCCAAGTATCTCTCAAAGCCATACAAGGGTCTATGACACCCCAAACTATGAGAATAAAAAGGTCCTTAGGGGGAGATACTAACAAAGTATGTGTGCTAATTGATTCTGGCAGCATAAATAACTTTTTAAGCACTCAGATGGTTCGTAAATGGGGGCTTAAGGTTAGTAAAGAAAAAGACTTAGAGGTAGTTGTAGCAAATGGAGATAAGTTAAAGAGTGAAGGGCTGTGCAAATATTTGAATTTAATGGTACAACGGGTGAATTTGAAACTGGATTTTTATGTGCTAGACATGCCCAGGATAGGAGCAGTTTTGGGAGCTTAGTGGGTTAAAACATTAGGACCCATATTATGGGATTTTGAGCTTATGCAAATGGCATTTAGAGTTGAAGGCAAGTTAGTTACATTGTAAGGTCTAAAGAAAGGAGTAAGTGTGCTAGTAGATAAAGATAAATACTGCAAAGAGCTTAGACAGGTGGGTTTTGGACTCATAGTGCAGGTGTGTACAATACAAGAACAGGCTGAGCTGAGAGTGGGAAGTTCGGGAGTAGATGAGAGTAGATTCCACTCAATAGAAGTAGGGCAAGATGAAAATATGGGAGATGGTGTAAGGAAATTGTTGAAAGAATATGAGTGCCTATTTAATGAACCTAAAGGACTCCCACCAGCTAGAGAATTTAATCATAGAATCCTCCTTAAGGAAGGAAGCGAGCCAATAGCTTCGAGACCTTATCAATACCCCCACTACCAAAAAGGAGAGTTGGAAAAAATGGTGAAGCAATTATTAGAAGTTGGGGTTATTAAACCTAGCACTAGCCCATATTCATCTCTAGTCCTTTTGGTGAAGAAACAAGATGGCTCTTCGAGGCTTTGTGTAGATTATAGAGCCTTAAACAAACAGACAGTGAAGGACAAATTCCCCATTACTATTGTGGAGGAATTAATGGATGAGTTATATGAAACAAAGTACTTCACAAAACTTGACTTGCGGTCAGGTTATCACCAGATTAGAATTCAACCAGAAGATATCTACAAGACAGCTTTCCAAACCCATTAAGGTCACTATGAGTACTTGGTCATGTCATTAGGGCTTTGCAACGCTTCTTCTACCTTTTAAGCTTTAATGAATTTTGTCTTTAGAGACTTTCTTAGAAGGTTTGTGTTGGTATTCTTTGATGACATATTGATCTACAGCAAGAGTTTGCAAGAGCATGTAGGGCATGTTAGGAAGGTTTTTGGAGTATTAAAAGAGCATGAGTTATATGTGAAAATGAGTAAATGTCCATTTAAACAGAATTCTGTGAATTATCTTGGCCACGTAATCAGTGCTGAAGGGGTATCCATGGATAAGGAAAAGGTGCAAGATATGTTAGATTGGATCCAACCAAAACAGCTCAAAGAGTTAAGAGGTTTTTTGGGGCTCATGGGCTATTACAAAAGATCTGTTGCCAACTATGAGAGGATAGCAGCCCCTCTTACAGACCTCCTAAAAAAGAATAATTTCAAGTGGAATTTGAATGCAAAAAAAGCTTTTGAAGATCTAAAAAAGGTCATGGTAGAGGCGCCGGTCCTTGCACTTCCTAATTTTGAAAAAAAGTTTATCTTAGAATGTGATGCATCTAATGTGGGTATTGGAGTAGTTCTACCTCAAAAAGGGCATCCCATAGCATTTTTCAGCCAAGCTCTCAAAGGAAAAAATGCTCTTCTATCTACTTACGAGAAGGAACTACTAGTAGTGGTGTTGGCAATAAACAAATGGAAAAGTTACTTACTAGGCAGGAGGTTTATAGTACGATTTAATTAAAAGAGTCTCACACACTTATGGGAACAAATAATTGCCACCTCAGCTCAACAAAAATGGTTGGTTAAGCTTATGGGGTATGATTTTACTATTGAGTACAAACCGGGAAAGGAGAACAAGGCTGCAGATACTCTATCCTATTTAGAAGAGGGTAAAGAGCAGAGAAAAAATGCAATGTTGTCTGTAATTTCCACTCTAGTGCCTTATGGGTGGAACCCATTAAGGATGAGGTCAGAGATAGTTCAGAAATGCAAGAGAAGGTGAAGCAAATCCAAGAAGGAAAGTTGAAAGAGGTATGGAGGATTAGAAGTGGCCTGGTATTTTACAAGGGGAGGATTTACTTAGGTCCTAACTCCCAGCTTGCAAGATCTATTGTAGAGGAAATACATTATGTAGCTCATGAAGGAGTGCATAAAACACTGCAAAGAATGAGGAGCAGTTTTTTATTGGAGGAACATGAGGAAGATGGTGCAAGATATAGTCCAGCAATGTGTAGCGTGCTAGTGAAACAAGAGTTTAAATACCTTACCAGCAGGGTTGTTACAACCGTTACCTATTCCAACAACTGTCTAGACTGAGATCTCTATGGACTTTATAGAGGGTTTGCCAAGCTCCAAAGGGAAAACATGTATATTGGTTGTGGTAGACAGATTGTCTAAAGTGGGGCATTTCATTCCGTTGCATCACCCTTATACAACCTCATCAGTGGCAGAAGTCTTCTTTCAGAACATATATAGGCTGTATGGTATGTCACAGAAGATTGTTTCTTATCGTGACCCTGTTTTCACTAGTCTATTTTGTAGGGAATTATTTAACTTGCATGAAACTCATTTGAACTACTCAACAGCCTATTATCCCCAATTAGATGGGCAAACAGAGGTAGTGAATAAGGTCCTAGAAATGTATCTAAGGTGCTTTACAATGGATTAGCCAAAAAACTGGCTAAAATGGCTTCCTTGGGCCAAATTGTGCTATAATACGAGCATGGTTCATCAGGAAAAAGCCCTTACGAGTCAATCTATGGTAAGCCACCCCCTACCTTACTGGAATATATCCCTGGGGCTACAGTAGTAGAGGTAGCAGAAAGGGAGCTAGTAGAGCGTGATAAGATGCTTAAGATGTTAAGCTAAAAACTTGCTGATTCTCAGAACTGCATAAAGAAGGTTTATGATAAAGGGCGCACGGATAAAAGTTCCAAGTGGGAGATTTAGTGTTTTTGAAGCTACAACCTTACAAGCAGCTCTCAATAAGTATGAAGCATCACCATAATTATGCTCACTCCTTGCTACTATGGTCCTTTTGAGGTTTTGGAAAGGATAAGGTCCTTAGCATACAGGATAAGGCTTCCTAGTTACTCTAAGATCCACCCTGTGTTTCATGTGTCTACACTCAAGAAATGCCTGGGTTAAGGAGTTCAAGTGCAGGAGAGTTGCCCCAATATGTAGAATCAGAAGGAACATTGGCCTCGCAACCCCAAGCCGTTATAGACAAAAAGGTTTACAAGAAGGAGAAGCAAGTGCTAGTGTTATGGGGGGGTTTAAGTGTGGCAGACGCAATGTGGGAACTAGAAAAGCAATTTCGCATGAGGTACCCTAAACTCCAACCTTGAGGACAAGGTTAATGTTAAGAGGGGAGGAGTTGTCGCAAGCCTCTTGTCTCGGTATTATATTTATATTACTGTTTGGGCTTTATATTATTATTATGTAAGTTGTTTAATGAATTAGGCTACTTTAGTATGACCCAATGGTGATGTTGTGTTTATTAAGAACCATAAGAGTATTTTGGAGACGAGGGTGAATGCTCTCTAGAAAAGGGGAAGAACGACTAATGTAGATCTATTCAAAAATCCCTAATGCAGATTTAGCTTAGCCATGTGTTTGAGGTTTTGTGTCCCTTCCTTAGATGCAGAGGTCCCATATCCTTCTTGATGTGGAATGTTGTTGTTGCTTTTGGCTGTTCTCTGTTATAATCATTAGCAGGAGAAAGAATAGAAACATGCCAAACCGTATTCTAGACCAGCTACTGCGGGTACTCCATCCATTGATGCCGTTCGTGGATCCTGTCCGTGTCACATGTACACAAAAGTGAAGGGCAGCAAAGGCGTCCGACCAAAGAGGAGAAAACGTGGTGTTATATGGTTCAAGTGGCTTGTAAGACCTTTTGGCACTCAAACGAAGTACGCGCACTCCACAACGAAGAGAGAGAAGACATCACGTCAACGCAAGTCACTCTTGTAAGGCCTAGGAGAAAATTCAAATGAAGAAGGGAAAAAGATTTGCACGTGTTTCAGAGAGCAAAATGCAAAAAGCAAGAACCTTCACAACTTATCTAAACGATGTCGTGGAGAGAAAAATTCCATAAACTCAAGGCCACGATTTTGCGTTCAGAAGGTAGCACACGAGTTGCCTTCTGTAGAAACAAAACATGAGCGGATTGCCTTCTCTCTCCATCACTTTCCATCTGTAGAAACAAAGAGCTACAACGCTACTGCCAGAGGATTAGAACTTCAACGTTCAACTCTCTGATGTGCTTCGGTCAGATTCATACATGTATAAAGGCGCAAGCCGAAGAAGAGCTCGGTGCTTTATGAAAAATGTGAACATCTGCTCTAATCTGTGAGAAATTCGCGCCTCCATTGTTCACTAAGCTTATTCACTGATTTGTATTGCTGCCTGAGTTCAGATATGGCTGTTATTACTCTGATTCTATTTGAATGATCTGAAACTTGAAACCCTAGAACTGAAATTTCTGATTATTTGGGGTTTTTCGTTGTAAACATCCTCATTAAGCCTATTTTCTATTTGTATGTAGGGATCCTGCAAAGATTGTGCGAGCTACTGTATAAAGCTTAGAAATTACATGCTGTAATTTCTGTAGGATTAAAGGAGACCTTTTGATGATCTTATCAAAGTAGGTGGGTTGGACCATTGGTTTAATCACTTTAAAATAACCGGGTCCGTGCTTTATCTGCTCTAAAATTTTTGATCGAGTTGTGTGATCTTTGTGACCGGCACGAATAGATTGACACTGATATATGTCAAACTGTTTGAACAAGTTGAACGGCATGGATTGACTTTGAACTGCACAGATTGATTAATTCTAGATTACTTGTTAAACTATTTGATTACTTAAGGCTACGCTGACTGATATTTAGATTACCGCATCACTGCATTACTTAGTTTGTTTTAAGCGGATGCAATATAGATTTGTATTTTAAAAGAGAGTCTTGATCCCATATAAAAAGTAGTGTTAATCTAAAATTTAAAAGAAACTTAATTCACCCCTTTTCTTAGATTGCTTAAAAATCTTATACTTTCTAATTATATCTACAAAGTCTACTATTATGATTGGTGCAATACTTTTTTAAATCCTGCACACTAAAAAGCTTACTCTTAGATTAATTGACTTAACAACAACTTGCTGTTAATAATGAATGATCTGATATTATTTTCATAAAATAGTAGTTTTGTTTCTATCACTCAATATTAATTCTATAAAATATTAGTCCTTGTCTACTGAACTCTAATACTACTTGCAAAAGCTCAAGTGAGCTTATACAACAATTGAAAGAGGACAAAAAGTATAACTTACATCACTCTCACCTTTCTTGGACATACACTTCTTTTCTTGTGTGGGCAGCGGGCCCCTATTTATGAGAAAGCTCATCGACTTTAGAAGTCAGTTTGATCACCTTTTTTATACTTTTCTCTACGCCGGTGGCTGGAGATATTTTTCATCCCCCTAATCTAGAAAGCTCCACACTCCACACTCTCAACTTTTTTCTACTTTTTTTTTTTTTTTTTTTTTTCCTTTCATGGGTTCCTCATGTTAGCGTTGCTTTTCTCTCTAAGGACATCATCAACGTGCTGGCGGCAAATTACCTACCAATTATGTCATGTCTTTAAAGCCTAATAAGATATGATTGGATAACGAGGTTAGAATTTTCTATAACTCCATATTGCAAATATCGAGGAGACAAGACCGAAATTTCCTGCATTAATTGTTCAATGAGATATTCTTTAAAGCCGCATATTACCCTCCTTCAATGGCTTCGAGGAGAGAAAAAATATTTGTTTGAAGCCTAGGTCGCAGCGAGAGTGACAAGTGTAGAGAACGAGGCCATCTCTTCCAGCGACCATGGGCTGGGCTTCTTTTAAGTAAATTGTTCATCCTATTAACCACCATGGTTTTATAATAAAAAATAGGAAAGAAAGTTTCTTCCTGGAAACTGCCTGACTACATCATCCATCATCGTTTATTAACCACCATGGTTCTATAGTTGCTTGTTCATTCTACACCAACCACCATTATGTAAAATTGGAAAGGAAATTTCTTCCTAGAAGCGGCTTTGATGCTAGATTATTCACTGCTGTTCAGATAAGCTTTGAATGGGATTTCATTTGGATAAGGTTTGAACGCATTCCCATTCAAAGATGAATATGAATACAGCTTCACAAACGATAACTCGACCCTAATGGAAGGTCTGTTGTTCAGACTTCGGGTCAGTCAAGGACAGCGAGGACGTCGACTTTTAGCCACCGCATACATGAGAGGGTCTTTGGTCGGTACAAAGTACAGGTGATTCCGTTTACACGTGGTTCCCTTGGTAGATTCTGTAGTTTAGCATAATGTCTTAAATACCCCCAAACCACTATTTACCTAATTCTTTTTTTTTTTTAAAAAAAAAAGACTTCAGCAACGATCCTACGTCAAGTCAACATATAGTAACAGTTACGGCTGCTGTACATTCTTAGAGATAAAATGAAATGGACGGCTAATGATTGATCTGACGGTAAGGAATAATCTAGCATCAAGGCTGCTTCCAGGAAGAAGCTTCCTTTCTACTTTTACATTATAAAAACGTGGTAGTCAGAGAAAATACGACAATAGGGACTTCAGAACTTGTGTTTTGGAAAGTCCAAGGTTTAGACATTAAGTGATCTCTACCAAGAAAATGCACAGTTCTCTGTATCGTCCTCTAGAATAAACTTGAGATCCTGCGATGCCCGTAGTGGCTGTGGAGGGGCAGTGATAACATAGCAAAAAGCTAACAAAATACTATCAGTGTAGTATCCTGACAAAAAACCAACGTTCTCTTGAGATATATTTTCACCAGCTCGTGTTGCAAGCAGCGAAGAGGAGAAAGAATGAGATACAACGACAACAACCAGCAGCAGCCTCCCGTCGGTGTTCCTCCGCCGCAAGGAGGGCGATTTAGGCTTTCTGAATTTGCGCTTTTATGTGATTTGCTGTAATTTGTTGGATATGACTCTGGATATATGTTTTTTGGTTTTTTTGTTTTGTTTTTGGGGGATTCAGGCTATCCTAAGAAAGCTCCCCCGAAGCCTAAACGTCCGGGCAAGGCGGTTCCAACGCGTCAGTCCAAGGCAGCTCCGCCGCATCCTCAGCGGGGTCCGCGCAAGGCGGCTCCGACGCGTCAGTCCAAGGCGGCTCAGCCGCCTACTGAGCTGGTTCCGTGCAAGGCGGTTACGCGGCCTACTCCGCCCGAAGGCTGGTATGTCCTCCGATCTATCTCTTTCCTTTTCTTGCTCTGTGAATCTTTGAGGCAAATGGGTCGGATTCCGCATGAGGAAATTCGGATTTGGGTATCCGGGTGCATTTATTGATTCGTAAATAGTCACCTTTGGTTGTTAATTTTTCATTCATGAGGTACTTTCTAGCACAATTTTTTTTTTTTTTTTTAGGTTACTTTCTAACACTAATGAGCGGTTACACTTTCTTGATTTGACCGTTAATTTGCTTGCAGTTTGGCTGCTTTGTGCTGTTGCTGCCTGTTGGATGCCTGCTTCTGATAAGAAAATTGCAGCCAGAATCAGTGGGGATTGATTCTTAATATCGTGTAGAGGTTTTGGATTCCCATTATGTTTGTCAAATGTCTGAGTACTTTCGACGTTTATCCTCGACTGTTTCTGTTTTTCAATAATATGAACTTCCTCCCAGTTGTGTTGTTTGATTTACACCGTATGGAAAAGTATATTTCAAAGAAGTTTATCAGATAATTTGTAATGCACTTCACACCGTTCTTAATGTAAATTGTGAGCTTCATCACATGGTAATATGACATGAATGTGTTTGGTTGTATCACCTTTTGAATTTGAATTTTGCTAAGTATATATTAAAGAATCTTCTTAGATAAGTAGATAGTTTGGGACACTCTCCACACCGTTCTTAATATGTTTTTCATTATTAATATGGATTGTGAGCTTTGTTACATTTTCTTTTAATATTTTTATGCACATACCTGAATTTATACACTAAGTATTAAACTTTAAGTTAAGAAGTTTTAGATAGTATTTATTCATAAGTAAACTAAGCACTTGTCGACCACAATATAATATATTCTTTTCGTGTTCTATGGGTGTCATTTTTTGAATTTGAATTTTGGTATGAAGGTGGTTTTAGGCGATATAAGATATTGATATACAAAAGTAAAATTCTGCATGGTTTGTCTTTGTTTCAAAAGCACGTCCTAGAAATTTTAGGTTGGATAGCATAAAATTAGCATTTTCTTGAAGTTGTGGTTCACCTAAATATCCATAAAGTTGTTCTTTAAAGATTTTTGCAAATTCTCCTAGTATATCATCAAAGCTTAAAAAGTTTAACAATAAAGCAGTTTTTTGATACTTGCCTGCTTCAATCCTTTTCCATTGCCTTAGCCACTACAAGGTGTTACCTTAAGTGTAGAAGCAATATAATCTAGAAAGATTTCTTTTGTCCATGTATTTTTTTCGTTGATTACTGCTATTGAAAGTGATTGTGCCTAATCATCTATAGCATGGTTTGTCTTTCATTTCAACATTTACTAGGTTTGCAGATTTTGTTAAGCATTTATTGAGCCAAACAATTATATATTTTTTAGAAATAAGTGTGATATTCTAACAAGTTTTATTAATAATAATTTGTCACCTTTTGATGTGCTTGGAATCCCTCTTGGGAAAAGAAACTTAAAAATGCTTCAAGACATTTGGAGCTGGCAAGTCAAAAACACATTGATAGCCAAGAAGAAATTTGGCTTGTGTGATGGGAGTTTTCCACGACCAAAAAGGGCCGACGCACGAGTTGAGCTTTAGGACCATTGTCACTTTGCCATAATTGGATAGGGAAAGAAATCCGTTGACCCTAGCTTAGCTCCATTCATCTTTCAAACAAAAGACGTCAAATTGATTTGGGAGACTTTTAGGGGTCGGTATGGAAGGTTGACTGAAACTAAGATATAATTTGAAAAGGAAACTCGATGATTTGAAGCAGTTAAACACCCTGTGGCTGAATTTTACAAAACGTTAGATTTGTTGAGTGGACTGAGATAGACACACCTGAGATCTAAAACCAATGTCATTTTACAAGAACCAGAGGAAATGCAATTTCAAAAGTCGACGGGGCTCAAATGTGTACAAATGAAAGCTTGACTTAATCTTTTACATCAATTCTTTTCTCTTGAACAAATTAGGCAATTTTTTACAACCCCATTGAGTAGGATAATTTAACAAATTACCTCAATTTTACAGAGAAGGTGGGGCAATTACCTTCTTTTACCTCTAGAAAGTCCTAAAAACTCTTTGATGCCTTTAAGTCTCAACCAAAACTATGGCGAACAAAAGAAAAAAAAAAAGAAAATAAGACTTCAAAAGGCTTAATTTATGATGCTAATTAAAAGCAAAGGATATCTACTCAAGGAATAGTAACATATCTCAATCTTATCTAAGTACTCTTATTTTATCATAATAAGTAACTGATATCAAAGGAATTATAGAGAATTTCAATCCAAATTGCCTTCAAATACTTTGGATGAAAGGAAATAAAGAACGAAGCACAGACATAACTTCAAAAGGGAAAAAGTTTACATAGATTAATCATCATAAATAGACTTCAGTTGTGTACAGACTTAACCAACTGCTGAGCTCTACAGCTGTTGTAGGGCTAACAGAGTTTCTACTACCATCCTATGAAAAAGGCAGGCCAGGCACCTTCTTCTACTTACACAAAGGACCAAAAGACGAAATGATGCTTCCAAATGACAACCAAACCCAATACAAGGTTAAGCACAAGAAAGGAAGAGAAAGACAAAAAGATACCAAAACCATGAACTTGGAAACGGCGCTATGACCGATATAGAGGTGCCGTAGGACAGAAAGAGGAGAACAACTGATACGATGAGCAAGCCGCCAGTGAGGCCATGAGGAATGACTAAGATTATTAATAGTAGCGGTATATAAAACATTAAAGAATTAATAGCTAAGAGCAGATAGAAAAAGTGCCAGGCCATGGTTACTGTGCCCGCAAAGTGTGGGGCTTGGCTAACATCATTACTGTTGCCGGTCGGAGCCATGCTATTGAACTGATTATTATCTCCGGGAATGGAATTATCTTGCCAAAATCCTCCCGGCGGGCTGAGTGCTCCCTGGTAAGCAAATTGCTACAAGCAGTACAGCAACCACCAACAGCAAATTGCGCATGTCGACTGAAACTTTCATTCTCTGACGGAAGAACCATATGAATAACTTCTCATTAGTTGTGACAGGAGACTCCAAGTAATCTGCAAACGGATTCTGTTCACGAACAGCGGATCCCTTTAAGGCTCCTGCACGGAGTAGCATTTCCCTGATTTCTTGGTTGGGCACTTATGTATCTTCTACGATAACCAAGGCTGTAAATTTCTATGAGTTCTTGATGTCCACGCTGACTTTACAATCCAATAAGCGGCGCACGACCAGCCACAAGTATGCACAATTCATGGTAGTGCTCTTTTATGTTAATTTCTATTTCCCTTCTTCAGTAGGAAAAAAGAGGAGAAAGAACTTGCCTGAGTTTCATTTTTGGATGATGCAATGTGCAACAGAGTGTTCCCATCCACGTCCATCCAGTCCAACAACCTTTTGCTGCCAGAGTGCCGCATTTTTAAACCACGCTCGCCGAAGCCATCCGACCAGGACCTGAAAAGCATCTAACATGTCGTTTTGTAGTGCAATATGTAGAGCAGTCTCGCTTCGACTCGTCAGTTCTTCAATTAACTTGGGACGGACTCTCAGAAATGTAGTCAACAAATGTAGGTTTCCCGTTTGAGCTGCATAATGGAGAGGATTCATACGCCCCCCTTCCTTGTGCCAAGACAAGGTCCTTATGAACGCCAAAAAGCTCGTCCACCAAATCAGTTTTGTTCTTATGCAAGGCAAGTAGTAGTGGGGTTAAGCCATTTGAATCTAACTTTTTCGCAAATGACGGCTATAACACCCTAATCTCCAATGCAAATTGGGTCTTTCCTGCAGTAGCAGCTACATGTAGAGGGGTATCAATAAACGGAATCTCATTGATTATGTCCAGAACTCTTGGATCCCTTGCAATGGACGAGTACAAGGCATCAATGTTTCCTTGCTCAGCAGCATTCCTCAAATCCTGGTCCATTTCAAGTTGTACTACAGTTGTTTCTCTCAAGAACGCCCCCAATTCCAGTTCAGAACAAGCTGACTATTGTCATGGACCAAGGTCATGGAATGTGCAGGCCTTCATATTAAAGATAATGATTTAACTTCCCGTCCCCCTGAAAGGTTGTTTCTCCGAAGTTGCGAAATCTTTTCCTTGGATGAATTTTTCTTCGGTGAGGCTGGGACCAAGTCTAGACACAAGTTACTCGCTTAAGGTCCTGTTTGCAATATGTAAAAAATAATGATTCAACTATCTCTACTAAGGGTTGATTCTCCGAAGTTGCAAAATCTTTTAAATGACATGATCAAATTAATATAATTTAACTCTAATTTAACTTTGAATCCTTCAAATATACTTAATGTGTAAGAAAACATTGAGGACAAGTTTCATATTATTAAAAAAAAAATTATTAAATAATGTTAAAATATAAATTTATTTCCTCTAACTCATGAGTTAATCTTATGGTTGAATTTTACACATATTTACATTGTATCATAGCCTAAAATAATCTATTTCACTCATTCAACTTTGGGTCCAAAGGTTTTCTCGGTATGTAGAGCTCTATTCCACCCTCATTTAACTTTGGACTTGAAAATATACTTTGTACAAAAGAATGTTGAAGAATAAAATCTAATACCACTGAAATAAATTTTTTTGGTAATATTTAAATGTAAATATTTTTTCAAGTTATAAACTAGTTTTTTATTAGAACATCCTCAAGACCAAAGTTCTTTTTATAAAAACAAGTTTTTCTATTTTGGAAAACTAGCTTTTACAAACCCAAGCTCAAATGAATTTTTTATGCGTAGAGCCTGATTTCAAGGTTTTGCAACTTGAAAATTATTTTCAAAAGTGCAATAAAAACAAGCCCTTAGCTTTTTGGCACGAGTTATCTGATCGAAGCAAGTTTCTTAATGTTTAGAAAATATTGTAATCCTTATATATTTAGTGTCATGGGCATAGGTCCTATCCCAAAAGGCCAACTTTAACAAGAAGAATAACTAGCTTGCTTATATTGCCAAGATCTTTAATCATCTTCCTAATGTGGGAAAGGTGCACACTACCCCATGCTTATTGTTATAGAATATTGTTATGGAATATCATATATTCTCCTAGCATGATATTAGGACATTTAACATTATGTAAATATTTCCATAATTATTGTTTTAAATGTTTTCGTTGTATAGTTTCATCTTAGGTCTATATAAAGACCTCTTATTGTATATTGTAAGTATTGCAGTATCAATAGAAAGAGAGTTTCCCACACTCAGTATCTCATTTTGTTACATGGTATTAGAGCCAGCACGGTCTAATACGCTTCCGCCCTTTTTTATCTCATATTCCTTTTTACCTGAGTTGATAGGACATCTCTCTACTACTTTTTTTTTTTTTCCTTTTTCCGTTAATACCCTCACATCATATCATATTTCCCGTTTTACCTCGTAACTAACCCTAGCTGTCATATTTTTTCCCTTCCAAAATTACCCCTACCTCTTTTTTCAAATTACCACACTACCACTCAACCCTAGCCGCCTCATCTTTTATCTCGATCACTGTCCTCCGCCGCCTCCTTGACCTCAACCACTGCAAATCAGCCTAACTCCACTGCTAATCAAGCTCATTCCACCACAAATCAACCTCATTTAACACCCGATTCCTTTACTATCCCCACTATTACCCCTCTCTACGACCCCTATTACCTTTCGGTAGCCGATTTGCAGGCCGACTCCAATGTTCCTTATTGCCTCGTTGGTGAATTGAACTATGCCATTTGGGCTGAGTAGATTTACATTGTTTGCCTCGCCCGCAACAAACTTGGTTTTCTCACAGGTGAACTTCAATGACCGACTGGCAATCTCGACGAAATTGCTCGTTGGGATCAGGCATACACCGCTATGAAATCCTGACTCGTCAACTCTATCGAACACTCTTTGGCATGGCTCGTCTCCTGCACCAAATATGTGTCCGAGATTTGGGATCTTCTCGCTGAGTCATTTGGCAAAGTTTCCGACACCTAACGCTACATGCTCCATCAAGCAATCTCGGACTTGCGCCTTACAAGTAGTTGCACCACCATTGAGTTAACTGATTTCTTCATTTGGTTAAAGGACCTCTTGAGTGATCTTGAGACTCAAGAGCCACAAATTCGCTGTGATTATGGTTTATGCACTTGCAAAATCAACGATCGCCTCCATGATTGTAAGCAGGAAGAATGCTTTATGAAGTTCCTCATGCGTCTCCCTGAGGAATTCCAAAATCTGCGCACTCAAATTCTCTCTCGGGACTCATTACCTTACTTGGAACGCACCTACGCTCTCTCCAAACAGGAAATCCACCAGCGTAATGGAGCTTTTGCTAGTGATGTTGCCGATTTTCATGGTCTTTGCCTCAATTTCGATGAAGATGACTTTGCTTGGTCTAACGAAGTGCACGGGTGGAGCGGGTCACACTCCCCGTGCTCCTTAGACACTTGGGCCTTCCGCAAGTCTAGCCTGCCTCTTGCGGGCGAACATGCTCGACCCAACAATGCCTTTTCCTCTAGGCTTGCAAGTGACTTGTGAGTTTGTTCCCACTGCAAGAAAATGGGCCATGTCCGTGAGGCCTGCTTCTTGTTAGTTGGGTACCTACCTAATTGGTAGCCCAAGCACCGTGGCGGGTCATCTCGTCGCAAGTCTAATGGGCTTGGGCCAATTGCTCATAATTCAGCCTCTAATATTTTTATTCTTTCAGATCCATCTTTTGCTATAGGTGCTTATGATGGGCTTCCTTCGGGCTTTAATCCACCACCTATTCCTAGCCCTGGATTATTGGGTCATACTTCCCCTGTTCCTAGTAATGTCTTTGGTGGGCCTTCTGGACTAATTTTGACACCTGATCAGTAGGCCAAACTTCTCTCCATGTTGAATCAAGTAAGCCCCACAAACTCCAATGCCAACTTCACATGTATTTCTTCCTCCTTGACTTCACTTAATTCCAATTGGATTATCGATTCAAGGGCTATTGACCACATTGTATGTGATTTACGCTATCTTGACTTATATTATCGATTTGCCTTTCCCTTTTTTATTCGCTTACTTGATCAAACCCATAGCCTTGTCACTTATATTGGCCATTTTCAACCTAGCCCCCACTTACATTTATGTTATGTTTTATAAGCCCTTAATTTCCATCACAATCTCTTATATATTCGTAAACTAACCCGTGATAACATTTTTGTGGCTTTGTTTTTTGATAATTTTTGTGTTTTCCAGGATCGTATAACTGGGGTGCTGATAGGGCTCGACAAGGCTGAAGAGGGACTTTATTTCCTAAATATTTTCATTTAATTTTTTCTGAATATTTGTCTTCTATTTTGAACTCTAGTTGTACTCCTAAGCAGCCCCTTGCTTGTAATTCTATTTTCAATAATAAATATTTTCTTTGGCATCAACCACTTAGTCACTCTTTTTTAAAATTTTATTTTGCAAATGGAAATACCATTTCTTGCCCTTTTTTTCTTTTTTTAGTGATGTTTGTCCTTTGACTAAAAAAACATATGCCATTTTTCCTTCTAGTAATACTACCACAACTTCTATTTTTGATCTTGTCCAGATAGACCTCTGGGTCCTCATCGTCACCCTATACATTATGGTGCACGTTATTTTTTAACCATCATTGATGATTTCTCACAAGCAACTTAGACCTTTCTCCTTCATTACAAAACCAAGTTTTTTTCCAAAAGTCAGTCTTTCCTTTTTATGGCTCATACCAATTCAATGCTATTGTCAAGCGCATTCACTTTGACAATGGCATTGAATTTTTTTCCTTTGAATGTTTTTCTTACTTTCGTTCTCATAGTATAATCCATGAAAGCTCTTGTGTTCATACCCCACAACAAAATGGGGTGGTCGAACACAAGCATCATCATCTTTTAGATGTTGCTTATGCCTTACTTTTTCAATTCCATCTACCTCCTCAGTTTTTGGGCGAATGCATCCTTACAGCCACTTATCTTATCAATCGTCTTCCCTCTTCTTCTTTTCAGGGCCTCACCCCTTATGAGTTTTTATTTGGTACCCGTCCTCTCCTTGATCATTTACGTGATTTTGGTTGTCAGTGTTATGCCACCACTGTAGGTGCTCATGACAAATTTAGCCCCCGTGCCATCTTTTGTGTTTTTATTAGGTACCCTTGAACTATAAGGGTTACAAACTTTTTAACCTTACTTTTGGTAAAATTTTTGTCAGTCATGATGTCATTTTTTGCAAAGATGTTTAGGTCTCTCCTTCATCCCCCGAAGGCTCGGTTATTCCTTCAGCACCCATCATACCTCCTGTGGAAACATACTCTCCATTTGCCTTACTCGTTGATGAGCCCACATCTCTTGATAACTTTTTTTCTAGCTCTGACCCTTCAGTTCTTGATTCTTATGCTCCCACTACTCCACCAACCTCTATTCTGGAATGCTCTTCTCCATACCTTCCTAAGCCTCCCATTTTGCATTAGAAACACCACCTTCGTCTCCTATTGTTCACCGTTCTAGCTACCTTACTAAACCTCCCATCTAGAGCAATGATTACATTTATCCCACCCTGCCCTCATCCCATTTCCAACTACATTTCCTTAGACCAATGTTAGCCTCAGCACCGTCATTTTGTCGCTTCCATTTCTGTCATCCCCAAACCCACCTATTATCATGACGTTGTTAAGGACCCCTACTAGGTCGCTACCATGGATAATAAGCTTACTGCCCTCGAAGCTAATCACACTTGGGATGTGGTACCCTTACCCCCTAGTTGTTGTTCCGTTGGTTGCAAGTGGGTCTATAAGGTCAAATACCGTGCAGATGGTTTTGTTAAGTACTATAAAGCCCGTCTCGTTGCTAAAGGCTATAGTCAATGTGAGGGTTTTGACTATCAGGATACTTTCTCACCCACTGTCAAGCATGTCACTATTTGACTTCTCATTATTATTGCTTCAATGTATCATTAACCCTTGTTCCAAATGAATGTTCATAATACTTTTCTTATGGTAATCTTTCTAAGGAGGTTTATATGGTTCTTTTTTCCGGATTTCGTAATTAGGGGGAGGGACTTATATGTCGATTGTGAAAATCCTTGTATGGTCTCAAGCAAGCATCCCACTAATGGAATGCAAAATTTACTACAGCCTTACTTGCATATGGTTTCCGATAGTCTTGGCATGATTATTCTCTCTTCATCAAAACTTAGGGAAGTTCCTTTGTTGCCTTACTCATTTATTTTGATGACATTTTGATCACAAGAAATAACAAGGTAGCCATATCTGATTTAAAGAATTACTTACACTCTACATTTTCCACGAAGGATCTTGGACAGTCACAGTAAATTTTTCTTAGTATTGAGATCCCTCGATCCCCACATGGCATTTCCTTGGGTCAACAAAAATATACCTTGGAGCTTATCTTTGAAGCAGGACTAACAGGATTTAAACCATTAGTAATTCCTATGGAGCAGAATAAAAAATTTACGAGTGTCGAATATGATGCAAGTTCTAAAGAAAACATTCATGATCCACCACTTGAAGATCCTTCTACCTATCAACCTCTAGTTGGGAGATTAATTTATCTAACTCTCACTAGACTAGATATCACCTTCCCAATCCAGCTACTTAGTCAATGTATGCGTAAATCGAAACAATCACACATAGAGGCAAATATGAAAGTCATTCGATATCTCAAGAGTTGCCCAAGCCTTGGACTCATGTTCCCCTCAATGTCCAAATTAGAGGTTAGAGCCTAATGTGATTCGGACTACAGTACTTGTCCTATGCCACGTCGATCAACCACGGGTTTCTATATAATGCTTGGAAATTCTCTAGTATCCTAGCGCTCCAAGAAATAACCAATGGTCTCTTTGTCCTTTCCAGAAGTTGAATATTGAGCCATGTAAGTCACCACCTATGAGATAGAATGGATAATGGGGCTACTTCGTGATTTTGGTTTTTATCTCCGACAGCCAGCTCTACTCTTTTGTGATAATGAAACAATAAAGAAGATTGCGGCAAATCCAATATTTCACGAGAGAACTAAACACATAGAAGTTGATAGCCATTATGTGAGAGAAAAATTGCAACAAGGAATCATTTCAATTGGTCACATATCTACCAAAGAGCAACTTGTGGACTTGTTCACTAAAGCTCTTTGCAACAGGTAGTATTGGCATCTTCTCTCCAAGCTCAGAGTATTTAACTTGTTCAAATTTTTGGCTTGAGGAAGAGTCTTATGGAATATCATATATTCTCCTAGTGTGATATTAGGACATTTGACATTATGTAAATATTTCCATAATTATTGTTTTATATGTTTTCCTTGTATAGTTTCATCCTAGGTCTATATAAAGACCTCTTGTTGTATATTGTAAGTATTGCAATATGAATAGAAAGAAAGTTTCCCGCACTCAGTATCTCATTTTGTTACACTTACCCATGATGCTTGGCATTGGCAGCCTGCCCCACTGCCCTAACAAGGGGCACTTCATGTTGGTTTATAACATTTTTTCCTGGGCAAACAACAACAAACCTATTCCCACAAACATTAGGTACATGGGAGAACCAAGTTAGGCTGAGCTTGCTCTAATGCTAAACTTGAGTTCCATCTCAAAAAACCAACTAATGCTAAACTTGAGTTCCATCTCAAAAGACCAACTTTAATTAGAAAAGTAATCAACTCCCTTATATGGCTTAAATCCTCCAATTACCTTCCCATTGAGAGAAAGGTTCAAGCCACCCCTGCCTACCCCTGCCTACCCCTGCTTAACCATGGGCGCTTTGTACTGGCATCCCGCCCCACTACCTATCCAGGTCGATTGCGGGTGGTCCGCGACAATAGCCTCATTTAGTACATGGGTAATGACACAACGGATAAAGAAAACTCAAACAAGCAATGTGGAATCACTAATACAAAACCCACAAACAATGGAAAATAGAAACATCATTGTATAATGACCATCTGATGATTGTCAAGCCATGGTTGGTAAGCTAAATGCTTAAGGTGATCCGATTCAGTCAACAAATCCATTTAAATCCTGATTGTTAGTGCAGCAGCCTACAGGTTTGGTACGTGGCTGGGCGTGAGACCTAATGATGGGCCTGTCAATTAACAAACCGCAATCTAAACCCACCCCAAGATTCATGTATTCGCTCTTCGGTTAACTGTGATCATTTATTTCTATTTTTCTTTTCTAATCGGCACAACACTAACTTGTTTCACTCGGTTAGTCACATATTCTGTTCACAAACAATTTTCTTCAAGCACCTCACCCCCTTAAACCTTCCCAGGAAGAGTTCCGACTTCCCAAACTTTAAGTCGAGCTTCTGCCCGTGCACCCTCCACAATAATTTCGAAAACCAACCACTGACAACACCTAGAGACCCTAATCAATTCCACAGAATCTTCCCCAACCCGTACTCCCTATCACGATCTTCCCACTTAATAGACAAAATAACGGAACTTGAGCAAATAATCACCAGCAGACAATCAATAGAAACCAACTTGCTTCCCGCGAAACCCAAAAGAGCGGAGCAACGATTAACCACAATCGACCAACAGTGAATAGGAACTGAAATTCACCCACGATTTGTCCAAAACAACCAACCAAAATCCACAATCAAACACCAAATCAGGTGGGGCTTTCGCCCTCCAGCCAAAGGCTGCTGCGAAATCCTGCTTTTCGAACACCAGTAGAGCAAAAACTATAAAGCTTACTCAGATTCAACGGAAAGGGAATGACTTACAGAAAATTGGTCTCATTCGAGGGATACCAAACCTTCAGAACTCATTCCACTGAGACCACACGTCCACGAAGCCGCAGCCCCACTTTTTCCCAGAAAATTCCATACCTACTCGTTCCCAAAAGTTTCAAGTGTAAGAGTGTTTCATACAGAGCCCAAAACATTATTGGGTATAAATGCAACATCTAGAAAGTTAGTAAGAATAGACGTGAAGAAAAGAATACACGGACAGAAAGGAATGGTACACAGATATTTCGTAGACATGGATGATGATTGACAAGAAATGAGAAGATAAGAGAGGATGAGTGCGCAATTAAGACACATTATTATGTTTGCTTAATACTAACGTGTTTATGTTACTCCTAGGAGATAGGTAGCAAAATTTGGAAACTCTCGTCTAGTGGCTAGTTAAGAATTGTAGTCAACTTGGATTGCAGGTTTTGTGTTAGGGTATATATTTTCCTCACAAAGTATCTTGGGCTTCAGTTTTGCACCCTGGTGCCCTTTCTAAACCTGGGCTTTTAAACCGTGTCAAGAAAACCTATTGTTGCTAAAAAAAATTATGCAGAAGTAAATATATATATATATTTTTTCTTATAGAGAAGATTTCCAAAGTTAAATGCAGTGCCTTTTTCAAGATAAAAAAACTGAACAGGCATAAAAATCGTGGGAGTGTTGGAGTTACACCCTAGACGAGAGTTTCCAAATTTTCATCCTAGGACTTTATTTGCATGACAAAGGAAATAAGCGGCGTTTGAGAATGATAGAAAACTTGATGTGCACAGGGCGCCTACTGCCAATCTAGGCTGTGTGGTTATGAATGATGAAAACAACTTCTGGGTGCAGGCTTTGCAGAAGAAGTGGAAAACCTCTTATCAAAATTGCATCTTGGGTTTGAAAGGTATAACCTTAAGCGGTTTTGTTCAAGACTTAATGAAATTGATAATTTGTGAACGATGAAAAATTGTAGTTATTTGGAGGATCATTGGAACTTGAGATCCTTTTAAAATGATTAAAGCCTAAGTTCAAGTATATCATTCCTTTTTTGAGAATAAAGATTTTCATGTACGGCATTTTGTTTCACATTGCTTAATTTTGCCTTGATATCTTATTTGAAAAAAAAAAAATTTGCAACCTTTTACAAGTCGAATTAAAAGAGGAAATAAGCTTTTAAAAATTTTCCATTTCAACACTTTATTAGGTTGCAGATTTTATTTAGCATTTATTGGATCAACATATACATCTTTGTATGGAAAGTCCAACAAAAATTAAGCATATTTGTTTACCCACATGGAAAATTGTTGGGCTCATTCTTAGGATTACTTTAAAATTTATGCATCTTAGTGTTTACCAAAATTTTACATAATTTTCCTTCCCAAGTTGTATACCAAGAATGAGATTAGCATTTAAATCTAGATTACTTCTCATTAGCAAGTACCAATGTTTGTGTATTAAAAGGAGTGACATTCCAACTATAACTGTTTCTAGAAATACTATAACTATTTCTAGACTCTTCTTGAATCTTAACTTAAAAAGAAAGTTAAACATTTATTTTCAACATAAATTAAACGATATATAGATGTTTGCACCTACAATAGTGAGTATGATTTTGGATAATTTATGTAACCATCAAGAATCAACCTTAAGTTGTAGCCAACTTAGATTATATGAGTAAATTAAAAATTGTATTTTATTGTGTTAAAGTACGATTAAAAACATGAATTCTTCAAAACTTAACGCTGACATGACACCAACATGACATGAGTACCAAATGCGGAAACTCTCATTTTGTGGCTGATTAATGTGTTTTACATGTAGCGTTTGTTGGATAAAAAACACAATATCTAAAAATTAAATAAAAATGACTTGTGAAGACATAGTGAGGAAATGAACACCCTCAACAGTCAATTGAAGTTCTAGTATGGTTGGTTAGATGAGTAAATTAAATGTCATATTATATTTTGTTAGTTCATAATAAAGACATAATATTGAAGTCGCTTAATACTAATATGGCACTTATATGGCATTATTAGCAAATTTGGTAGCTTACATCTTGTGGCTTGTTAACATGTGGCAATTTGTTAGGAAAAAATAGAATGTCTGAAAATTACAAAAATGATGAGTGAAGAAACAATGTTGTTCTAAATATTGAGATTAGACAATCTAAGCTATACCATTGCTTATACAAGATGAGCAATTTAAATACCATATTATATTGCATTTTTGTGTAGTTAAATGTAATATTGACTTTTTCATTGAAGAAACACAAGTTGAAAAGTTATGTTGACATGACACCCATATGACACAAGTAACAAATTTAGTAACTCACATCTTGTAATAGGTTAATTTGTTTAAATGTAGCATTTTACTAGTTAAAAATGCAACATTTAAACAATTAATTAGAATGATGTGAAGAGACAAAATACATAGAAAGAAAAATAGTATGAAGGGACCATTATAAAGATATTATGTAGACAAGGATGACCATTGACAAGAGATGAGAAGGCAGGGGAGTATGAGTCCATAATTGAGACCTTATTATTGTGGTCACTTAATACCATTGTGTCACTCATATGACAAGAGAAACAAATTTAGTAGCTCTGGTTAGTTAACGTGTTTAACATTCAGTGATGTATAGGTTAAAAAAGGAACATTTGAAAATTAAGAAAAATGGCATATAAAGAAACAAGTGGTTATAAGCATCCAAATCACACAATCAAGTCATACACTTGCTTACATTAGATAAGTATAGATACTATATCATATTGAACTAGTGTGTAATTAAACATACTACGAAGTTGTTCATTGAATAAACACAAGTTGTTGAAAAGTTACATTGATGTAATATTCATGTGATGCAAGTAAAATATTTAGAAGTTGGCATCGTGTGGTAGTTTATTAAGTGAAAATAAAACATCCAAAAACTTCACATAAACTGACATGTAAAGAAGAGCCCGAATACATGAGACAAAACATGACTTGAAGGGAATTACATGGGGAAATTTTGCTGGCATGGATGACCATCAAGGAAAAATGAGAAGATAAGGGAGTATTCAGTGTGTAATTAAAAGCCAATATTGTGATTGCTTAATATAAACATGTAAAAGGTAATATATTGCTTTCATGTTCTTGAAGTGTCGTCTTTTGAATTTGAATTATGATACTAATTTATATTTAGGCAATATAAGACATTGATATGCAAAAGTAGAATTTTTATTATTCAAAAGTACGTTATAGAACGTGACTACAGGAAAGAGACGGGACAGCTATAACACATATAAATATAGAACTAAACTGAGTTTTGATAGCTGCTTAGGGGTTGGATTTGGTTAGCTTTGGGGGCATACAAGGCCGCCTAAAGGAATGAGATTCTTAGAACAAACACTTTACTAATTCTTCTAATGGTCAGAAATTAGTATAACTTACGTTTCCTTATTTGAATTGCTGAAAGAGAGTTTGAGTGTGGGGTATATTGCCAAGGGATTACACCGAGTTATAAATGCATTTCTTTGTATTGGGATCCATGGATAAAGACCTATTATGGTAAGGTGGAACAAGATAATTTGATTTAATAAGTATTTATGCAGGAATAAAGAAGATTTCTAAAGAATCAAGTTGTCAAAGGTCTCTTTTACAATGGCTTGTTAAGAATAAGATTTTCGATTTGTATCTATTTGTGGTTTGTTTCACTTTTTGCAACTTATGAATATATTTAAGACAAAACGTTTTCTTAATAACAAGTATTAAGCTTGAATTACTACAAAAATTATATGGCAATGGAAATAATAATGAGTGTTGAGTGGAGAACTTGATAAACAAACTGGAAGGAACTCACTTTTAATGTTGAGTGTGGAAATCATCATCCTTACACTGCAACATGTTACATGTAAGCCTTAGGCAAGAGAAAAGTTAACAATCAAATGATCTCTCTAACCAGCTTAACAATTGTCGCATGTCAACTACTAGTGAGGCAAATGAAGTGCCATTGAAGGCACATGAGAGAGAAACGGGGATACTTCTTCACACCTAAAAACTGTCGTTAGAGCTCAATAATTTGGGCAAGTAGCGTTCAAAAAGAAAAAGGCTATTGCCAAGCTTATCCTTCTTCGAAATTGTGGGCAATATTCTGGGTGGTAAGTCCCTTTTGCTGTTTACAACATGTCATTTATGAGTATCATCTCATCTACTGCTAATCAACTCAATGACACTTTTCCAGCTAACATAGGCCACACTCTCCATAATTACATAATAAAATTAACTTCAGGGCCGAATTCTTCTTGCCTTGGTAGGTGACTGACGAAGGCCTTTGCAGTGGGACCTTCACCATCATAGTGACACTTACACTGACCTTTAATGCGCAGACACTGGTCTTGGCCATGGCATCCAAAAATAGGAATGCAGGGAGCTATTACAACGTCCCTTAAATCTGCTTTCAGCTGGAAACCTGCAGCAATCATATTCAATGAATAAGGAAGGACACTTTCGACTCTACTTCAATCATTTATGGTGTGAAGTACTTATAACACTAATGATTCGCCATTGACAGAAAGAGAGTTTCCTGCAAGAGGTGGATAACCAAGAGCACAACTAAGAAAGCTAGCTTGAATGACAACTTATTTTGTCTCTCAGTTTGCCATTCACAACTACGATTCTGCACGATGAGGTGCTTGGCATCACTACCTTTCATTGATATAACATATTTCGTTCAAAAGATCTAGATATCGAACCTCATAATTCAGGTTTTGTTATCTTGGCATTTATTATATGTTTAATTTTACCAATTCGAAAAGGTTATTGTTTGTCTTGGTTAAAATTGACTTTATATATTATTCTTAGCCTAAAGAGATAGCTCATACAATTCACAACATATGAAATGTACGGTATAGGTGTAAAAATTGAGAACTTTGCTTGATCGTTTAATGAAATCTCATGAGCAACAACAACAATAAATACTTCCATATTACATTCTGTCTAATCCTTTTTAACAGAAAGCGTTGAAGAAAACTGTTGACAACCGCCTTTAATCATATAAGCCCTCCGAGATCATCCAAAAGAACTGTTTTTTATTTTTTTGTTTTTAGAATAAATATTAGTAAATCCATTGTATTCTTTCACAATAATCTCTACAAAGGTTCGTTCGAGAAAGTATCGCAAATAAAAATAAAAAGTGAGTAAACAACAATTTATTTGTTCCCTCATTTTTCGTTTGACCAAAGATTAGTCAACAATCCTGGCCCATGGCAGGCCTGGTCAAGAAGCCCAACTATGATGGTGGGTTGGGACTTGGGAAGGAGGATTGAACTTTGTCGGACCGTCTGGAGTGGAATAGATCAAGTTCGTGTTAACAAATATGTATTTTCTCCCTTTTTTAACTAATTATATAAATAGAAGAAAATATATAAAAATATAAAGATGTTATAAAGACAAGATATTAAAGAGTAATCGCTATTTCTAACTTGTTCTTTTATATCAAAAAAAAAAAAAGAAATCAAAAGTGACTATTATAAGTGATAAAATTAAATAATAGAGACCCAATTCATGATTAGAGAGAATCATACTTGGCCTTGAGTAGTGACATCTTATTGCAAATGCTCCGTTTTTTTTTTTAAAAAAGAACTCATCAATGAAAGAAGAAAATATTTCAATGTTAAAAAAAAAAAAAATTATCAAAGAACTCTACTCTTTACAACATTTAGTATAAATATTTAATATTTCCAAAGTTTTTGAATCAAATGTCACCAAGGATAACAAAACCAATAGCGATCACTTAACAGAACACTGCCTGACAAATGCCTATCTATCAAAGTCATCTTCATAGAACAAGACCTTTTAGACGTGGCCCAAAACCATGTTGCCCCGCCAGGCTCGTCAGACGCGATCCAACTCCAAGGAAACAACCACTCCTTTGTTATCTTTTGACTTGTACGAGATACGGACTAGCGGGCTTCTTTCTCTTGCTTATAATACATTGACGTCCGAGATAATTCAATCAGCACACTCTGTATCTCGATTTTGCTCTGCTTCTGCAATCGAATGGAGCTTTATGGGATTCTTCTCTTTTATATGAGCCTACTGCTCCGACAAACGAGGCTGATCCACTGGTAATGATCCTTTTAACATCTTAAGCTCTTGGGAAGATTCTGCTCGCTTCTGCTACTAGCCTAGAATTGCAAAGTGCTGCGTGCCTTCTCCCTGTTGGAGGCTTTATTGAAGAAGTCAACTTTGTATTCATCCGCTTCATTGATGCGGCTCTACAGCTCCTTTTCAATCTTCTCCTTCTTCGCCAGACACATCGTGTTTCGGCTGTGCGTTACAAGTCCAACACGAAAAACGAATCCTACTTAGTTATTCCCCAAGATTCTATCAAATTACTAAAGCAAACAATAAGTTATAAGAGAGACAAGAATTAAAGCTCGTTATCCATAGATAATAGTCAATGTCCATAAATTCTTAGTTAAATATTTGAATTCACGAAAATTTCAGAAAGAAATTAGAGACAACATTTAGTTCAAAAATTTCAATCATAACTAGAAAATCATTTTCTGAGTTCAATGACTCACTCATTATGCAGGGAGACACAAACGAGTAAGACTTTCTCCCATTTTCTCTGAAAGACGAGCCAAACATAAACAATACTTTGCTCCCAACCTATTGCTGCTGCTCCATCTGTCACAGTCTTCTGGGATTCCAATCGGAATTTGGTTTGAGCGGGGTTGATTTGGATTTGTAAGAGTCATCTTTCCTGCATCAGAGTGGACACAACATTCCCGTATCATAATAGAAATGGCACATCAACATCAGATTGGACACTGCACAACTGCATCATAAGGTACACAACAGCTCTGCATCATCAAGGGGCACAGCACCGAGACCTAAGCCAAAGCTTTGCATAAACTAGTCTTTTTTTTTCATTCACGATTGTCACCTCTTACATAGCCAACCACCATTACAGTTTTACCCCATTACATTAAATGCCCACCAACCCCATCTTTTGCCATAAAAGCCCAATCCCACTTCTACCAAAGTCTACACAGGGGTCCCACAAAACTGCCAATTACAAGATAATACAAAACCCAAAACAGGCACGTAACACCATCAAATGAGACTGATCGGTTTGCTTTGCTGAAGTTCAAAAAAGCCATTGATAATGACCCTTTCAGTATCTTTAGCTTTTGGAATGATCTAACCACTTCGCAACTGGCGGACGATTACATATGGCCTTAAGCATCAAAGAGTTGTGGCTTTGCTCCTAATTGGCTATACCTTAAGCAGATCCATATCACCTTATATTGGCAATCTCAGCTTCCTTAAGGTTACGTGGCTTTGGTCACCTTATCACCTTATAGTTTGGTGCGTACTATTCTGCATGAAATTGGCCATTTGTAGAGGTTACGGGGCTTTGTAATCTCACAAAATCATTTCGTTGGTACATTCCCATATTCCTTTCGAAATAAATCAACCTTGAGCGAAACTCAACCTTCATCGTGCTCTTCTATTCAACATAGGGCTCACTCTCCCTAATGTTGAGTATTTTTTCATTCCTTTTAACAAATTCTCTAGTGAAATCCCAATTTCAATCTGTAATGTTTGTCTGCTTAGAACTCTTGAACTCTTCTACAATTTTGTGGGACAAGTTTCAACTTGTAGACGGAACTTGCTAAATCTCCAGTGGCTAGGTGTTAACAAAAATAATCTTGGAACTAATTCATCCAAGGAGTTGGATTTCTTAAAATCTCTGGAAAATTGCACCAAACTGGAAGCACTAAGTTTTGTTGAAAATAATTTTGGAGTTACTTTACTTGATTCCATAGGAAATTTATCGAAGAAACACAAAGTTCTCTATCTTGCTAGGAATCAAATATTAGGAAATATTGTTGAATTATTGAAGAATCTCAACCACCAAAGTATTTTTTGTTTATAGAGCAACTTGTTCATAGGTAAGTTCCCCTTTATTTTGGTTACTTTCAAGAGTTGAAGGGTTTTTACTTGTCTGTAAATAGATTGCCTAGAACAATTCCATCCTTTATAGCCAACAATACTGGATAAGTCCCACTTTCGGGCTAAATTGGAAGGAACCATTCCATCGAGTTTTGGAAACTGTATAAGTTTGCAACAATTAGCTATTACTAAAATAATCTTCACGGATCAATCATTCCTTCTTCCCAATTGTTTGAACTCTACTTGTTACAAAACTTAATAACTTGCATCCTACTTAAGGAAGTAGGCAACTTGAAAATTATTTATAATTTGGATGTCTTTGAAAATAATGTCTAATGAGGTTCTTCCACCCATTGGTACTTGCTTGAATATGCAAGGTAATTCATTTCAAGAGAGCTTACTTGCATCTTTAGTTTCCTTGAAACTTCTTGACTCTTTAGATATTTGACAAAATAGTTTGTGAGGATTAATTCCTAAAAATATAGAAAAACTCCCTTGCTATATTTGAATGTTTCTTTTAATAATTTAGGGAATTGGTACCGACAAAAAGAATCTTCATAATGTTAGCACAATATCAATGTATGAAAAAAAAAGAATTTTTGTGGGGGTATTCCAACATTGCAACTACTAGCTTGCTAAAATAGAGTTATTAAACAAGGAAAATCAAAAGTTATTAAAGTAGTAGCCCCAATTATGTGAGAAGTTTTATGTCTTGTTATGTTTGCATTATTTCTTGATCTTTATAGGGGGGAGAAATTTGGAAAGAATCATATCCTACACCCTTAGAAATTGATCCATGCCAAAGGTTTCTTATAAGGAGCTTTATTAGGCAATTGTAGGATTTTCTCACAACTTAGTTAGTTCTGGTAGTTTTGGCTTGGCTATAAAGGAATTCTTTGATCCAAAAGAAAAGAAGATTATTGTGAAGGCCTTGAACTTTCAACAAAGAGGAGCTTCCAAAAAGCTTTGTGATGGAGTGCAATGTCTTAAGAAATGTACCGCATCAAAACTCGGTTAAAATTTTCACATGTTGCTTTGGTGGGGACCACAATAGTAATGAATTTAAGGCTCTAGTATTTGATTTCATGGAAAATGGAAGCTTAGAGAAATGGTTACATCCAAATAGACTAAATGGAGATCAATCTAAAAAGCTAGACCTTTTTCAAAGACTAAATATTACAATTGATTTTGCTTCTACATTACATTATCTTCATAACCTTTGTAACCTACTGATCATCCACTGCAACCTAAGTCCAATCAATGTTCTTTTTGATAATGAAATAGTTGCTCATGAAGGAATTTAGCATAATGGGAATAAGGGGTTCTATTGGCTATACTACTCCAAGTAAATAAGTTATGTAGATTTAAAATTTTCAAGATAGTATCTCCTTTATATCTTAATGTATGTTTAAACATATATGTCAAAAAATATAAATAGTTCCTATGAAAAAGAAAAATTGCAAGATGAGTGGTGAGGCACCAAGTAGAAGGAAATGCCTATAGTTAAGAGATATTTATTTTGGGGATGTTCATAAGAAAAAAGGCCAATTAATTTCAACCTACATAACTTTGTTAAAATGGCTTTGTCAAAAAGACTTGTGCAAATTGTTGACGTTAAGCTTCTTAGTGGAAAAGTAAGTAAAGCAATGATTGCAATAGAAGAAGATAACTACAGTCGTGTTGATCTTGATGATATTAAGGTAGAAGAAGAAATAAGCTATATTGGAAACCTAAATGAGATGAATGCTAGGGTGCAAGAATCCTTAGTTTTAATATTGGCCTTGCTTATTCATTGGAATTGCTAAAAGAAACACTAAATATGGAGTATATCACCAATGAAAGATACCATATTAGAAGTTCCTTTTCTTGACATTGGGATCCATGGATGAAGACCAAGTACGGTAAAGTAGAATATGAAAATTTGATTTGGCAGTTTTCTTAATGATAAACAACAGCATATTTAGATTGCTTTCTATTCACACTACAATTCAGTTAGTTTATAATTCACTTGGTTTAATTTTCTATAGCTATGGTTTTTGGAGTGGTTGCTTTCAATTTTTTTAATCTTTGAATTCTTTAGTTTCTCTACATAGAAAACTTGATTAGCTCTTATTTTTTCAAGAATAGGAAGATGTATGAAGGAATCAAGTTGCCAAATAAGTCTCCTTTACAATGCCCATGTTAAAAGTATGATTTTCTATTTTTTTTGTATTCGAAGTTTCTTTTGCTTTTAAAATTTTTGGACCTATTTAAGACAAAATCTTTTCTTAAGGAACAGCCTCATGCAAGACAATGTGCTTCATTTTGTTTTACATCCTAAGCATCTTTCCTGTCTCTTCAACTTGACTTTCGAGGTTTTTATAAAAAGCCTTTACCCTTTGAATTAGGGTTTCCATTATTAAATTATTTCCATACTTTGGTGTGGTGTGCAATTTAGTTTCATCTTTGGCGTTGCAATCCATAGCAATGGAGGATATTTTTTAGGAATTTCTTCCACAAATATGATTGCTATTTGTAGTTCTATTTTATAGTGTTAAAGATTGACGATTTTCTCTCTATGATATATTTTTCCTACATAATAGGATGCTCAAGGTATTTTTCCTATATTGTAAGATACTAGGGTTTCCTTGTATGAGCCTTACTTCTATTATATATAGTTTCTTAAGTTAAAATGTTTTCAATATAGCTGCACACTAAGAGTTCTTTTCTCTACGGCTTTGTTTTCTCTTGTAACTAGTTTTGCTTTTGCTTAATCAATAAATAATTTTTTCTTCCAAATGTGCAATAGTTCATTGAATTCTTTATGGTATTGAGAGCCAAAGATTTTGTTGGGTTCTTTTCTTAGTTTCTATTCACATTATTGAGCCGTGCGCATAAGGAGAATGACTTTCTCTCTCAAAATTTAAGAAAAAGGTGCGGCAATGGCTTTTCTCTCTCTATAAGGTTCTTTTATTTTGGTTTAATTCTCTTGGTATTCTCAATTAGCAAGAAAGTTCAACTTTTTGGCATTCTAAGTTTGGGTTTCTTGGAATTGCCAATTTTTTGTCTTTTTTCTTTGTTAACTAAACAAAGCAATTAGTTCTTTTGTTGGTTTCCTTGATCTTGCCACCATTTTGTCCTTTTCTCCAACAAAGCTACGAGGATTATTTTCTCTCTATTCTGACAGAAAGAAGATGCAATCTTTATTTGGTTGCAATAGGAACTCATTACTTGGTTTTCTCTTTCATTCTAACAGAAAGGTGCAACCTTTATTTGGTATTTTCTCTCTCTTCGACATAAAGAATTGTGCTTTGTTTATTGGTTTTGACTTTGATGTCCACACTAAAAACTTAGTATTTTCTCATCTTCTTTTTGCTTTCGCGCTTTGTTACTATTTTGATTTGCTATTGTGGTTTGGATATTGTATCGAACTATTACTTTTCTTAGATATTTCCTGATACAAGCAGTTTCGAGACTTTTTTGGTTTTGTCATGGCTACCGAGTCAAATCCTTTTCAGCCACCGGTTACTCCATATGTTGCTCCTCATGCTCAGAAAACTCACCAAGAGAAGGGGGATCAATCAAGTTCTAAATCGGATCATCATAAAGGTTATGTTTCCCCAATTCCAATTATCATAGAATTGAACGATCTTGTATATCTACCGCCTGGTGACACCAGCAGAGCTTCTTTGGTGGGTTTCAAACTCAATGTCTTCATTCATTATGTTGTTTGGATTTCTGCTATGAAACTTGTCCTTCTTTCTAAGAACAAGTTGGTATTCATGGATGGAAAAAACCCTACTTCGGTTTAAAATTTACCTTATTTGCCTATCTGGGAGTGTTGTAATGTGATTTGTCTTTCTGGGATCCTCAATTCACTATCTGGGTTGCTCCATGAGGGCCTAATCTACATAGTCAATGTTGTCGATCTTTGGAAGGAACTTTGTACTCGTTACAACCAGGTCGACCTGACCTAAATTTACGACCTTTTAAATGAATTGAGCTCCACAAAGCAATCAAATGGATCAATTGCGGGCATTATGGGATGAGTATGCAGCATTGATGGCTCTGGATTTTCCAGAAATGTCCAAAACCGACAATTGGAAACTTCATCAAGAATGCATGAAGTTTTATCAATTCTTGAAAGGACTAGATGGTCGTTTTCTCATCTTAAAGCCAATATTTTACTCATAAGGCCACTTCCTGACGTTTTGCAAGCTTACTCAATTGCCAACAATGCGGAATATCGATATGGAGGACCAAAGAAGACGATTGGTGACTTTTAAGCTTTTACGGCAACCTATGGGACCGACAAAACAAACTAGTCCACATCTAAGCCATTTGTTGTAGCGCCTGGGCCTAACTAGTCAACTAGGACAACATCTTTACATAATGAGAACCACACATTGTTTTCATTCAAAGCAAGGCAAAATGATGTCATCTAGGGTTTTTGGTAAGCCCAAATGTAAGCATTGTGGACGTAAAGGGCACCACATGAAAATTTGTTATCTTCTTAAGGGGCCTTAATGTGAGCATTGTTAGCTTTTTGGACAGAAGAAGAAAGCATGTTATAAGCTTAATGGCTAACCTCCTAGTCACAAGAATTTTGTTGGTAACTCTACTATGAATCTTGCCACTATTGAGTCTAGTCATTGCACTTTTACACCAAAGCAATATGACCGCATTATCCATTTGATCAAGGAAGACTATGGTAGGACCTCTCATGATAATGGAGCAGGTATTCTAGAATCTTTTGCTTACATTTGGATTATTGATAACTCTATATTTTATAGAGTTAATATTAGTATTTTAGGTAATGTTCAATATGGTTTTTATTAAATTATATTTGTATTTTATTATATTTATTCATATTTTGTTATTTTATGTAGCAAACCCAAAATAGAAGAAAAACAAGAAAAAGAAGCAATAAATCATGCAAAAGAAGTGATCAATGTTCATTAAGCACGTAAGAAGCAAGATAAAAAGAAAAAAAGAAGGAAAAGAAAGGAAACACAGAGGTTATTATATAGAAGAGAGAGAATGGGATTTTGGATTTTGGTTGTAAATTGTCGAAAGGAGCATGAATTAAACAAAAAAGAAAAAAAGAAAAGTAAAACGAGGAAAGAGAAAAGCTGTCTCGGTGGATAAAGAGAAACCAAAAAAAGAGAGAGAGGGAGGTCGTGAAAGAAAGGGCGGTCATGCGAAAGCTGACTGACCCAAGAGAGAGAAAGTTCCATCCAACATTATTTTCCGGCAAAAGAAAAGTCTAGAACATGTGAACGCCATCTGGACCTTCTTCTGACACATTTACCAACGGTTTTGGTGTTTTTTGGTGGTGGGTGAGAACTTACACGGAAATAGTTAGATCTTGTCTATTTTCTCCAGACTTGGTGGCCAAAAGGTAGATCTGAGCACTTTGTGTAGATTTTCAAGTAGACTTAAGGCATTCTGTGCAGATCGACGGCGGCACGTGGTGGGGCGTATCACCGTCATTCTGTGCGTGACGGCTTGTGGAAGCTCGTTTTTCTTCCACTTTTTAGATAGCTCCTCCTCTACCCCTTGATGTGCAGATTTGTGCAACTTTTTTGTGATTTGAAGACATTTTGGTGATAGCTTTAATATTTTCAATTTACAGAATGTTTTATTCATGTTTTTGCAGTGATTTAATTTGTGTAAATATGTTGTTTTAGTTCAGTTTGTTAGAGCTACGATGAAACTTGATTATGAAGTATGAATGTTATGATTATTTATGTTTTATGAGTTATTTTATGAATGTAAAGTTGCATGTTACGGAGTTTAATATTTTTAGGTGATTAGCTACCACTTAAATGATCTGATTTGCATATTAATGACCGACAAGAGATAGCATGCAATTACTTCATGTAATATACAACCATAGATTAATATGGATAAACATATACCATATGATTTGTGTGGTTTTAGGTATAAACTAGAATATTCACAAATCTTAATGCACTTAGTTCATTTAGTTCATGGGTAGAAATATAGTGAGTTAATGAGCTAAGTAGGTTCACTATACCTAGACATAGGATAGTGAATAAATTAGGAAATTCCGCTATCGCATGAGTAGAATTAATCTTGCTAGCATGAATGATCGACATTTGTATCTAGTAATTAGGTGAAATCGGATGCTCTAGCATATTTCTTTAATTAAGCTTAAGTTAAATTTAGTTATTTAGTCCATGTTTAATCACTTTGATTTGCTAGATAAACTTTACGAGTTGTTCAACGTTAGTTATTAGTTGGTATAGTAATCACCAGTCCTTGTAGGACGATACTCTTATTCATCATTATATTACTTGTTTAACATGGACACTTACATATAGAATTTCACCGAACAATTATAGATAGTAGGGCTAGTGATCAAATTATTGCCAATTTTAATTGCTTAGAATTTCCAGTTAAATGCATGTCTAAGTCTAGATCTATTAAACTACCAAATGGATAACTAACCCAAGTCACCCACATTGGTTCCATAACCCTAGTTGATGGTTTGAAATTACACACTGTACTTTATTCTCATGATTTCAAATATAATTTGTTATCCATAGCTAAATTCATTGTTGAGAATAATTGTATAGTGATTTTCTATGTTGATTTGTGTGTGTTTCAAGACCTTTTGAAGGGTGATGTCAAAAGAATTAGTAGAATGCGACATGGACTTTATTTTTTCTTGCATCCTAGGAATAAGCTTGTTAGCAAAACTTTTGGTACTACACCAACCCTTTCAATTACTTTAACATCTAATGACCTTAATTTTCATTTATGACATTTGAGACTTGGTCACATGTCTTTATCTAAATTTAAATTTTTGAATGATTTTAAAGATTTTTTGTGTTCTGAATTTCATTGCTCAGTTTGCCCTCTTGTTAAGAAAACACGTGATCCACTCACTGTTTGTACTAAAAATATCAAAAATATTTTTGATTTAATCCATGTGGACATTTGGGGACCATATCATGCCCTAAATCATGATATGAGACTTAATGATTTTTCACGAGGGACTTGGACTTTCCTCATAAAACATAAGACTAAAATAGTTTCACATGTGTAATGTTTTTTTAACACAATTCAAAATCATTTCAACATTAGAATCAAACGCATTCATTCTGATAATGCAACTGATTTATTTAATCCTTCATGTGACAAATTGTTTTCCTCACGGGGTATAATGCATGAAAGTTTATGTGTATATACTCCGTAATAGAATGGTGTGGTAAAACGTAAGCATCACCACTTATTAGATATTGCACAAACATTAAAATTTCAAAGTCACATACTCAAATGTTTTTGGGGTGAGGGTATACTTACTATCACACATATTATCAATTGCATTCCTTATTTAGTCTTACATGGGAAATCTCCTTATGAAGTGATTCATGGAAAACTCCTGACCTCTCTAGACTCCGAGTTTTCAGTTGTCTTTGTTATGCTTTAGTAGTGGGGCACAAAGACAAATTTTATCCTCGAGCTATTCCTAGTATTTTCATGGGATATTCTTTTAAGCAAGAAAGGAATAAACTTTATAACATTGAAAGAAATAAATTTTTTGTGAGTTGTGATGCTCACTTTCATTAATTTTTTTTGTTTTTTACAAACATAGAGACTAGGTCCCATTTTTCAGAATTCCCTATGATGTCATCTCAAGATGAGGAACCAGCACAACAAGTTATCAAAATTAACCCTAATTCACATGCTTAGGTAATACCTCATTCACAATCAGATCCCATTCATGATATTACCACTTATAATACACAAGATATTACCATTTCCAATATATCAAGCAACCAATCGAATGATTCTACCTTAAAGATTCTAGATCCTCCTTCTACATCACCTCTTGTTTTTACTTATGATGAGATAGATGATGATACTTTCTTACCAACCATGCATGATCTCATAGCCCCTCCATCACTTCCTAGACGATCTACTAGAATTTCTAGGCCACCTATATGAACTCAAGATTATGTCTGCAACAACGTTGTCAATCCATCCATACAGTATTCCATCTCTAATTATGTATCTTATACACATTTACCCATTTCACATCAACACTTCATAGCAACCATTTCACTTAGACAAAACCCTTGTTCTACCATGAAGCAGTTAAGGTTCTAGATGGCGAGATGCCATGGATTAGGAAATGAAAGCATTAGAATTAAATGGAACATAGGAACTGGTAAACCTACCACCATAGAGAAAACCCATGGGATGTAAATGGGTATACAAGATTAAGTATCATGCTGATAAGAGTATTGAGCGCTTTAAGACTCATCTAATAGCAAAAGGTTATAGTCAGACAGAAATGATTGATTATCATGAGACTTTCTCTCCTACAGTAAACTTGGTGACAATTAGAAGTCCATTATCTATTGCTTCACAACATAAATGAACCATTCAACAAATAGATGAGGAAGCATATATGAAACCACCACTTGGGAGTCCTTTTGAAGGGGGGTCCAAAGTATGTTGGTTGAGAAAATATTTATATAAGTTAAAGCAAGCTTCACGATAGTGGAATGAGAAGTTTACAGAAGCTCTAATGTCTAATGGTTATCGATAGTCGCTGTACAACTATTCTCTTTCCATTAAAGGACAAACTGGTAATATTATTTTAATGCTATATATATGGATGACATCTTAATCATTGGTGATGATACACAAGAAATTAAGACTTTGCAAGCTTATTTTCATTCTACATTTTGAATCAAAGATTTAAAAGAACTCAAGTATTTTCTTAGAATTGAGATCCTTCGAGATTCAAATGGCATGCATCTTTGTCAACGTTAGTATATCTTAAAATTGATTTTTGAATTAGGATTGTCAGCTATAAAGTCTATTGGAAATCTTGTGGAGACAAATGTTTTATTCACTAGCTTAAAATATGATGAGCGAGTTCATCTACAAATAGATGATCCACCATTTGAGAAATCTTGAGTTATCAGCAGTTGATTGGTAAGTTAAATTATCTTGATATAACATGTCCTAACATAGCTTTTCCAGTACACCTCTTAAGTTAGTTCATGCATGCTCCCAAGAGATCCCACTGGGAGACAACTCTCTACATTGTTAAGTATCTCAAAGGAACAGTAGAGGCTTGGTTTATTCTTTCCTTTAGATGGTGATTTTCTCTTGCAAGCTTTTTGTAATGCTAGTTATGCAAAATGCCCTATGACACTAATTCCACTATTGGCTTTTGTTTTTCACTTGGATATTTAGTAATTTCTTAGAAAAGTAAGAAGCAACCAGTTGTGACTCTTTCTTCAATAGATGCTGAATATAGGGCCATGACAACCATTACTTGTGAGATTGTTTGGGTGATTGGTCTATTAAAAAATATAGGAATTAGTGTTTCACAACTAGAATTGTTATACTGTGATAATGAGGTAGTGCAAAAATTGGCAGAAGACCCAATCTTTCATCACAAGACCAAGCACAGAGATGTTTCTTGTCACTTTATTCGAGAAAAAATACGTCATGTTTTAATTAGTATAGCACATGTTGGGAGTGGTGACCAACATGCAGATATTTTGTTTTTTTTTTTTTGTTTTTTTGATGAATATGTGAGTTTATTCATCGAAGAATAAAAGATAATACAAGAGCTTAGGGGCATACCCCAGCATTACAATTCATCTAGGAAAAGATAGAGTTTGGAATTCTCCAACTAAGACTCAACAAAACATTTGCTTGGGAGAGTTTAATATTTCTAAATAAGGAAGCTCTTCCACGGACTACTCTCCTGATTTTAGCTAACAACATTGAAATATCAATAGACTTATTCTGAAAACGTCTACGATTACGTTCTAACCATATACAATAAAGACACGCTAAGAAAGAAAGCTTGAGAAGTTTTGCAGCTAGATCCTTTCCCTTAGTTGCTTTAATCATCCATTGCAATTCAGATTCCCAATCAAGGATGACCTTACGAATACCTTGTTGAGCTAAAATACTTCTCCAAACCTGGTTAGTCCAAGTGCACTGAAAGAACAGATGAGATCTATTTTCATAGTTAGATCCACAAAAATCACAATGCAAATCAATTGAGGGAAGCCATCGGGAAACCACTGCAGCCGTAGGTAGTTTGTCTCTACATATGAGCCACCCAATGAAGTTATGTTTACTGATTCCTCCTGACCAGATCAAATTATACCATTCAACCTCAGAGCTCACTTGACGTAACTCCTTGTACGTTTCCTTACAGGAATAGGAAGGCTTGGATAGAGTAGAGGTTAAAGTTTGGCGTAACTTTAGAAGACCTCTCCAACTCCATGCCATAGTTCCCTTAATGTCAAGATCCATAATTGAATTTCCCCTGCATTTAGTACTATGAATCCACTTACTCCATAAAGATGAATTAGGGCAATTTATGAGATTCCAGAGAGATCGCCCCAACAAAACTTTATTCCATACTTTAAGGTTTAGTAATCCAAGACCCCCTTCCTTTTTTGGTGAACAAACAACTTGCCAAGCAACCTTATGAGTTTTATGATCTTCTGAGTGGCCTGCCCAAAGAAAGTGTCTTATCTTCTTCTCAATCTCATAGATGGTTTGTTTTGGGAGAAGGAACATTTGCATCCAAAAAGTACAGATAGAAGTAAGAACTGTTTTAGCCAATTGTAGTCTTCCTGCATAGCTAAGGTATTTCATTCCCCATCCATCAATTCTTGCCATGATTTTCTCTGACAAAACTTTGCAATCCGTGTAGGTAAGTCTTCTTGTGATAAGAGGAACACCAAGGTATCTAATAGGGAGTCTACCTTCGGAGAAGGGGATATGGTCTAGTATCAAAAGCTTTTCTTGTTCAGTAATCCCTGAAAAAAATATCTGACTTTTGCTTGGATTATACTGCAATCCTGTGAGTGTTGCAAATTCCTCCAAAGCTTCAGTGAGACATAGTACTGAATTAACATCCCCATGAGCAAATAAAAACAAATCATCTGCAAAACAAAGGTGAGTGATTCTCTCTTCCTTACATCTCCAATGATATTTGAAAGTAGAGGTGGAAACTTTCTCAATAATTATCCTATTAAGGATCTCCATGACAAGCACAAACAGATAAGGAGATAAAGGATCTCCCTGCCTTAATCTATTAGTACCCTCAAAATAACCTACATGCTCACCATTGAAATTCACAGAGAATCTAGTGGTAGTGATGCATTGGCTAACTAGTTCAAGTAAGGTTTGAGGAGTGTGAATAGCTTGGAGAACCCCCAATATAACATCCCATTTAACCATATCATAAGCTTTCATAAGATCGATCTTAATGGCAACACGCTTTCCTTTATCTCCTTTGTGGTAATTATGAAGCAATTCTTGACAAAGCATAATATTTTCAGAGATTTGACGACCCCTGATAAAAGCAGTTTGGTTTTGGCTAATCACTTCAGGGAGAATAAGACTTATCCTCTCAGCAAGTAGTTTTGAGATCACTTTATATAACACATTACAGCAGGCAATTGGTCTAAAGTCCTTCATGCAACTTGGGTTAGGGATTTTGGGAACTAGGCAGAGCAAAGTAGCATTGATAGCTTTCAGTAGTTTCTTGGATGAGAAAAAATCTAGCACCGCATCTTCTATATCATGCCCGATAATTGACCAAGCTTTCTTGTAAAAGAGACTATTGTATCCATCAGGACCAGGAGCTTTGAAATCATGAAAACCCCAAAGAACTCTCTTTACATCAGCACGTTCAATAGCAGGTAGATTCAACATTTCATTCACATTCTCATGGAATAAGGAAGAATACCTTCCAGTGAAAAGGTTATTTGAATGAGAATTTCCAAGTACATTCTGGTAATAAGTAGTGATAGCTATCCTCAAGGCTTCATCATCATAAATAGTAGATCCATCTTCTAGAACTATATGAGAGATTCTATTTTGAGCTCTTCTACGCATTAAAGATGAGAAGAACATTCTACTATTATTATCTCCCTCTTTCAGCCAGATATTTCTCGATTTTTGTTTTAAAAGAATTTCTTCATATTTACTCAGAGCAATCAATTTTTCCATTTTCATTCTTTCCTCAATACGCATATCTGTATCAAAGGGGTCATCTTGTAACTTGAGTTGAGCTTGCTGTAATTGTTCTCTCGCCACCTTAACCTTCTGATGCAAATCACCAAATTGGGCTAAATTTAGCTTTCTAAGGGGAAACTTTAATGCGTTTAATTTCTTCACAACTTTGTACATTTTAGTACCACTGATTTCTTGCTGCCAAACATGATTAACAGTTTCCGTAAAGTCTGGACTAGCTGTCCAAAAATTAAAGAATCTGAAAGGTGCTTTTTTCCTTTTATGAGTGGTATCTAGCTTAACCAAGGAAGGAGAATGATCCGATAACATAGGGGGCAAAAACTCAATCGAAAGTTTATCAAATTTGAGAATCCCTTATGTATTTAGTAAAGCTCTATCAATCTTGCTTGCTCTAAGATTCTGGGATGAACTTTTGTTTGACCAAGTGAAAATAGAACCCATAAAAAAAGGTTCCAACAATCCCAATTTCCCAATCATATCATTTAAATCCTCCATGCCCCTAGTCCATTCAACATTTGGCCCAATTCGTTCATCTACATGCCGAATTTCATTAAAATCACCCACTAATAACCACGGAGTGCTAGCAATATTTTGAGAAGAGAAATACTCAATATTTGCCCATAGTTCCCTACGTTCAGATTCCAAGTTGCTTGCATAGATAGCAGATATGAAGAAAGGAGGTAAACCTAACTTATTGATGCGACAATGAATGACTTGAGATGAAGTACCTTGGATTGAAAGTTGTAGTTCGGATGATTTCCATAAGATCCATATTCTTCCCACACTAGAATGCAAATAATTGTGAGAGTAATTCCATTCATCAAACATATTCTTCAGGACAAGACTCGCATTTCCTTCTTTAACTCTATGCTCTATCAAAATAATAACATGTGGAGCTTGAGATAAAACAAAATTAACTACTTCTCTTTGTTTAGGGCTTTTGTTGAGGCCCCTTACATTCCATGATAAGATATTCATTGATCTGGAGGTTTTTCTCCTTTCTCCCCTGCATCAAGGTTACCACGAAGATCTGTAATCTCATAACAAGAGGTCTGATTTTCATTAGCATTAGCAAGCTGAGAAAATCTATTTTCTGAGATAAGTTCACAATTATTATCCTTCTTCTTCCTAGGACATTTCTTTTTATTGGTTACAACTATAAAATCAGAATTGTTTCCTTGAGAGGTAGCAATATTAGGCTTAATAATCTTTGCCTGAGCAATAGCATTGTCCTTAAGCACTGGTGAATTTGTCTTCTCTACTGTAGCAACTGGTTCCTGAACATCTTCTTTTTGGTTGACCTGCGGCCCTTCACTCTTTTTGGGGATCCATATATTTTTCTTTATAGTGCAATCTCTATGCCCAAAACAGTTGCATTTCTTACACTTAGGAGGGATCCAACCATATTCCACAGTAATCTCAAACACTTCATTATTTCCCATATCAATATCAAAATTCAGAGGAAACTCACTATCAATATCCATTAGAATACAAACTTTGGCATACGATAGCCGTAACCTTTGTTCAGTAGCTTTATCCATATATAAAGGTTTACCCAGCACGCTACTAACATGACTCATACCAATCTTATTCCATAGAGCATGGGGAACGTTAAACAACTTAACCCAAATAGGAACAGCAGATATTTTGGCCTTCTCTAATCTGATACAAGGATGCCATTTTTGAAGAAATAAAGGTTTACCCGCAATGTCCCAAACTCCAGTTTCCATTACTTCTTCTAATTTCTGGATATTTGAAAACCGAAAGAAAAAAAACCCATCCTCGGTGGCAGTAACATCAAGTAAGTTATCCTTACCCCACAATTTTTCAACAATTCCTTTTACTGCATAAAATGAAGTATAGGCATTCAAAAAATAACCAACAAGGCAATTGGCAAAATGCCTTTTACCCTCCTCAATTGCTTCAAGGGGAGGTTTCACAATGATTCTTTTTCCCTTCTCGATAGGGGGAAGGTAATCTAATTTAGCCATCTGATTTGTTGAACCCATGGCAATTTGTTTCCAATTCATGCCAACATTACTAGCCACACTAGGAATCACTTTATCCACATGCTGTATGATTTCTACTTTTTCATTACTAGCAATTTGGGAAGCAATTTCATCAAATACGACCTCAAATGAATTATTTAAGTCAGAAGAAGCAACAGAGGTACCTGGTTTTGTGACATCTAAGATAATCTCTTCATTGCTTGGCTTTGGAATAACTCTTCCAATTTCCACCTTTGAGGATGTACTACGTGTTTTCCCACTTCTAGTACCCACCATTGACGCTAATCCAAGTGAGCTAAGAGCTCGTCTTTGAGGAACGGCAGATTCTGGGCAAAATCGACTAGCAACTTGTACCATAAGCTACGGCCTAGGGAGAGTCTAATTGATGATAGAAGGTAATAGTAAAACCCTCATTCACCGTCTCCCACATGAAGGCCACTAGCAAGGTTTAAGCTAGTGCATGAGTAAGTAAAAGGGAAGGTTTTAGAGAGGCTTATTGAGGGAGAGAAGGTAGGGACAGGGAAATGATTGAGGGGAGCCTGCGGGGTTTGCCGGGGGGGGGGGGGGGGGGGGGGGGGGGGGGCGCTGTGGGGGGGGGGGAGGGGGGATCTGCGGGGTGGGGGGGTGCGCTGCGGGGGCGGGATCTGAGGGGGGGGTGCCGGCGCTGTGGGGGGGGGGGGGGGGGTGGGCGCGGTGGGGGGGGGGGAAGGGGGGATCTGCGGGGTGGGGGGGTGCGGGCGCTGCCCGGGGGGGGTGGGCGCTGTGGTGGGGGGGGGGGGGCGCTGCGGGGGCGGGATCAGTTGTTACTTCTTCAAAGGGGGGGGGTGCCGGCGCTGCAGATATTTTGACCAAGGCTTTAGGGACAAATCAACACAATATCTCCTTAGCCAGCTTGGGGTCTACACTTAGACTTCTTTCGACCCTCAACTTAAAGGGAGCTGTTGAAGATTGATAGTTTTCTTTCCATGATATATTTTTCCTATATTATAGGATGCTCAAGATATTTTTACTATATTGTAGGATATTAGGGTTTCCTTATATAAGCCTTACTTCTATTTATGTATAGCCACACACCAAGAGTTCTTTTCTCTATGGCTTTGTCTTTTCTTGTAACTAGTTTTGGTTTTCCTTGATCAATAAACAAGTTTTTCTTCCAAACATGCAAGAGTTCATCAAATTCTTCATATGGAGTGGAGATGCACAGTGAATCACTTGCACAATTCTGGTTGTTAATCATGGTTATGTAAAAATGAACCTGGATTTTATTTGGGATTGATTGGTGGTGAAGAAGCTTTTGGGCATCTCTAAAGACGTGGATTTTGCCGTGTGCTGCAGCATGATGTAAAACAGCATGCATGCGAGTGATGGTCTTTGTTTGCTGAAGCTGATTAGCATTGCCGGACGATGGAGCTTCAAACGAGCCCAGACGCCATGCAAGTGACAGAGAGAATAAACCGTTCACGTGCAAAAGCTTTCTTTTCCGGCCAGAAGAATCATAAGTTTTGATCATTTTATATAATAGTGAGTTATGTGACACAAAATTATTACTTTTAAGTAATCCAAATAGTCTCATTCCAATAATTGTATTCCACTTACGATTGTCCTCGCTTGCTGTTTTGAATAGTATTATTTGATTAAAATGGCATAGAATGAGGTTGTTTCTCTACACAGAAAAATAATTGGAGTTTTCAAAACTCTGTTTGTTATGAATTTAAATATTATTTGTTTGTGTTATTTTATTTAACAAAGTTCATAAAAAGAGCATATGTCAATCTTATAAATGATGAAAAGTATATATACTCCATGTAGTAGTTAGTAAGACCAAGCCTATAAGGGTTGCGAGCAACACGTAGTCTCTAGGAGCTTGTTAACGAGACATAATGCCTACGAGTTTTTAATTTAATTTATGTTGTTGGGTAAGACTTTATAAGTAATTCACTTATCTTTTGTTGATTTGTCACACAAAATTGTATAAATAAAGGAAAATGATGTAATCCGGGATAATAAAAAATTATAATTGTGTTTTAAGTACTTTGACATTAGTTTTCCTCTAACAAAATATTTGAACGTTAGTTTCCCTAAAAGAAAAAGAACCATATTTCTACTTCTTTTTTTCAACTTATTATTCAAAATGATTAAAAATAAATAAAAGGATAATCTTTATTGACAATATCCAAAATTGTTTAAAGATTCCAACTATAGGCATTCCTTTGCATTATTCTTTCTATTATTTATACATATGCTCGTATTATGAATTGAGCTATCAGGGGCTAAATCAAGATAGGATATTATAATTCAATACTAGAATTCTTCCAAATTTTCGTCTTCTTTTTTTTTTTTTCCCTTTCTTTTATATCATTTCTTGATAGCTTTGAGTCTCTCTCTCTCTCTCTCTCTCTCTCTCTCTCTCTCTCTTCTTCCTTTTTTTTCCCTTGGAAAATAATCATTAGGTCCACTTATGAACAAACATGTAACTTAGTTGCGAACAAAGCTATTTAACATCTGAAAATAAATGAATTAAAAAAAAAATCACTAGGTCCACATGTACCAGGCTGACGTCACAGTACAATCCAACTAGTGTAGGATTGATTTCTAACTCAATATGCAGTGGAGTAAGACAAAACTTGATTCTAAAATATACTAGACAAGACAAGAAAGAGATATGGGCAAGAAACACAAAATTTCATTTAGTAGGGAGAAAGTTATAAGCTTTTAAAGTTGACACAAAAAACTACTTAATTTTCAGTTTCTACAAAAATTGAGTTCTCTCTAGAGACTTTTCTCTTCCATTTTCTAATACAAACCTTGAATTTATAGAAAAACATTAAACACTAGAGACATAAGACTTTATCTTCAAGAGATTTCCAGATTATTTTATAGTTGTTTTCATGTGAATAGAATGATTATAAGATAGTATACAATTTGTTGTCAAATTTTGCAGGTTTAAACTTGGCTACTGTTGTTGCATCCGTTTTTTACTTCAAACTCTTATCTTCTTATCTTCTTAGTTGTTTGATAAGGATGGACTACCAACAACCAGGCCTATAACATTTTCCTGCTTGCTTGGGCTGATAACACCCTTCTTTTGTGGGTTTCCTTGTATTCTTATGTTAGCCTTCGACAGCTTTGAAAATCACCTAACCTCACTTTTCGTAAACTTCGACAGAAGCCCAAACATCAACGAGTATGAGACTGCATCACAAACACAAAGAATGCCTCCACGCCGATTATACTGAAGAAGATTGCGGCGACGGTCCAACCGGCGAAAGAGATATCCGAGTAATGTTGCGCCAGGACAGCATATGTGGCCATAATAAATGCCCCCACCATTGCTATCAAGCCCAGCACAATGCAGCGGGTGGCGGACGTGGCAATGCTTCTGCGTAAGGCCTTGAAAACCGTCCCACTAAGAAGGGGTAGTGGCAAGAGCATGTGGACAAAGACAGCCCAGCTGAATAGCAAGAAAGCAAAGGTATTTGCAAACACGAATGCTTTGAAAGCCGTATTTCTCGCAAGAGTTGCAATACCTGGGCTCTTTTCTGTATTGAAACCCCCTGGCGTGGTAATACTTGCTTGAAAAGTCACAGTTGTAATAAGGGTGGCCACTACCAAATGGGCTACGTGAGCTCTCTGCTCCATGCGAGTTTCGGCCCCTCTGCCCTTATACTCGGTCTCCTCCTCCTCGGTCCCCTCCTCCCCTGTCTCCTCCTCCTCGTTGTTTGGTTTCGCGATGTAATCTTTGCCCGTTAATACTCTTCGAGATGGTCGAAGATGGCGGTTGCTCCTCTTTAGACAATTCATCCCTCGTTTCTGTAACATTTATTAAAGTGATTTGGACCTCGAGGAATTTCCTCATAGCTTGCAAGACAGGAAAAAAAAAACACGTAGAAAGGATAGAACCATGTAAACAGAATCTAAGGAAGAACGACATTTGATCCCTCTCGGGAGAGGAGAGGGGTTAACAACAAAGTACAATCTGCTCCCACTCCGTTATCAGCTTCAATAATTTTTAAGTACTTAAAATAAATCGAAATAAAATGGCATTTCCATATCAAACCTTGAAATTAGAGCTCTTGTTGGTAGCATTGAAGGGATTAGACTAGATTAACCAACGGACGAACCAGTGGGAATGATGAGCAAGATTGTGCAAAATGAAAATATAACAATTGGCAATGGGACATATTAAAAATTATTGATGAAACTGGAGAGTTACATAAAGGAGATGATATGCATCTAGAAGTTTAGATCAGAACAATCTATAAAGAAAAAGAAAACAAAAGCATTCTAATTTACAAAGTTTATATTAGATGCGAAAGAAAAGGAAAAAAATATTTTTATGCTAAAACAAAACTTTTAACTTCTTAACAAAATTGCACAAAGAGTACAGATTACTTATTCAATTTTGTTTTTCCTTTCCCATTTTCATTGATGAAAGTGAGCCATATTTGGTTGAAAGTGTCAATAATTAGCATGTCCATATTTTTTCAATTATGTACTTTATGGAATTGAAATTATGAAGAGAGAGTTGTACCTTCCTTACTTTTTTTATCATTTAAAAGCTTACTAAAAAATGAATTCTTTAATATAACATCATCCATCCTTTCTCCTAATCGTTCTTAATTTTTTAGGTGATTTTAGTCAAGCTAGCTTCACTACTTGTCTTTGTTTTTTGGCCTGTCAATTGTAGAGAGAAACTTAAATCACGGGTATTAAAATAGCCTCGCCTCAAGGTCTTTTAAAAAAAAAAAAGTAAATTAAATAGATAACGGTTTTGGTGTAAGAGAAATATTATGATGATACCTTATTCGTTGAAAGTTTTCCAATAGCTAAAGCAATGTCCAACACATTGAGATTTTAATTGTTGAAAGCCATCTTGTCAACTCTTGGATGTTGAAGGAGACTCCATGCAGCATGAAACGGAGACTTGAAATGATGGAGGGCTGTATTTCCATTGTCACCCTTTTCATTAAAAAGATTGCTGACAAATGGATACTTTAGTAATAGTCCTGTTGTAAAAAATGGCAATCTGCTTTCCACAGAGAAATGAAGGATGTTCCGACCTTTCTTGTCGATTATTTCGCAACAATCTAGACAGTGTGATAAAATCATACGCACTATCCTACGATTGCTCAATCCAACTGCAACGTGAAGTGCTGTTCTACCCTCAGTGTCTTTCATGTATATGCCACCTGTCCATCACGCCTCAACAATGCTTTTGTTGCCCTCTGACAACCAAAGTACGCAGCCAAGTACGCAGCCAAGTGCAGGGGAGTCCAACCGTTTTGGTCTGGTATTTTGGCTAGAGTAGCAATTTTGTCTAGCAGCTTTTCGATTATTTCTGCAAGAACGCAAATATGCTAAATAAAAAAATTTCTAGATAAAAAAGAGGATAACTTGTGAATTATAGAATAGGAAAACTACTTTAAGATGTTAGTTTAGTCCTGTCGAGACCAATTGTTATATGGTTTCTACCTCATTTGTATAACTTCAAGTTAGTGTTAATCTTAATACACCTTATTAACTAAGAGATAGAAAAACTAAAAAAATTAATTAAATATTACTATAATTAAATATTATAATGTCTAATGCCTTTATTTTCTGTGTACATCTTGAAAAATCTTAGATTTGATATTGTGACATAGTTTTCAACGAAATTATTACATCAAAGCATATTTTGTGCAAATCAACTAGGCTAGAATTTTGAAGACAAGGGAAAAAAAAATAATAAAGGAAGATAAAAGGCAAATGGACGAACCTTCATCATTCCAGAATACTGTGGCATGCAAAGTTGTCCTACCAAGAGGCTCGGTGTAAGCGGGTGAATTGCAAGTGTTTAAAATTTCAAATACCATATCTCGATGGCCTCTCTCAACAGCTGTGTAGAGTAAAGTCTCACCAACATTGTAGGCGGAATATGCAAAATCTGGATCAGAGAGTAAAAGTTTCACCACCTCAAGGTGATTATAACAAACAGCCTCATTCAAGGCAGTGTCCTTCTCTTTGTTCAGCATCCTGAGCATCCCTCTAGTCACATTAATTTGTCTTTCTAGATCTGTACAGGAAACCTCTATGCGTTGAATTAGGGCTTTCACTATGGTAGCATGGCCGTATCTTGCTGCGATGTGCAATGGAGTTTCATATTTGGCATTGCATTTCCATAGAAGCGGTGGACATATATCGAGAATTCTAGCCACAAAGTTTGTTGCTGTTTGTGGTGGCGTTTGTTGGGGTAGGCCAAGATACCGTTACAAAAAATTGGTTCTTAATGATCCTTTTTCTGTAGTATAAAGAGCTGTGAGATAAATATGGAGGATTGTGTTTTTGTTTGGGGTTAATAGGCGGTCAAGAGGATCTTCGGCATTTCTGAAGACCTGGATTCTGCCCTTTGCTGCAGCACAGTAGAAAACATGATCCATGCAAGTGATGGTATTTGTTTGCTGAAGTTGATTTGCATCAACAGATGATGAAGCTTCAAACGAGCCAGCGGACTCCATGCAAAGGATGGTTTCTGTTTACTTAAGCTGATTAGCATCAACAGATGATGGGATCGGCAGGATTCATGCAGGTACTGCTATATCCTACATATTTCTATCAAGATAATTTGTCCCTAAACTAATAGTTTCAGGCCGGAAGAACCACAAGTATTGTTTATTCTAGACAATAGGGCCTGATGTGACACGAAATTATTACTTTAAGGAGTACCAAATTATCTTGAGCCAAATGTTCGATGTATTCTACATATTCCAAAAGAAGAGTGCTTTGTGCTCAAACATTGGCTAAAAAATTATTCGACCACTTGGGGGATTATTAGTAAAACTTGTGTAATATTGAGAGACAAACATAATACACAGAAGAGAAAGTTATGATGTAGGACTCCTTAAAGCAAAGTTTCTTTTTTTTTTTAGAAAAGAAAAAAAACTTTTTTGGCATATTTCTCCATTTATCTATGTCAGTTGGGATTTTCTATTCAATAAAAGCAAAATCCAAAAAGAAACACCTAAACGAATGTGGCATCCAAATCCTTCGATCGGTGAGCCAAAATACCCAATTCCAACCCCCTTTTTTGGGTAAACCTAGAACGAATTCCTCGCCAATTTACAAAGGTAAATATCAAATCCATCAGCAGCATTAGAGAAGCTAAAGAGGCAGTTGTATGAAAAAGGAATGCTAAAGCGAGAAACGGAGTAAACACCGCAATAGGCGGCGAGATTACCGATTAAACCCTTGGTGAGAGTCGTGGGAATGACGGCGTTAGCAGCAGATTACGTCGTAAATAATCTCCCGGCTCTGCTTAAGGTAGATAAGTTTAGATGGAGCGGCTAGTGAAGGAGAAGGCTACAACGGGCAGATGAAGAAGGAAAGCGAAAGATATGCTGATGAGTGACCATAGAAATTGAGCAGGTCGGGGAAGTCAGGGGACCTAGACTTTTTCAATGGCTTCGGCGGAAGAAAAAAAGTGTTTGTTTGAAGTCTGGGTTGCCTCAGAAGGGAGAGGGAGAAGTGTAAAAGTTGATTATTCATTCTATACCAACCACCACGTTTTTATAATGTAAAAGTAGAAAGGAAATTTCATCCTGGAAGCTGCTTTAATGCTAGATTATTCACAGCCGTTCAAATAAGCTTTGAACAGGAATTCGTTTAGATAAGCTTTGAACGCATTCCCGCTCAAAGCTGAATATGATGAATACAGCTTCAGCAACGTTCACTGGACCCCCCACGGAAGGTCTGTTGTTCAGACTTCAGGTCAGTCAGGGAGAACAATATACAAAAATTTCTAAATTTTATGACTTTCTTCCTTCTTGCTTTGTGACATGTATGGTATTTAGATTTTTCTATTATTACACTGATTCTATTTGATTGATCTAAGCATTTGAAACCCTAGAACTAAATTTCTGATTATTTGGGATTTTTGGTTGTGAACATCCTCCTTGAGTCTATTTTCTAATTGTTTATGGGGATCCTGCAAACATTGTACAAGCTACAATGTAAAGCTTTGAAATTACATGCTATAATTTTTATTGGATTAAAGAAAACCCTTTGATAGGATTATCAATGGTTCAATAACTTAAAAAAACAATTTGTGCTTTTATCTACTCTAAAGTATTTGATTGAGTTGTGTGATCTTTGTGGATCACATGAATATATTGACACCATTATATGTTTGTTTAGTGAAAATCTTATATGTAAGTAAATATATCGAATAATATAATGATGAGAAAATATATCGTTTCATAGAGGTTAATGATTATTATACTAGTTAAGTACTAACAATGAACTAAGCTTAAAATTTATTTAGCAAATAAAAAAAAAGTTAATATTGAATTAAAATTAAAAAATTTCAAAAAAAAAGTTCAACATTAATTGAAAGAAAGATCAATATAAGAAATATGTTAGAGTATCTGATTTCACCATAACTACTATATATGAATTTCTATGATTTATGCTTACAAGAATGATAATACTTACATGATGGCAGAACTTCTTAATTTATTTAATATCCTATGTTTAAGTATAGCAAATTTACTTCATTTATTATTAATTCACTACATCTTTATGTGAATTGAAATAAATAAAGTGCATTAAGATCTAAGAATATTTTTTATTTACAATAAATCTTTTGATCATCTTATGAAAAAAAGCCATACAAACAATATGGTATATATCTATCCAAATGATATTTATGATTATATATTTTAAAAAGCAAATGCATATTATCACCTCTCAGTCTCAAACATGCATATCAAATTATTCAAGTAGTAGTTAATCATTTAAAAGTATTAAGTACAATAATATATAACTCATATAAATAAAATATCCTACAAAGTAAATTTTTTTTATAAAATTCACATTATTATAGTTAGGCTACATCATTACTATAACAAAAGAAAATTAAAACATAATAAAATAATAAACCAAAACAATAGTATAAAATTAAATAGAATATCTTAAATGAAAAATAGGAAAATTATCATTACATTGTCTTATCTTCAAAAATTATTTATAAAACTCCTACAGAATCAAACCTAAAATCGAGAATTGTATAAAGTAGAGATAAATTGTTGCACCTCTCCTTTTTTTTTTTCTATTTTCTTTTTTTTCTCTCTTGGTCTTAGGGCACCACTTTTCTCTCTCGTTTTTTTCTTTTATTCTCTTGTGCAGCACCTCCCACTTCTTTCATGTTTTCTCTTTTTATAATATCTTGTGTGGCGTGTCCTTGTTTTTCTCCGTTGTGCGCCCGACTCCACTTGCCTACCACGTTTCTTTTTCTTTTCTTTTTTTCCTTCTTCTTTTTTTCATTTTTTTCATTTTTCTTCCTCACGTGCATTGAAGAAACACAAGTTGAAAAGTTATGTTGACCGTGACATCCGCTTGACACACGTAACAAATTTAGTAACTCACATCTTTTAATAGGTTAACGTGTTTACATGTAGCAGTTTGCTACGTAAAAATGCAACATTTAAAAAATTAATTAGAATGACGTGAAGAAACAGAATACACAGAATGAAAGATAGTATGAAGGGACTATGATAGAGATCTTTTACAGACATGGATGACTTGACAAGAAATGAGAAGGCAAATGAGTACGAGTGCATAATTAAGACCCTATTATTGTGGTTACTTAATAACAATGTGTCACCCATATGAGAAGAGTAACAAATTTAGTAGCTGTGGTTAGTTAACGTGTTTAACATGCAGCAATTTATTGGTCAAAAAAGAATATTTGAAAATTAAAAAAATGACATATAAAGAAAAAAGTGGTTATAAATATCCAAATCACACAATCAAGTTATACCCTTGCTTATATTAGATAAGTATAGATACCATATTATATTGAATTAGTGTGTAATTAAACATGCTACTAAGTTGTTCATTGAACAAACATGAGTTGCTGAAAAGCTACATTGACGTAACACTCACGTGATGTGAGTAACAAATATAGAAGCTGACATCTTGTAGCAAGCCAAGTTTTTTATATGCTGCTGTTTACTAAGTGAAAATAAAACAACCAAAAACTTCCCATAAACTTACATGTAAAAGAGAGCCAGAATACACAAGACGAAACATGATTTGAAGGGAAAGACATAGGAAAATTTTGCGTACATGAATGAGAAGGTAAGGGAGTATTGAGTGTGTGATTAAAAGCCAATATTGTGGTTGCTTAATATTAACGTGTAAAAGGTAATATATTGCTTTCGTGTTCTTGAGGTGTCATCTTTTGAATTTGAATTATGATACAAATTTATATTTAGGCAATATAAGACATTGATATGCAAAAGTAGAATTTTGGATTTTTTATTATTATTTAAAAGCACGTTATAGAATGTGACTACGAGAAAGACGCATGCTTTGGACAGCTATAAAGCATATAAATATAGAAGTGAACTGAGTTTTAATGGCTGCTTATGTGTTGGATTTGGTTGGCTTTGGAGGCATAGAAGGCTGCCTAAAGGAATTGGATTCTAAGAATGAACACTTTACTAATTCTTTTTTCCTCTCTTGTTCAATTAGGATGTGACCTTTTGGATGCTATTATTAAACAATAATTATAAAGTACGTTTTCTTGTTTGAATTGTTGAAAGAGAGTTTGATACTGGGTATATTTCCAAGGAATTACACCCAGTTAGAAATGCATTTCTTGGTATTGGGATCCATGGACAAAGACCAATTAAGATAAGTTGGAACAAGAAAATTTGATTTAACAGTTTACTTAATAATATACAACCCTATTTTTTTATTAGTTTTTGTTTATATTGCAGTTCAATTAGTTTGTGATTCATTTGGACTAGGTTTCTTTGCTATATTTTTTGTAGAAGTTGTTTTTAATTTTCTTGTAATTGAATTTTTAAATTTTTCAACATAGAAATCTTGATTAATACATATTTGTGCAGGATTAAGGAAGATTTTTGGAGAGCCAAGTTGCCAAAAAAGTCTCTCTTACAATGGCTTGTTAAGAATAAGATTTTCCATTCGTATGTATTTGTAGTTTGTTTCACTTTTTGCAACTTATGAACATGTTTAAGACAAAAGCTTTTTAATAACATGTATTAATTTTGAAGTACTACAAAATTATATGGTAATGGAAATAATAATGAACGTTGAGTGGAGAACTAGACAAGCAAACTGGAAGAAACTCACTTTTGATGTTGAGTGTGGAAATCATCATCCTCACACTGCAACATGCTACAAGTACGCCTTAAGCAAGAGAAAAGTTAACAATCAAATGATCTCTTTAACCAGCATAACAATTGTCGCATAGCAACCACTGGTGAGGCAAATGAAGTGCCATTCAAGGCATATGAGAGAGAAATGGGGATACTTCTTCACACCTAAAAACTGTCCTTAGAGCTCAACAATTTGGGCAAGTACCATTCAAAAAGAAAAAGTCTATTTGCAAAGGTTATCCTTCTTCGAAGTTACGGGCAATATCCTGGGTGGCAAGTCCCTTTTGCTCTTTACAACATTTAATGTTTGAGTATTATCTCAAATACCACTAATCAACTCAACGACACTTTTCCAGCTAACATAGGCCACAGTCTCCATAATTACATAATAAAATTAACTTCACGGCCGAATTCTTCTTGCCTTGGTAGGTGACTGACGAAGGCCTTTGCAGTGGGACCTTCCCCATCATAGTGAGACTTACACTGGCCTTTAATGCGCAGACACTAGTCTTGGCCATGACATCCAAAAATAGGAATGCAGGGAGCTATTACAACGTCCCTTAAATCTGCTTTCAGCTGAAAACCTGCAGCAATCATATTCAATGAATAAGGAAGGACACTTTGGACTCTACTTCAATCATTTATGGTGTGAAGTACTGATAACACTAATGATTCGCCATTGACAGAAAGAGAGTTTCCTACAAGAGGTGAATAACCAAGAGCACAACTAAGAAAGCTAGTTTGAACGACAACTTATTTTATCTCTCAGTTTGCCATTCACAACTACGATTCTGCACGATGAGGTGCTTGGCTCTATCACTACCTTTCATTCATATAACATATTTCGTCCAAAAGATCTAGATATCGAACCTCATAATTCAGGATTTGTTATCTTGGCATTTATTATATGTTTATTTTTACCAATTCTAGAAGGTTATTTTTTGTCTATGTTAAAATTGACTTTCTATATTATTCTTAGCCTAAAGAAATAGCTCATACAATACACAATATATGAAATGTACGGTATAGGAGTAAAAATTGAGAACTTTGCTTGATCATTTAATGAAATCTCATGACCAACAACAACAATGAATACTTCCATATGTCAAATTCTGTGTAATCCTTTTTAACAGAAAGTGTTGAAGAGAACTGTTGACAACCGCCTTTAACCACATAAGCCATCCGAGATCATCAAAAAAACTGTTCTTTATTTTTTTATTTTTAATATAATATTAGTAAATCCATTGTATTATTCCATATGTACAATTCATATTAATCTCTACAAAGGTTCGTTCGGGAAAGTATCGCAAAATTAAAATAAAAAGTGAGTAAACAACAATTTATTTGTTCCCTCATTTTTCGTTTGACCAAAGATTAGTCAACAATCCTGACCCATGGCAGGCCTGCAACAGGCCTGGTCAAGAAGCCCGCCCAACTATGATGGTGAGTTCGGACTTGGGAAGGAGGATTGAGGTTTGTCCGACCGTCTGGAGTGGAGTAGATCAAGTTCGTGTTAACAAATATGTATTTTCTCCCTTTTTTAACTAATTAAGTAAATAGAAGAAAATATAAAAATATAAAGAGGTTATAATGACAAGATACTAAAGAGTAACCACTATTTCTAACTTGTTCTTTTATATCAACAAAAAGAAAATCACTAGTAACGATTATAAGAGATTAGAATAAATAGTAGAGACCCAATTCATGATTAGGGAGTGTCATACTTGGCCTTGAGTAGTGACATCTTATGGCAAATGCTCAGTTTTTTTTTTTTCTTTTAAGAACTCATCATTAAAAGAAGAAAACATTTCAATGTAAACAAAAAACATATCAAGCCAAGATATTAACAAATAACTCAACTCTTTACAACATTTAGTATAAATATTCAATATTTTCAAAGTGTTGGAATCAAATGTCACCAAGAATAACAAAACCAATAGCGATCACTTAACAGAACACTGCATGATAAATGCCTATCTATCGAAGTCAGCTTCATAGAACAAGACCTTTTAGACGTGGCCAGAAACCACGTTGCCCCGCTAGGTTCCTCAGACGCGAGCCAACTCCAAGGAAACAACCGCTCCTTTGTTATCTTTGACTTGTACAAGATACGGATTAGCAGGCTTCTTTCTCTTGCATATAATACATTGACGTCCGAGATAATTCAATCAGCGCACTCTGTATCTCGATTTTGTTCTGGTTCTGCAGTCCAATGGTGCTTTATGGGATTCTTATCTTCTCTATAAGCCTATTGTTTGTAAGCTATTGTTTCTGCTCCGACAAACGAGGCTGATCCATTGGTAATGATCCTTTTAACATCTTAAGCTCTTGGAAAGATTCTGCTCGCTTCTGCTACTGGCCGAGAATTGCAAATTGCAATTTGCTGCATGCCTTCTCCCTGTTCGAGGCTTTTTTGTAGAAGTCGACTTTGTATTCATCCGCTTCATTGATCCGGCTCTACAGGTCCTTTTCAACCTTCTCGTTCTTCGCCAGACACATCGTGTTTCGGCTGTGGGTTACAAGTCCAACACGAAAAACGAATCCAACTTAGTTATTCCACAAGATCCTATTGAATTACTAAAGCAAACAAGAAGCTATAAGAGAGACAAGAACTAAAGCTCGTAATCCATAGATAATAGTCAATGTCCGTAAATTCTTAGTTGAATATTTGAATTCACGAAAATTTCAGAAAGAAATTAGAGACAACATTTAGCTCAAAAGTCTCAATCATAACTAGAAAATCATTTTTTTGAGTTCAATGACTCACTCATTATGCAGGGAGACGCACGCAAGTAAGAATTCTCCCAGTTTCCTCAGAAAGACGAGCCTAACATAAACAGAAGTTTGCTCACAGCCTATTGCTGCTGCTCCATCAAATGAGACTGATCGGTTCGCTTTGCTGAAGTTCAAAAAAAACCATTGATAATGACCCTTTCAATATCTTTAGCTTTTGGAATGATCTAACCACTTCTGCAACTGACGGACGATTACATGTGGCCTCAAGCATCAAAGAGTTGTGGCTTTGGTCTTAATTGGTTATACCTAAGCGGATCCATATCACCTTAAAGATTACGTGGCTTTGGTTACCTTATCACCCCATAGTTTGGTGCGAACTATTCAGCATGAAATTGGCCATTTGTAGAGGTCACGTGGCTTTGGAGTCTCACAAAATCATCTCGTTGGTACATTCCCATATTCCTTTTTAAAAAAAAAAAATCAACCTTGAGCGAAATTCATGTTAAAGGGAACCACTTTCATGGTGCTCTTCTATCCAACATAGGCCTCACTCTCCCAAATCTTGAGTATTTTTCCATTCCTTTTAACAAATTCTCTGGTGGAATCCCAATTTCAATCGGTAATGTTTCTCTGCTTAGAACTCTTGAACTCTTCTACAACAATTTTGTGGGACAATTTTCAACTTGTAGACGGAACTTGCTAAATCTCTGGTCGCTAGGTGCTAACAAAAATAATCTTGGAAGTAATTCATTCAAGGAGTTGGATTTCTTAAAATCTTCAGAAAATCGCACCAAACTCGAAGCACTAAGTTTGTTGAAAATAATTTTAGAGGTACTTTACTAGATTCCATAGGAAATTTATCGAAGAAACAAAAAGTTCTATATCTTGGTAGGAATCAAATATTAAGAAAATATTATTGAATCATTGGAGAATCTCAACCAGTTAAGTATTTTTTGTTTACAGAGCAACTTGTTCATAGGCAAGTTTCCCCTTGTTTTGGGTAGTTTCAAAGGTTGAAGGGTTTTTACTTGTCTGCAAATAGATTGTCTGGAACAATTCCATCCTTTATAGCTCACATCACTGGATAAGTCACACCTTCCTTATATCGGAATAAATTGGAAGGACGCATTCTATCAAGTTTTGGAAACTGTAAAATTTTGCAATAGTTAGCTATTACTAAAATAATCTTCACGGATCAATCATTCCTTCTTCCCAGCTGCTTGAATTCTACTTGCTGCAAAACGTAATAACTGGCATCCTACCTAAGGAAGTAGGCAGCTTGAAAATTATTTATAATTTGGATGTCTCTAAAAATAATGTCTAGTGACGTTCTTCCACCCATTGGTATTGCTTGAACCTGCAAATGCTTAATTTGCAAGCTAATTCATTTCAAAAGAGCTTACTTGCATCTTTAGCTTCCTTGAAACTTCTTGAGTCTTTAGATCTTTCACAAAATAGTTTGTGAGGATTAATTCCTAAAAATATAGAAAAAATCCCTTGCTATATTTGAATGATTCTTTCAATAATTTGGGGGGATTGATACCAGCAAAAAGAATCTTCATAATGCCAGCACAATATCAATGTATGGAAAAAAGAATGTTTGTAAGGGTATTCCAACATTGCAACAGCTAGCCTGCTAAAACAGAGTTATTAGACAAGGAAAGTCAAAAGTTATTAAAGTAGCAGCCCCAATTATTTGTGAAGTTCTATGTCTTGTTATGTTTGCATTATTTCTTTCTTTTTATAGGACGAAGAAATTTGGAAAGAAATCATCTCTTACACTTCTAGAAAATGATCAATGCCAAAGGTTTCTTATAAGGAGCTCTATTAGGCAACTGCATGATTTTCTCAAAACTTACTTGGATTTGGTAGTTTTGGCTTGGCTATAAAGGAATTCTTTATCTAAAAGAAAAGAAGATTATTGTGAAGGTCTTGAACTTTCAAAGAGGAGCTTCCAAAAGCTTTGTGATGGAGTGCAATGTCTTATGAAATGTATAATGTCAAAACTTCATTAAAGTTTTCATATGTTGCTTTAGTGTGGATCACAACAGTAATGAATTCAAGGCTCTGGTATTTGATTTCATGGGAAATGGAAGCTCAAAGAAATGGCTACATCCAAATAGAGTAACTAGAGATCAATCTAAAAAGTTAGACCTTTTTCAAAGACTAAATATTACAATTGACATTGCTTCTACATTACATTATCTTAATAACCTTTGTAACCTACTAATTATCCAGTGCAACCTGAAGCCAATTAATGTTTTTGTTGATAATGAAATAATTGCTCATGTAATTTTGCTTTGGCAAGGCTGGTCTCTCCAACCAATGATGTTTTTGAGAAGGAGTCTAGCACAATAAGCATTAAGGGTTCTATTGGCTATACCACTCCAAGCAAATGAGAGCTTAGATTTTAAAATTTTCAAGATAGTATATCCTTTATATCTTAATGCAGGTTTAAACATATATGTCAAACAATCTTCATATAAATAGTTCCTATGAAAAAAATAAGTTGTAGGATGAGCGATGAGGCAGCAAGTAGAGGGAAATGTCTATAGTTAAGGGATATTTGTTTGGGAGATGTTCATGAATAAGGGGCCAATTGACAAAAGGTTCCAGGACAATTTCAACCTACATAACTATGTGAAAATGGCTTTGTTAGAAACACTTGTGCAAATTGTTGACCTAAAGCTTCTTAATGGAGAAGTAGATAAAGCAATGGTAGCAATAGAAAAAGATAACTACAATCTTGTTGATCATGATGATATTAAGGTAGAAGAAGAAAGAAGCTATTTTGGAAACCTAAACAAGATGAATGCAAGGGTGCAAGAATGCTTAGTTTCAATTTTTAATATCATCCTCGCTTATTCATTGGGATTGCCAAAAGAAAGACTAAGTGTGGAGTATATCACCAAGGAAAAATACTAGGTTAGAAATCATTTTCTCGACATTGGGGATCCATGGATGAATATTCTAATGAGTACATAAAGCATGTCCCGCAGTATGGGAATGATTCAATTAGGTTATGACTGCCAAAGTGGCACAACTTAATTGTGTTCAAAAGATGTTTTCTCATATGGATGGGGATGTTTTTAGTTTTAATATGTAATTATACTCCCAAAGGAGATGATTATATATTAGAACATAGAGAGCTGCATAGTTGAAATACATGTGTTTAGACTAATTGGATTAGTCTATACACCCAAAGGTGGTAGATTATGAAAATTAAAATATTCTCATGGCCTTTACTATGCTGAGATTTTACATTGATTTGTTATATATTCTACCCAAAGGTGTTTACATGATAGAGTTTGTGAATCTCCAAGTATGTAATTATATTTATATTGTACTCGTATATTACTAATCTTGTATTGGCTCACTTTCAGTTACTTTTCCCATCAACAATTAAATGATAACTATTAAGACATTTACGGGTGCGAACTTTAAAAGATGGAAAGACGATGTTATGTTCGCAATGAAGATGGCAGATGTTCATTCTGCTTTCATTACAGAACAACTAGCTGCTCTCACTAAAGAGAGTACTGAAGAGCAAAAGAAAGATTTTGAATCATGGACAAGGAGCAATCGTATTTGTTTATTGTCCATGAAGAGGTCAATCATGGATCATCTTGAGAGTGGGTTGCTTGTGAATGGTACAGCTAAGGCATTTATGGATGCTATAGAAAGCAAGTATCGGGTATCTTCAAATGCTAAAACAGGGCAGCTTCTTCAGGCATTATATGCCATGAGGTATGATGGAGCTAGTGATGTAAGAGATTATATCATTAGAATGGTAGATTACCAAACAAAGCTTAAAGCTTTGGATGTTGCACTCCCTGATGCATGTTGATAACTTTATTTTTATAGAGTTATTTTACCTATTTTAGGCAATAAATAACTTTATTAATTGTGAGAAAACATTTGAACTCCTCTTTATTTACCTAAATTTATCTTGTTTATGTAGCACAAGGAAGTAAGGAGAAAAAGGATGAACATGGAGAACCTGATGCTTATTGATGGCAAAAATCGTAATATCAAGATCAAGAGAGTCAAGATGGGCTTGGGCTTTGGATGATTGTTATTAGATTTTCTATTGTTATTGGGTTTCTATTTATTTAGAAAACCTAGTCATATTAGGAATTCAAATCCTAATTAATTTAGGAGTTCAACACTCAATTATTTTAGATCTCTAAAACCCAATTCTAATAGGATAGGAGATAGGTCTAAACCTAAATCCTATTTAAGAGAAGAGAAGAGGCAAAAAAGAAAAGGAGGAGGAAATTGAGCACAACTCAAGAAAGAGGCCAAGAATTCAAGGTTTTCTTGAAGAGAAGACAAAAAGGGTGATAGACTTCTTGTTCTTAGATTCAAGATGCCTTCTTTATTTCTTATTACCATTCTTCCTCATTATTTCCTTATGTTTTAGTTTATTTTTGTTAGAGCTACGATGTAACCTAATTATAATGGTATGAATCTTATGATTATTATGTTTTGCAAGATATTTTATTTATGTGAAGTTACATATTACGGAGTTTAATGTTTTTAGGTTATTAGCTACCACTTAGATGACTTGATTTGTATGTTAGAGACCGACAGGAAATAACATGCAGTTGCTTCTTATAATATGCAACCATAGATTAAATATGGATAGACATATACCATATTGTTTGTGTGGCTTTCGGTGTAAACTGGGAATGTTCATAGATCCTAATGCATTTGGTTTGTTTCAATTCACATATAGAGATATAGTGAATTAATGAACTAAGTAGGTTTGCTATACCTAGACATAGGATAGTAAATAAATTAGGAAATTTTGCCATCACATAAATATTATCCCTCTTGCAAGCATAAATAATCAATATTAATACCTAGTAATTATGGTGAAATCATATGCTCTAACATATTTCTTGTATTTAGTTTTCTTAGATTTAGTTAGTTAATCTATCATCTATCAATTTGGTTTGCTAGATAAATTCTAGGAGTTATTCACCGTTGGTAACTAGTTGGTCTAGTAATTACCAATCTCTGTGGGACGATATCTTTCTTATCATTATATTACTTGTTCGACATGTTCACTTGTATATAAATTTCACCGAACAAATTTTTGGCGCCGTTGCCGGGGATTGGTTGTTTTACTGCTGATTAATATTAATACCGAATAATTTCTAGGTTTAATCTAGCTTTTATTGTCTTTTAAGAAAAAAATCATTTTTTTTTAATTCTTGAAAAAAAAATTTGTTTCTTTTAATTCTTGAAAAAAAATTCGTTTCTTTTAATTCTTGAAAAAAAAAATCGTTTTTTTCAATTCTTGAAAAAAAAAATCGTTTTTTTTTAGTTGTTGAAAAAAAAATCATTTTTTTATTTTTTTTATTTTACTTTAATTTTTTTTCTTTTGTTGAAAAAAAAAAGTCTTTGTTAAGTTGCTATTGTAGAAAGATTAAGTAACAAGGATGGAGAGATATGATGGTATACACAGACTTTTAAAAGACTATGCTACACCAACATTTTGGAATGCTACATCAAGCATTAAAAGGCCTGAAATTGAGGCAAGTAACTTTGAGATCAAGCCAGCACTCATTCAGATGCTTCAAAACTCCTTGCAATTTAGTGGGCTACCAAATGATGATCTAAATGCTCACATTGAAGCCTTCCTTGAAATCTGTGACCTAATCAAATACAATGGAGTCACAGATGATTCTATCAGGTTAAGACTATTTCCATTTTCTCTTAGGGACAAAGCCAAAAGTTGGCTTTATTCTCTTCCTACAGGATCAATTACTACATGGAATGATTTGGCTCAGAAATTTCTTCGTAAGTTCTTTCCTTTTGCAAAATCTGCAAAAATGCGCAAAGATATTATCACTTTTACACAGATGGATAACGAATCACTATATGAAGCTTGGGAAAGATTCAAGGAACTTTTGAGAAGATGTCCACATTATGGATGTCGGTGAAATTCTACATGCAAGTGTACATGTCGAACAAGTAATATAATGATAAGTACAGATATCGTCCCACGAAGACTGGTGTTTACTAAACTAACTAATTACTAATGGTGAATAGATCCTAGAGTTTATCTAGCAACTCAAAATGGTAAAACATGAATTAACTAACCAAATTTAATCTAAACTTAATAAACAAAATGTGCTAGAGCTTCTGATTTCACCTCATTACTCAGTACAAATGTTGATCATTTATGCTTGCAAGATTGATTCTATTCATGTGATGGCGGAATTTCCTAATTTATTCACTACCCTATGTCTAGGTGTAGCGAACCTACTTAATTCATTAACTCACTGTATCTCTACATATGAATTAAATGAACTAAGTGCATTAAGATATGTGAATATTCCAGTTTGCACCTAAAGCCACACAAATCATATAGTATATTTCTATCCATATTAATATATGGTTGCATATTACATGAAGCAACTGCATATTGTCGTCGTTCGAACTCAAATATGCAAATCAGATCATTAAGTGGTAGCTAATCACTTAAATGCATTAAGATCAGTAACATGCAACTTCACATTCATAAAATACCTCACAAAGCACAAACAATCATAACATTCATACGTTATAATCAAATTCCATCGTAGCTCTAACACAATAAATTAAAATAACATATTTACACAATCAAGAACAGTGCAGAAACGTGAACAAAACATTCTGTAAATTAAAAACATTAAGCTGTCACCAAAAATGTCTTCAAATCACAAAAGGATTGCACAAATCTGCACATCAGGGAGTCGAAGAGGTTCTGTCAGAAAAACGGGGTGAAAAGGAGCTTCCACGCGCTGCCACGCGCCTCCGCCACGCGCCGGCCAATCGCCAGTCACGCGCCGCCGTGCGCCGCCACCATTCTTCACGAAAACCTCCAGAAATTGCCGGTCACGATCCCTGGACTGCCGATCTGCCAAGATATCGCCCAAATCTGTAGCAAAACGGCGTAGATCTAGCGGAGAAGGCTCGGATGGCTTTCGCCGTTGTCGCCGGAAACCGCCGTGAAACTGCTCCAATCTGCTACAGAAATGCCGGAAATCACTTTAGGAGCCCAGATATGCTCTTTCCTCGCTGAAGAACGCCCATAAACGACCGAGAATACAACTGGGATCACCGGAAAATGCCGAACGTCGCCGAAAACGCCGGTAGAAGCGGCGTCGGGTCTGCTGTCGCCTGACCCTCAACCTCTTCGCCCGGCGCTCGGCTTATCCGGCGAACACCCTCTTCTCTCTGATTTCGCACTCTGCTCCCTTTTTTCGTTTGTTCTCTCCTTCCCCCCACGATCAAAGCCCGACTGCCTCCTTTTCCCTTTTCTATTTTCGTTCATCCCTCACGTGCTTTCCTTTGTGAGCTTAATTGCTTCTTTTTCTCTCTTCTTTTTCTTCCAATTTTTGCTTCATTTCCTTACTTTTCTTCCATTTTGGGTTTGCTACCTAAAATAACAAAAAAATACTTAACTACAATTAAATATAAATATAACTTAATAAAATTATATTAAATATAACCTAAAATAATAACAATAACTCTATATAAAATAGAGTTATCAATACCCCCAAACTTAACATTTTGCTCGTCCTCGAGCAAAAGAACGAAACAATACATTATGACAACACAAAACAACAACAAATTTTTTCACAAAAAACATTAAGCAAGCCCTAAATAACATATTATGACAACATAAAAAAAAAAAAAATTTACTCACAGAAAGCACAATAAATTACACACAAAAAGTACTAAACAACTTATTCTAACACTACCACCAATCATTCCATGATATTCCTAAACAACAATGCCACACCCCCAAACTTAAAATTTTGCTCGTCCTCGAGCAAAAGAACAAAACAACATATATAACCAATCATTCCATGATATTCTCCCATAATTGCTCACCTTAACAATTCAAAGAAAAACATAACTTTTATCTAAACATTGCAATTGGTTTATAAGGTAAGATAGACTCTTAACTATGTCAACCACGTGTGTGTGTGTGTGTGAGTCCGCATTTTGTCTCAATTGCATGTACTCCAAATAGATCCACATTAATATGCAATATCTCAATCTTTAACCAAATCTCATAGGTTTACTCTTCATTCCTCTCTCCACTAATGTAAGTCAATCATCTAACCAAGAATCAATAGGACTTTCATAAGCTTGTAATGTAAGGCTGGGCTAAGGGTAAGATGGAAGTCATTTAAGTTCAAATAACCCATGAACACATTACTTTCTAGGATCTCATTAAAAATCTAGCCCCTCGCTACCTTTTTACTTCATGAAGAAAATCTTTCTACCACTTAAGCTCATTCTTTCATGTCCAATAATGCTTTGACACTATACAAAAGCCATAATCATGTGTCCAATAACAAAGCAAAACAAAAACATTTACACATTTAGCCACCTCAATCCTCTCTTATCAATGATAATCAATAATAATGCTCAACGATCTTCTTTAGAGAACTATGTGGCTTGAATCTAACAAAAGATAATAACATTATTTGATCCTAAAGCAAATTTTTTTTTTTTTTTTTTTTTTTTTTTTTTTTTTTTGCATTTGCATTTGCATAAGTATAAGTAACATACTATGCTACACACAATCATTTCAATCAATTTCTTCCCATACCATCCTTCTCCTCGACTTCTCTCATGATCAAATCATTCTACGCACCTGAAGTCATATGTTCATGAGAATAGGACAAAAAGATAAATTGATCAAAAAGGCTAGGAGATATATGTGCAGGTGTCATTCAACAAAATCAAGATAAGAACAAGGCTCAGCGGGGTGACTGGGGATAAGTAAACAAGGTTAGCTTGAAAGGCTCAATCGATCCAAAGATGGCCTAAATCATTTTCTTAGTTAGATGCAACCTAGGATTTCACCTCAAGAGGAAATCAAGCAAATTCTAAGATCCGGGTGAAATCTAAGAAAATCACACACTTCACATAAATGTTCTCTAGAGATACATACAATTTCAAGAAAATGCAGACTTTTAGTGCTCAATATGTGAATCAACATAATCAGAATCACACTTACATCATACCACAATTGCAAGTTTGAACAAAATCTACATCTCCCTAAGAATCACCAAGAATTCACAATAAAGAATCCAATCATAGAAATCATGATCTAAAACAAGAAAAAGATTTTACTTTAAAAAAAAAAATAGACTTTCTAATACAAAACAGAATTTTTTTTTTTTTTTTTTTTTTTTTTTTTTTTTTTAACACTAACACTTCAAACAAACACCAAACACTTCCTATACACCTCCAATATACTTCCAACACAACCACAACACACAACCTCCAACAAAATCCAACAAAAACAGCACACTTCCAACAATAATAGCAGCACCCCCAAACTTAAATGAAGCATTCTTTTCAATGATAAAAGAAAATAAAGCAGTAGTAAGGAAGGTACAAGGAAAACTCCCCTGATTGCAGGTTGTCAAAATGGAGTTGTGATGAGCATATGGTGACAGCCTTCACACCAAACTGCTAACAAAAGATTTCTAACTAAAAAAACCATAAAGTACTTGGGTTGCCTCCCAAGAAGCGCTTGCTTTATAGTTTTCAGCCGAACTATCCTCCACATTGTTCAAGGAGGATGAAATTCCAACAGTTTCGGAGACAGTTTGTGTCGTTTGATGGTTGTGCATTCTTCAATCAACACAACTGTCTCATATGTTTCCAGCTTCCTTTTGTTCTTCAGTATCTCTTTCAAAAGTTTTGTACAGTTAAGCATTGGAACTGAAGTATCTGCAAAAGAAATGTTAATGTGTAGTTTTAAGGATATATCAATGAATTCCAAAAACTGCTTATCTTTAACGCGTTGCTGGAATCTCTGGGTAGATGGAGTTGGAGGCATAAAGGACTCATGAATTGCTAGAACAAGGTTGTTCCTAGGTGCCTCCTCAAGTTGTATGCTGACATCTTCATCTGTTTCTTCAAAAATGTTTGCGTCAGCATCTTCTTCTCCTACTTGGTTGCCACATGTTTGGGTTATTGCCTCTGCGGAATCTATAAGACTTTTCTCCACTTCGCTAGGCAAAGGACCCTCCTGACTCTCTGAGATCATGTTGATCAACTGACCCATTTTCACCTCTAATCTTTGGAATGAAGCTGCTTTTCTTTGAAAGCTTGCTTCTATCCTCTCTGTAATGTTCTGTGTGGTGCTGGCCATCTCGCTGATCATTTCCTCTAAGTTAGGTTTAACCTCTTCTGTTTGCCAAAATGTTGGTTGCGGTCTCATCTCATTTGGGTTACTCCATGTACAAGTTTGATGGTTGTACCATCCCGGATTGTATGAGTTGGAGTAATAGTCATTTTGTGACCTGCTAGGATTCCCAACAAAATTAGCATAATCATTATAGTGAAGATAAAGGTTACCTACTTGACATTCCGTGCTATCATGTGCTCCACCACAAAATTCACATGATGTACTCTGAAGTTTGAGTACTTCCGGTTGTGCGCACATTGTGGTGAAGATATCTACTTCATGGACTCCACTTGCTTGATGCATTGGTAGTCTCTCGGTAGACCATTGATAGTCATCAAATGCCATCTCCTCTAGGAAGTTGAATGCCTCTTTTGGTGTTTTGCTATGTAAGTCCCCTCCTGCAGCTGTATCAATTACAAGACGGCGATTTGTATTACACCCATCATAAAAAGTTTGTACCTGTAACCAAATGGGTAGTCCATGATGTGGACATCTCCTCAGAAGTTCCTTGAATCTTTCCCAAGCTTCATACAATGTTTCATTATTCATCTGCTCAAAAGTGAAAATATCGTTACGCAATTTAGCAGATCTTGCAAAAGGAAAGAACTTACCAAGAAATTTCTGAGCCAAATCATCCCAAGTAGTAATCAATCCTGCAGGAAGTGAAGAGAACCAATTTTTAGCTGTATCTCTAAGAGAAAATGGAAATAGTTTTAACCTGATAACATCTTCTGTGACTCCATGATCTCCAATCATGTCACAGAATTCAAGGAATGCTTCAATGTGAGCATGTGGATCCTCGTTTGATAGCCCACTATATTGCACAGATTTTTGAAGCATCTTGATGTGCACAGGCTTGACCTCAAAGTTGTTTGCCTGAATTGTAGGCCTTTGAAAGCTTGTTGTGGCATTCCAAAATGATGGTGCATAATCTTTCAGCAATTTACGTGTACTATCATTGTTCTTCATCTTTCTTTTCTGCAACAAAATACAATATTAAAAGTAGAAATAAAATAAAAGCAACAAAAGCTAGATTAAACTAAGAAGCTATTCGGTATTAATATTAATCAGCAGTAAAACAACCAATCCCCGGCAACGGCGCCAAAAACTTGTTCGGTGAAATTCTACATGCAAGTGTACATGTCGAACAAGTAATATAATGATAAGTACAGATATCATCCCACGAAGACTGGTGTTTACTAAACTAACTAATTACTAATGGTGAATAGATCCTAGAGTTTATCTAGCAACTCAAAATGGTAAAACATGAATTAACTAACCAAATTTAATCTAAACTTAATAAACAAAATGTGCTAGAGCTTCTGATTTCACCTCATTACTCAGTACAAATGTTGATCATTTATGCTTGCAAGATTGATTCTATTCATGTGATGGCGGAATTTCCTAATTTATTCACTACCCTATGTCTAGGTGTAGCGAACCTACTTAATTCATTAACTCACTGTATCTCTACATATGAATTAAATGAACTAAGTGCATTAAGATATGTGAATATTCCAGTTTGCACCTAAAGCCACACAAATCATATAGTATATTTCTATCCATATTAATATATGGTTGCATATTACATGAAGCAACTGCATATCGTCGTCGTTCGAACTCAAATATGCAAATCAGATCATTAAGTGGTAGCTAATCACTTAAATGCATTAAGATCAGTAACATGCAACTTCACATTCATAAAATACCTCACAAAGCACAAACAATCATAAAATTCATACGTTATAATCAAATTCCATCGTAGCTCTAACACAATAAATTAAAATAACATATTTACACAATCAAGAACAGTGCAGAAACGTGAACAAAACATTCTGTAAATTAAAAACATTAAGCTGTCACCAAAAATGTCTTCAAATCACAAAAGGATTGCACAAATTTGCACATCAGGGAGTCGAAGAGGTTCTGTCAGAAAAACGGGGTGAAAAGGAGCTTCCACGCGCTGCCACGCGCCTCCGCCACGCGCCGGCCAATCGCCGGTCACGCACCGCCGTGCGCCGCCACCATTCTTCACGAAAACCTCCAGAAATTGCCGGTCACGATCCCTGGACTGCCGATCTGCCAAGATATCGCCCAAATCTGCAGCAAAACGGCGTAGATCTAGCGGAGAAGGCTCGGATGGCTTTCGCCGTTGTCGCCGGAAACCGCCGTGAAACTGCTCCAATCTGCTACAGAAATGCCAGAAATCACTCTAGGAGCCCAGATCTGCTCTTTCCTCGCTGAAGAACGCCCATAAACGACCGAGAATACAACTGGGATCACCGGAAAACGCCGAACGTCGCCGAAAACGCCGGTAGAAGCGGCGTCGGGTCTGCTGTCGCCTGACCCTCAACCTCTTCGCCCGGCGCTCGGCTTATCCGGCGAACACCCTCTTCTCTCTGATTTCGCACTCTGCTCCCTTTTTTCGTTTGTTCTCTCCTTCCCCCCACGATCAAAGCCCGACTGCCTCCTTTTCCCTTTTCTATTTTCGTTCGTCCCTCACGTGCTTTCCTTTGTGAGCTTAATTGCTTCTTTTTCTCTCTTCTTTTTCTTCCAATTTTTGCTTCATTTCCTTACTTTTCTTCCATTTTGGGTTTGCTACCTAAAATAACAAAAACATACTTAACTACAATTAAATATAAATATAACTTAATAAAATTATATTAAATATAACCTAAAATAATAACAATAACTCTATATAAAATAGAGTTATCAATGGACTACCCATATGATTACAGGTATAAATTTTTTATGATGGATCTAATACGAATCTCCGTTTCATAATTGATGCAACTACAGGAGGGTCCTTACACAACAAAACACTAGAAGAGGCATATGAGCTTTTAGAGGAGATGGCATTCAATAGCTATCAATGGTCTATTGAAAGGCTACCAATACATCAAACAAGTGGAGTCCATGGAATAGATATCTTCACTGCAATGTGTGCACAATTGGAAGTTCTCAATAACAAGATAGACAACCTAAATACTCCAGTTGTGAGACATCAAAGTAGATCATGTGAATTTTATGGTAGAGCATATGAGAGCACGAAATGTCAAGTAGGTAACTCTTATACTCATTATAATAATTATGCTAATTTTGTTGGAATTCCTAACAGGTCACAAAATGATTATTCCTTCAACACGTACAATTCGGGATGGCACAACCATCAAACCGTTTCATGGAGTAACCCAAATGAGATGAGATTGCAACCAACATTTAGGCAAACAGAAGAGGCGAAGCCTAATTTAGAGGACATGTTCACTAAGATGATGCAAAATGATGAAGAGAGATTCCAAAGACAAGAAGCATCAATCAAAAGATTAGAGGCACAAATGGGTCAATTGATTAGCATGATCTCAAAGAGACATGAGGGTCCTTTGCCTAGCAATATGGAGAAAAGTCCTACAAATACCGCAAAGGAAATAACCTTCACAAGTGGCAACCAAATGGGAAAAGATGATGTTGACAAAGCCATTTTCAATGAAACAAATAAGGATGTTAGCATACAACTTGAGGAGGCACCTAGAAGCAAGCTTGTTCCAGAAAATCCTATGCCCTTTATGCCTTCAGCTCCATCTCCCACAAATTCCAGCAACATGAAAAAGATAAGCAGTTTTTGGAATTCCTTGATATATCTTTAAAATTGCACATTAACACTCCTTTTGCAGATGCTCTAGTTCAATTGATCAGTTATGCAGAACTTTTTAAAGAGATACTGGAGAACAAAAGGAAGTTGGAAGTATATGTGACAGTGAGGTTAGCTGAAGAGTGTTCAACTGTTCTACAACACAAGCTATCTCCTAAACTATTGCAGTTTCATCCTCCTTGAGCAACAACATCTACGATAGTTTGGTTGAAAACTATAAAGCAAGCGCTTCTTGGGAGGCAACCCAAGCAATTTCATTTTAGTCTTTTCATTAGAAGTTTTGTCACCATCATCTCCTCAGAGTTCTACGTGGATATGACCTACAATCAAGGGAGTTTTCGCATTCCTATTTCTTCTTTATTATTGTTTTCTTTTGTTTTTGCATTGAGGACAATGCTTCATTCAAGTTTGGGGGTAAGGAAAGAACTTTTTTGCTAAATCTGATTGAAAAAAAAAATAAAAAATTTCTTATGTCATGATTACATCCCTTGTTGTGAATTCTTAGTGATTCTTTAGAAGATATAGATTTTGTTCAAAACTGCAATTGTGGTATGAGTTAAGTGTGATTCTGATTATGTTGATCCACCTATTGAGCACTAAAAGTCCTTCATTTTTGAAATTTTGTGTATTTCTAGAGAATATTCATGTGAAGTATGTGATTTTTTTAGATCTCACCCAAATCTTAGAATTTGTTTGATTTTCTCTTAAGGCAAAATCCTAGGCTATGTCTAACTAAGAAAATGATTTAGGCCGTCTTTGGATCGTTTGAGCCTTTCAAGCCAACCTTATTTATTTATCACCAGTCACCCCACTGAGCCTTGATTCATGTCCATTTTTTTATTTGACACCCACATATATATACCCTTGAGCCTTTGACAAATTATCTTTTTGTCCCACACCCTTGAACATGTTGATTTTTAGGAAATAAGTCTATTTGAGTGAAGAGATATCAAGGGGAAGGATGTAATATAGGAAGAAGTTGATTGCAATGATTATATAGCATAATATATTGCTTTTCCAAATGCAAATGCCAAAAAAAAAAAAAAAAAAAAGAGAGAAAGAAATAAAGAAAGAAATAAAGAAAGAAAAAAATGAAGTACATTATTCTTTTTAGAATGGGATGATCTTATCATTTTTTATTAGATTCAAGAACCTCAAATTTTTTTTAAATAGGCCACAAAGCATAGCAATTGAATACTATTGGCAAGATAAGATTGTGGTGGCTGCATTTCTGGTACTTTTATTTGCTTTATTGAAGCATGATTGTGGCTTTTGAGAGTGTCAAAATATGAGTGAAATCAAACATTTTTGGATGGAAAAGAATGAGAGAAGTGGTGATAGAAAGATTATTTCTGCCGAGCAAGAAGGTAGAAAGTGACAAAAAGCTCAAATTAGATCTTAGAAAGCAATGTGTTCATGGGTGAATTAAGCCTAAATGACTTTCATCTTACCCCTAGCCTAGCCTTACATTACAAGCTTATAAAAGTCTTATTGATTTTTGGTTAGATGATTGGCCTACATTAGTGGAGAGAGGAATGAAAAGCAAACCTATGAGGTTTGGTTAAAGATTTTGAGAGAGTGCATATTAATATGAATTTATTTGGAGTGCATATAGTTGAAAGGATAAGGACTCACACACACACATGTGGTCAACATAGTTAAGAGTCTATCTTATCTTATGAAACAATTATGGTGTTTGGATGGAAATTATATTTCTCTTTGAATTATTAAGTTGAACAATTTTGGGAGACTTTCATGAAAGGGGTTTTGTCTAAAACATATGTTATTTATTGCTTTTGCTTGAGGACTAGCGAAATGTTAAGTTTAGGGGTTTTGATAACTCTATTTTTATAGAGTTATTTTACCTATTTTAGGCAATAAATAACTTTATTAATTGTGAGAAAACATTTGAACTCCTCTTTATTTACCTAAATTTATCTTGTTTATGTAGCACAAGGAAGCAAGGAGAAAAAAGATGAACATGGAGAACCTGATGCTTATTGATGGCAAAAATCATAATATCAAGATCAAGAAAGTCAAGATGGGCTTGGGCTTTGGATGATTGTTATTAGATTTTCTATTGTTATTGGGTTTTCTATTTATTTAGAAAACCTAGTCATATTAGGAATTCAAATCCTAATTAATTTAGGAGTTCAAAACCCAATTGTTTTAGATCTCTAAAACCCAATTCTAATAGGATAGGAGATAGGTCTAAACCTAAATCCTATTTAAGAGAAGAGAAGAGGCAAAAAAGAAAAGGAGGAGGAAATTGAGCACAACTCAAGAAAGAGGCCAAGAATTCAAGGTTTTCTTGAAGAGAAGACAAAAAGGGTGATAGACTTCTTGTTCTTAGATTCAAGATGCCTTCTTTATTTCTTATTACCATTCTTCCTCATTATTTCTTTATGTTTTAGTTTATTTTTGTTAGAGCTACGATGTAACCTAATTATGATAGTATGAATCTTATGATTATTATGTTTTGTAAGATATTTTATTTATGTGAAGTTACATATTACGGAGTTTAATGTTTTTAGGTGATTAGCTACCACTTAGATGACTTGATTTGCATGTTAGAGACCGACAGGAAATAGCATGCACTTGCTTCTTATAATATGCAACCATAGATTAAATATGGATAGACATATACCATATTATTTGTGTGGCTTTCGGTGTAAACTGGGAATGTTCATAGATCCTAATGCATTTGGTTTGTTTCAATTCACATATAGAGATATAGTGAATTAATGAACTAAGTAGGTTTGCTATACCTAGACATAGGATAGTAAATAAATTAGGAAATTCCGCCATCACATAGATATTATCCCTCTTGCAAGCATAAATAATCAATATTAATACCTAGTAATTATGGTGAAATCATATGCTCTAATATATTTCTTGTATTTAGTTTTCTTAGATTTAGTTAGTTAATCTATCATCTATCAATTTGGTTTGCTAGATAAATTCTAGGAGTTATTCACCGTTGGTGACTAGTTGGTCTAGTAATCACCAATCTCTGTGGGACGATATCTTTGTCATCATTATATTACTTGTTCGACATGTTCACTTGCATATAAATTTCACCGAACACATGTGTTGTTCACCATGCTTTGAATTTGCTTTCTATTGAATTTGGAATAATCAAGACTGCCTATAATAATCAGGAAGAGAGCTAGTCTTTTAATGATCTTATTGCTAAAGTAGTAGCTGAAAAGGAGAAATTGTAGCGAGACAAGTCGCATATGGTAATGTATTCACTCAATTCAAATATGGGAAAAGGAAGAAGAGCAGCTACACCAAGTCATCCAAGTATTCCTTCAACCTCTAAGAATGTGAGTTCATCTAGTCATAAAGGTGGGGTCAAGAAAACACTCTTTAAGAAAGAGAGTGACCGTTGCTTCTTCTATAAGAAGAAGGGTCACATGAAGAAGGAGTGTAACAAGTACAAATCTTGGCATCTAAAGCACAAGCCAGCAAGTAATAGTTCTTTGGTTTTTGTTTGTGAATCTAATTTATCTATAGCCCTATCAAGTTCTTGGTGGCTTGATACTGGTGCAACTAATCATGTTGCTTTTACCATTCAGGGGTTCATAAACAAGTGGAGACCAAGTAAAGATGAACTATAACTTACAGTTGAGAATAATGCTAAAGTCCCTGTAGACTTTGTGGGAGATATTGTTTTGACATTAGATTCTGGTTTTCGAATGTTATTAAAGAACACTTTTTATGTACCGTCTTTTAGACGAAATTTAATTCCAGTTTATGTTTTAAACATGGATGGTTATGTGTTTGAAATAAAGAATTCAATGATTACTTTGTTTTACAATTCAAATCAAGTTGGATCTTGTGTTTTATCATATGGTTTATATCAATTAAGATTATCTCATTATAATGTCTATAATAGTGAAAAGGTTGTTCCCAAAAGGTCTCTACCTAAAGAGCAATCATACATGTTGTGGCATAAAAGACTTGGTCACATTTCTAGAGAGAGGGTGGATGGATTGATAAAGTCTAACATTCTTCCTCCTCTTAAAGATGATCTAGAGACATGTGTTGATTGTTGTAAAGGCAAAATGATCAAGATAAAGAAAAAGATTGCAAATCGCAGTTCTAATCTCTTAAAGATCATTCACACTGATATTAGTGGACCCTATACATCAACCTTATGTAGAAATGTACATTTTATTACATTTATACATGATTTTTCCCGTTATGGTTACTTGTATTTGTTTAAGGAAAAGTCTGAGTCTCTTGATAAATCCAAGATTTTCAAGACTAAGGTCGAAAAATAGTTGGGAAAAATAATCAAGGTTGTTAGATCAGATAGAGGAGGAGAATATTATGGCAAACATGGCGATGCTGGACAACTTAAAGGCCCGTTTGCTCAATATTTAGAAGACTCTAGAATAGTTACTCAATTTACAATGCCAGGGAGACCTAAACAAAATGGTGTAGCTGAAAGACGTAATAGGACTCTTATGGATATGGTGCGTAGTATGGTTAGTAGAACCAATTTACCTAGTTTCCTATGGGGAGAAGCTTTGAAAACAGCTCTTTATATACTCAATCGAGTACCCAAAAAAGCTGTTCCGCTTACGCCGTTTGAGTTGTGGACTGGCCGTGTACCTAGTTTAAACCATTTAAAAGTTTGGGGATGTCCTATAAAAGTAAGATTGTATAATCCAACTCTAGGTAAGTTGGATTCAAGGACTACAAGATGTTACTTTGTATCTTATCCTGATCATTCTAAGGGATATCGTTTTTATAACCCATCTGGAGGAGCTAGAATTGTAGAGTCTCAAACTGTAAAATTTCTGGAGCTTGATGTAGCAAAAAATGTTGGTAGTACTCCTCCACCAATTCAGGATGAAGATGAAGTAGGCATGTTTGTGACGTTTTCTTTACCTACTCAAGCAATAGAATTGCCTATAGTACCAACTATAAGGACTTCTGAGCCTTCATCATCAGTTACAAATCTAGTTGTGGAACATCAAGTGCAGAATCAAGATCTTGAACCTATACTTCGAAAGTCAACTAGAGAAAGAAGATCTGCAATTCATCCAGATTATTTAGTTTATTTAGGTGAACAGAATTATGATATAGGAATTATGAAGGATCCAATAACGTATAGAAGTAATATCGAGTTCTCAAGCAAAGTTATGGTTAGATACAATGTAAGATGAAATGCAATCGATGAAGCATAATGATATCTAGGAACTTGTTGAGTTACCTTAAGGTTGTAAACCTGTTGGTTGTAAATGGGTATATAAGAGTAAAAGAAGTTCTACTGGGCAAGTTGAAAGGTTTAAAGCTACATTAGTAGCAAAAGGTTTCACACCAAAAGAAGGAATAGATTATAATGGAACTTTTTCTCCAGTCTCTTCTAAAGATTCCTTTAGAATTGTAATGGCTCTAGTAGCTCATTTTGATATGGAATTGCATCAAATGAATGTTAAAACTGTTTTTCTGAATGGAACTCTAGATGAAACAATGTATATGAAATAGCCTGAAGGTTTTGAAATGAAAGGAGGTGAAAAACTTGTTTGTAGACTTAAGAAGTCTATTTATGGATTAAAGCAGGCTTCTAGACAGTGGTACATAAAGTTTGATAGTTTTATCACTTCATGTGGTTTTGTGGAGAATAGAGTAGATTGTTGTATATACACCAAGATTAGTGGGAGGACTCCGATCTTTCTTGTCCTTTATGTGGATGACATTTTGCTTGCGAGTAATAGTCAAACGTTACTTCATGAGACTACAGACTTATTGTTAACTTAGTTTGATATGAAGGATCTCGGTGAAGCAACTTATGTTTTAGGGATTGAAATTCAAAGGGACCGTTCTCGGTGTTTATTGGGGCTTTCACAAAAGGTATATATAGGTCGAATTCTTGAGCAGTATAACATGGAAGATTGTAAAAGAGGCAAGATGTCAATTTATAAAAGTGATAAATTAAATAAAGATCAATGCCCCTAAGACAAAGGAAGAGAAAGCTTTAATGAAGAATATACCATATGCGAGTGCGTTTGGTAGTATTATGTATGCTCAAGTTTGTACGCACCCTGACATAGCTTTTATAACAGGACTTCTTAAAAGATATCAATCGAATCCTAGACAAGAGCATTGGGTAGCTGTTAAGAAAGTCTTACGATACTTAAAGAGAACAAAAGATTGTATGATGACTTACAGGCATGTAAAGGAACTAGAGCTAGTTAGGTATACAGATTTAGATTTTGCTGGATGTAAGGATGATTGGAAATCTACATCAAGATATGTGTTTATGATGGCAGGAGGAGCCATTTCATGGAAAAGCTCAAAACAGACAATGATGACATCTTCAACCATGCATTCGAAATTTATGGCATGCTATGGAGCATCCATTCAAGCTGTTTGGCTAAAGAACCTCATAAGAGAATTACAAGGCTTTGATTTTGTTAATAGACCAATCAAGTTATACTGTAATAATAGAGCCGCAGTATTGTTTATTAACAATAACAAAAGTCTAGGAGGGTCCAAACATATAAACATAAAGTACTTAACCATAAAGGAAAAGGTTAAGGAAGGTGAAATTTCAGTAGAGTCAATTATTACAGTTGATATGATAGCTGATCCGCTTACTAAAGGTCTAAGCCCTTGTATTTATGAAAGACATATCAATAGCATGGGCTTAGCGGCATCATGGGATGCTTTTGTATGGTGGGAGCTTTTAATATTCTCTTTAAAGACTTAAGGTAAAAGAATACCTTAAGCATTGGCTAGAATTAATTAGCCATAAGGATATCTTGTAATATATAAAGTTTAACTCGAGTTATAAAGTACAAGATATGTTAAAGGTTCATTAGAACCATAAAGTAAATTCTCTGATAACATTCTATTGTCGAAGGAGAGAGAATTAGACTGACAACAGTAATAACACATACAGAAGTTGTTGAAGTGTTATATAGTTGCCACATCACCATATTTATCCGTTTTAAGAGATACAAGCAAGTGGATCACCGTAAAAGGACGTGAGTAAGCTTTGTTTGTCCTCTTATGTCCGCAGGTCAAAAAGGGGTGCACGGGGACCTAGAAAAATGAAAATAAATGACTTAGGATAGTAAACGGAACCCTATGTTGTATTGAGTTGGAAGAAAATAAACAGAATACTGAGTCGCCCAAGAAAAAACAAACATAAAATCGTATAGCTAATAACCTAGTTGTGGTGGTAGTGTAGTGCAGAGCAATGCTAGCATAGCGAAAACCTAACAAGACCTACCACTGTAGTTATCATCAGGATACGGTTCAAAAAAAGACCTACGTTCACTTGAGATATATTTTCACCAGAAACAAAAACCTACCAACGTAGTTGTCATTGGGATGCGATCCTATCAAAAACCTACCGATGTAATATGACTCAGTGTGTGTTTTGAAACCTTAGAAAAGGTTTTTTTTTTTGGCCCGTTAACTTGGTGATGTAGCAGCATGGACAGTCAACAAGTCTTTGTTATAAACAACTACCATGTTATTATTCTGTGTTTCTGTTTTATCAAGCCAGAAAAGCTTTGCTGCTTTAGATTTTTCAAGCTCATGCTTAAGTTATGTAAGAAAGGAAAAATCTGGGAAAGCCAAAAAAGGAAATGAATACCCACCCACAGGTGGTTCACTTGGTAAGGGTTGGGCGTGGGATCCTTGAGGTCCCAGGTTCAACTCCCCATGGGGAGCATTTGTGATTTACGTGGGGGGTCATGGCGGTGGGTTGCTGTGCTAGCCTTCCCCGAGGATTAGTTGAGGTGCGCGCAAGCTGGCCCGGACACCTTGGTTATCAAAAAAAAAAAAAAAAAGGAAATGAATCTATACTATGTGATATTTTTCTACAATGATAAAACTTGAACTTATAAGTTTTTGTTCTATTCTAAGTAAGAAATATAAATAATTATAGGGAATTATGTCAAAATATTACAAACTAAAATGATAATATATTAACAAATCTTCATAGATGCAATGTGCAACACAATGTTTCCGCCCACGTCCATCCAATTCAGCAACCTTTGATGCCGAAGTGCCGCATTTCTAAACAAAGGCGTGCTGAAGCCATCCGACCAGGATCTAAAAGGCATCTAACTTGTCATTTTCGAGTGCAACATACAAACCAGTTTCGCTTCAACTCATCACTTCTTTGTGCCAAAACAAGGTCCTTATGAACGCCAAGAAGCTCTACCACCAAATTAGTTTGATCGTTGCACATGGCAAGAAGTAAGGGGGTGAAGCCATCTGGATTTTGCTTTTTCGCAAATGATGACTTTAACGTCATAATCTCCAATGCAAATTCGGTCTTTCCTGCAGCAGCAGCTATATGTAGAGAGTCTCAATAACCGGAATCTCATGGATTTTATCCAGAGCTTTTGGATCCCTTGCAATGGATGAGTACAAGGCATCAATGTTTCCTTGCTCACCAGCATTTCTCAAATCATGGTTCATTTCGAGCGGACTGGGTTCAGGACAGAAGTTGCAGAATCTTTTGTACGGGGTGATTGGCACCAACTTTAGACGCAATTTACTTGCTTTGCGGTCCTGTTATTATATGAATGTCATTTTTAAATGATAATGCTGCAACGACTTGAAATGAGGACTTGGGAGATCGTGGAGAGAAAAAGGAAAAGTCAACAAGTGAACGAATTAAGTTAATAATTTTGCTATAATAAACTATACAATATAATGACGATATATATATATATGTAAAAGTTAAACCTAACTTTAGAACAGCATTCAACAGGCCACCGTGATTCACAGCCTCGAAGCGCGTTAATCGCCAACCACGGAACCGAGCTTTTTTATTTTACCCAAAAACCATACCCATTGTAAGACATTAATTTAACTGCTTCCCCAGCATTTCACACGACCCAACAGCAGTCAACGGGCCACGTGATTTACAGTCTCGAGACGCGTGATTCCCCCGGCACCAACATTTTTTATTTTACCAAAAAACCATAATCATTTGTAAGAGTAAAATTTGCGGGTCTAATTATTCCTTGGGCTTACACAGGGGCCCATGCGCCACGTCGATCTGTTAGGAGTATACGCCGTCGTACAGCTCCTATGATGTTTATAATTGCAGAGTGATAAAGAAATTAGAACACTAACTGAATTGCTCCATCTAGAACTGCGTTAGGAAATTCTTGATTTTTGGAATTTGTACACCATCGGGTTATTTCATCTTCCGATTGATTTTTTTTTTTTTCATATTTGGTATTGACATTTTAAGATCTTTATGTATGACTTACATGATATGCAAGTTGGTACTAATGTATTTCATGAACTTTTATATCCTTTTGCTAAATAGTCAAATCAATCTTAGGCTTATTTCTATTAAGATCTCCCATGTTATGAATGAAATAGTACGCTGGCGTTTTTTTTTTTTTTCTCTTTTGTAAGTTAATTTTGAATGTAAAAGTAGAAAGGAAATTTCTTCCTGGAAGCTACTTTGATGCTAGATTATTCACTGCCCTTCAAATAAGCTTTGATAAGGAATTCGTTTAAATAAGCTTTGAACAGATTCCCACTCAAAGCTGAATATGAATATAACTTCAGCAACAATCCTTCAATCACACTGGAAGGTCGGTTGTTCAGACTTCAAGGCAGTCAGGGACAGTAAGGACGTTGATTAGGTTGGCTACCGCCCGTATGACAAGGTCTTTGGCCGGTACAGGGTATAGGTGGTTCCGTTTAGGAATGGAAAGAGAAGACTCGTTGACAGGCATGTGAATTAGTTGGCAGCTTATGTTGTTTAGGAGGCCTTAGATTCTCTCATATCACCATTTATCTGGTTAAAAAGATGAAAAGAAAAGACTTCAGCAATTATCCTTCGTCAAGTCAACATATACTAACATTTAAGGCTGCATCATCCATTCTTAAAATAAAAGCACGTGGATCATCATCAATGCTTGTAAGCTCTCTTTAATTTATTCACATTGTGTTAATAGTTGCCACTCATTTTTTTTTTTTTTTGATGAATATGTGAGTTGATTCATCGAAGAATAAAGAAATACATAAACTTAGGGGCATACCCCAGCATTACAATCATCTAGGAGAATATAGAATTTGAAATTCTCCAACTATGACTCAACAAAACATTTGCTTGAGAGGGTTTAATGTTTCTAAATAAAGAAGCTCTTCCACGGACTACTCTCCTGATTTTAGCTAATAACATTGGAATATCAATAGACTTATTCTAAAAACGTCTACGATTTCGTTCTAACCAGATACAATAAAGGCAAGCTAAGAAAGAAAGCTGGAGAAGCTTTGCGGCTAAATCCTTTCCTTTAGTTGCTTTAATCATCCATTGCAATTCAGATTCCCAATCGTAGATGACCTTACGAATACCTTGTTGAGCTAGAATAGTTCTCCATACCTGGTTAGTCCAAATGCACTGAAAGAATAAGTGTGATCTATCTTCATATTGAGAGCCACAGAAATTACAATACAAATCAATTGAGGGGAGCCAACGAGAAACCACTACTGCTGTAGGTAGTTTGTCTCTACATATGAGCCAACCAATGAAGTTATGTTTGCTGATTCCTTCTGACCATATCAAGTTGTACCATTCAACCTCAGTGCTCTCTTGACATAATTCATTGTACGTTTCCTTACAGCAATAAGAAGGTTTGGATAATGTAGAGGTTAAAGTTTGTCGTAACTTTAGAAGACCTCTCCAACTCCATGCCATATTTCCTTTGATGTCAAGCTCCATAATTGAATTTCCCCTGCTTTTAGTACTATGAATCCACTTACTCCATAAGGATGAATTAGGGCAATTTATGAGATTCCAGAGAGATCGCCCCAACAAGACTTTATTCCATACTTTAAGGTTTAGTAGTCCAAGACCTCCTTCATTTTTTGGTAAACAAACAACTTGCCAAGCAACCTTATGAGTTTTATGATCTTCTGAGTGACCTGCCCAGAGAAAGTGCCTTATCTTCTTTTCAATCTCATAAATGGTCTGTTTTGGGAGAAGGAACATTTGCATCCAAAAGGTACAGATAGAAGTGAGAATTGATTTTGCCAATTGTAGTCTTCCTGCATAGCTTAAATGCTTCATTCCCCATCCATCAATTCTTGTCATGATTTTCTCTGTCAAAACTTTGCAATCCGTGTAGGTAAGCCTTCTTGTAATAAGAGGAACACCAAGGTATCTAATAGGGAGTCTTCCTTCGGAGAAGGGGGTATGATCTAATATCAAAAGTTTTTCTTGTTCAGTGATCCCTGAGAAAAATATCTGACTTTTGCTAGGATTATACTGCAAACCTGTGAGTGTTGCAAATTCCTCCAAAGCTTCTGTGAGACATAATACTGAATTAACATCCCCATGTGCAAATAAAAATAAATCATCTGCAAAACAAAGGTGGGTGATTTTCTCTTCCTTGCACCTCCAATGATATTTGAAAGTAGAGGTGGAAACTTTCTCAATAATTATCCTATTAAGGATCTCCATGACAAGCACAAACAAATACGGGGATAAAGGATCTCCCTGTCTTAACCCATTAGTGCCCTCAAAATAACCTACATGCTCACCATTGAAATTCACAGAGAATCTAGTAGTAGTGATACATTGGCTAATCAAATCAAGTAAAGTTTGAGGAGTATGAATAGCTTGGAGAACGCCCAATATAGCATCCCATTTAACCATGTCATAAGCTTTCATAAGATCAATCTTAATGGCAACACGCTTTCCTTTATCTCCTTTATGATAGTTATGAAGCAATTCCTGACAAAGTATAATATTTTCAGAGATTTGACGACCCCTGATAAAAGCAGTTTGGTTTTGGCTAATCACTTCAGGGAGAATAAGACTTATTCTCTCAGCAAGTAGTTTTGAGATCACTTTATATAACACATTGCAGCAAGCAATGGGCCGAAAGTCCTTCATACACCTTGGGTTAGGGGTTTTAGGTACTAGGCATAGCAAAGTAGCATTAATAGCTTTCAGTAATTTCTTGGATGAGAAAAAATCTAGCACCGCATCTTCTATGTCATGACCGATAATTGACCAAGCTTTCTTGTAAAATAAGCTATTGTATCCATCAGGACCAGGAGCTTTGAAATCATGAAAACCCCAAAGAACTCTCTTCACATCAGAGCGTTCAAAAGCAGGTAAATTCAACATTTCATTCACATTCTCATGGAATAAAGAATAGTACCTTCCAGTGAAAAGATTAATTGCACGAGAACTTCCAAGTACATTTTGATAATATGTAGTGACAGTTTCCCGCAAGGCATCATCATCATAAATAGTAGATCCATCTTCTAGTACTAGGTGAGAGATTCTATTCTGAGCTCTTCTACGCATCAAAGATGAGAAGAACATTCTACTATTATTATCCCCCTCTTTCAGCCAAAGATTCCTCGATTTTTGTTTTAAAAGGATCTCTTCATGTTTACTCAGTGCAATCAATTGTTCCATTTTTAGTCTTTCCTCAGTACGCATATCTGTATCAAAGGGGTTAAGTTGTAAATTGAGTTGAGCTTGCTGTAATTGTTCTCTCGCCACCTTTACTTTCTGATGCAAATCACCAAATTGAGTAGAGTTTAGCTTCCTAAGGGGTAGCTTTAATGCCTTTAACTTCTTAACAACTTTGAACATTTTAGTACCACTGACTTCTTGCTGCCAAACATGATTAACAGTTTCCATAAAATCTGGACTAGCTGTCCAAAAATTAAAGAATCTGAAAGGAGCTTTTTTCCTGTTGTGAGTGATATCTAACTTAACCAAAGAAGGAGAATGATCCGACAACAAGGGCGGCAAAAACTCAATCGAAAGTTTTTCAAATTTGAGAATCCCTTCTGTGTTTAGTAAAGCTCTATCAATCTTGCTTGCTCTAAGATTCTGGGATGAACTTTTATTCGACCAAGTGAAAACAGAACCCATAAAAGAGGGTTCCAACAATCCTTGTTTCCCAATCATATCATTTAAATCCTCCATGCCCTTTGTCCATTTAACATTTGGCCCAATTCGTTCATCTACATGCCGAATTTCATTGAAATCACCTACCAATAGCCATGGAATGTTTCCAATATTTTGATAAGAGAAAGACTCAATATTTGCCCATAACTCCCTACGTTCAGATTCCAAGTTGCTTGCATAAATAGCAGATAAAAAGAAAGGAGGTAAACCTATCTTATTGATGCAGCAATGTATGACTTGAGATGAAGTACCTTGGATTGAAAGTTGAAGTTCGGACGATTTCCATAAAATCCATATTCTTCCCACACTAGAATGCAAATAATTGTGAGAGTAATTCCATTCAGCAAACATATTCTTCAGAACAAATTGAGCATTTTCTTCTTTAACTCTATGCTCTATTAAAATAATAACTTGTGGAACTTTAGATAATACAAAATTAACAACTTCTCTTTGTTTAGGGCTTTTGTTGAGGCCCCTCACATTCCAAGATAAGATATTCATTGATCTGGAGGTTTTTCCCCTTTCTCCACTGCCCCAAGGTTACCAAGAAGATCGGAAATCTCATTATAAGTGGTCTGATTTTCATTAGCATTAGCAAGCTGAGAAAACCTATTTTCTGAGATAAGTTCACAATTATTTTCCTTCTTCTTCCCAGGAGATTTCTTCTTATTAGTTACAACAATAAAATCAGAATTATTTCCTTGAGAAGTAGCAATATTAGGCTTGATAGTCATTGCTGGTGCAATACCATTTCTTCTTATTAGTTGCCACTCATTTCTTTGTCATCATTTATGTCAACTCATTGCTATTGTTGTGTTGAGAGTTTTTAGTAGCATGTCATACTTTCTATCCACAAGTGTTTGTATGACAATGTTTGTGAGCTTTCTTCATTTTATCCATATTGTGCTAATGGTTTCTATTGGCTTATTGGTCACCTTTTATGCCATCTATAATGTATTTTATGGAAGAGTTAGATAATAGCTATGCCTTAGTTAATGATTGGCCAATAGATCTTATTAGTTATGTCAGTGAGAATATTAAGTTGCTTCATGAAGTATATTATTGAAATGTAGTTGCATTAGTTTACTCCCCATTAAAGGTCAACTTAGGATCACCTTATGTGTGATTTCTCTATTAAGTGCACTATTGAGGAATTATTGGATATGATGACACTAAGGTATACCCCATCATATCTTGTAATAATGATTTATGTAGAGATTTTCACTTAAGGCTTGGTAATTGTGGAGTTATTGATGATCATGTTTGATGGGATGGTTTATTGTTAGACTTAACTCCAATGTTGATAAAAGGAATGGTCTTGATATTAGTTTGTGAGTCCAATTTATTGGAAGTCCATTTGATCCTTGGTAGCTAGATGGTCTTGTAACATGATATTTTTATTATCAAGGATTCACATGTAAAGGAAGGCCAACTTACTATAAGCCTTTTGATTAAATATAATGTGAGAGTTAGGTGGTGTTTATTAAATATGTTATCTTATTTTGGAGACAATTTTGGGATGACCTTAGACTAGACCTTCTATGTACAATTTCTCTGAGGAAATTTGGTTTAGGCATGAACATATGTGGTTTCTATTTTGAGATGATGAATTGTACTGTTAATATGTCTTCCATATCAAATGATATTAGTTTCTACACCACATTTTGTGGTTTACATAGATTGTGTTTGGTTTTCCATGATATTTATGACTCAGAAAATTATATGTGGAACAATGATGATAATCTAAAGAATTGCATGTGGAATATTGTGGAGATATAATGGCCAAGATGAAAATAAAGTTGTGGTCCATAGTTCTATCCTATTGAGGTTATATATTGATTTTAATGGCCAAACATGATGTTATTGTTCTGAAATTTTATTTTATAGAGTCACAATTAATTTTCTCACTATAGTGATTTATGATTAGTTTAGGAAAATGTTTGAATCCTATAAGATGTTCAGAGACTTTAGGGTTGATTTTGAGAAATAGAGAAGAGAAAAGATCAATGTTATGGAATTTGATCAATGTGGAGAATATTATGATAGAATGACAATTCTAAATATTTTAAAGGCTTATGTGACTAGAGTAGAGATTTTGAGATAGTTGACAAATTTGCCATGTCTAGGAATTGTAAACATCATGGTGTAGTTGATATGTGCTACTAGACTTTCATAAACATGATGAGATATAAGGACCATGTAATATGTTTTGGGATGTCTTATGGAAGTGAAATTGAATGATCCATATTTAGGTAAAGCAGACTGTAGATTTGCTCAATGTCTTATGTCTTGCATAGATCATTAGAAAATGGTATTTGTTTGTAATCATTTAAGAGGTGCTAGAGTTTTGCAATTATAGATAACAACGTATTTGGAACATCATGTGACAAAGAAATGTAATTTTTCTCCGACTATTTGAAATAATAATAAAGTTTATATGACTATGCCATTTGTTTAACCCTTACACATATTGAGTTAGAGCCAAACGAGCCATAATTTAGACATGTTAGAGTATATGAACCATTTGATGAAACAACCTTGGCTGAGGTTCCATTGGTTCTGGATTCATTTATAAAAGCTCTACTTAGGGGTTTGGTGGCTCAACTCAAAGGTTTTACCAAAGAAAGGTGACTGGCTTCTATTTATACTACTTGGTCTTTTGGGAGAACTTGATTGTAAAATTGTTATTAATCTAATTGCTTGTGTAAGTGATGTTTCTAGCATATGTAGGATCTATGCTTATATGTAACATACTGGGATTTGAAGCTTATTGTATTGCCTTAAGGTTGCAAAATTGTTGTTTGTGAATTTATGTATAAAACCAAGAGTTTTCATAAGAAATTTTGAGAGGTCTTATTTGGTTGGTAGCTGAAAAGCTCATTATATGATTACTTGTTTTAATATGTTATCATGTTAGTTAGTTGTCAAGATCGCCTTTCTGAATGAAACTCTATATATAGATATCTATATGGTGCAACCTAAGTGTTTTAAGGCATTTGATGCAAACTTAATTATATATACATTTATTGAACTTATTTATGGTTTTGAGTAAGCTCCTAACTTTGGCAACTGAAGTTTTTTTGTTTTATAACTTTAGACAACTTTGTTGTAATCGTGATAAATCATATTATATATGTTGATTTACAAAGATTAGTGGGAGCATACTGAATTTTTCTTGATTCTCTATGAGGATAATATTTAGCTTATAAGTAGTTTTAAATGTTGCTCCTTGAGGTAACTTATTAGTTGCTAAAGTAATTGATGTATAGAATTTGATGAGGTGCATCACTAGAGTAAAAATGTATGAGACATGTTTTGAAATGTTTTGTTAGTCACCAATATTACTTAAATGCTAATATTTGTTGTAGTGACTTTTGGCTTAGGCATGAAGATTCAATAGTATTATTATTACCAGTGGTTGATTTTTCTTATAAAGGCATATAATGATCATATTCTAGAAAATGTTTGGTATTTGAGGTTATAAACCTAGAAATATTTTGATCCTTATGGGTAAAACCAAACTTGTTATAGTGCCTTGAAGTTAAGTTAAGAAAATGATATTGTATGAAAATGTCATTAAATAGTGTATTTGAAAGCTCCATTTATATGTATGTTGCACAAGGTAGACGTTGCTTTTGGAGTAAAGTGTTTTGGCATACATTAGTCAAACCTTAGTTTCAACCATTGAGATGTTATCAGAATATTTTGGGATCCTTGAATTGATATAGGGTTTGATAGTTGACCTATATACATGTAATTATGTTGGCTTGCAACCAATAAGACATAGTCTTATATTTGTGAACTACATGGATGTTGAGGATTTTGTATCTTTTGATAAAAGTAAGGACTATGTTATGATGTTATTGTTGTCAATATTGTAGCATGCAATACGATAGCTACTTGACTAATTTGATTGATGAACCTTGCAAAGGAATTCACAAACTCAATTATTGGACTCATAAGAAAATTGATAGAGTTTATTTTGAGTGCTAGTCTTGCTTAGTTCTGTTATGACATTAAAATTATTATATCATTTGTTGACAATAATGGTTGTATCACAATCTAAGCGCAAGTGAATTTTTAATTCTTAACCATTATTGAAAGGCTAAGATAGGCAACATTATATACACTATTCATACAAATTTTAGGGTTTTTACCCTTATGTTTTCATAGTTGTTGTGGTTGTTTATCCCACTGTTAGGGTTTTTACCCTTATGTTCTTACAGCTATTGTGATTGTTTGTCCTATTGTTAAGGTCTTTAACCTTTATTCTTGATTGACATGTCATTTGTATGAGCTTGACAACAACATTGGATGTTGTTGTTTAGTGGGAGGTCTTTCAATGTATCTACTTTGAAAGAAAAGAGCATTTGTATTATTTGACAGTTTTGATTGTTAAAGAGAAAGTAAGTAATGGTGACAGTTTTGTAGTGAAGCACATTATAATAGGTGTCATGTTAGTTAAACCACATATTAAAAGGTTAAGCCCTTTTGTGTTACAAAAGCATGTTGAGAGAATGGGCCCTAATTCTTTATTTGATTCATTTGCTTAAAGGAAGCTTTTGCTCTTCGTTTGATGCTATTGCTCAGTGGAAGCTATTGCTCTTTATTAGATGCTTTTGTTCAGTAGGAGTTTTCACTCATCTTACTGTTATGTACTATTACAACATCTATTTTGTTTACTATTATGTAAAACTTGGTTGATGTATATACATCCTAGTTACTTGTCTATTATCTGATTTTCACAAGCTTGTGAGATACATACGTGTTTGTTTAAGATAGGTTATAAAGTCTTAAGGGATGTGCAACCTTAAGCATTTGGCCGGGGCACATTATTATTGGCTATATTGTAATGTCTTGTAGGATACAAATATATATATACTTAAGTACTTTATACAAGACATTTTATATTCTCTTAGGATGGTTTGTCGATGATGTCTTATTACCTTAGGGATGTCCTCCTAGGACGGTTTGTTGATGATGTTTGTCATTTGAAGTGATATTCTCCTATGATAGTTTTGTTGGTGACGCTGGTCATTAGGAGAATGGAACTGATAAGGAAGATAACACCACATTTCATTTTATGGTGTTACTCATCCATCACACTACCATATTTGATCTATGTTTGTAGATTGAAGAACTATTGTGACTATGGTAGGAGCTATGTCTTTAAATGGCATAGTTACTGCTATTATCCATGGGTTTAAAGCTTTATATGAAAAGATCGACAATAAAGGATGTTTCTGGACTTTTTGGACCAATACAAAATTATTATTTTTAAAATTATTTTAAAGTATATAAAATCTACTAGTAGTATTATTTATTTTTATGATCATTGTTATAGCTCAAATGGGAGATTGTTAGCTCATTATATGAGCCTATATAATGTGGGCTTATATCAATGATACATAAACTAATATTCCCTATCACGGCATGCAATGTGATTATGTTGGTTCATTTCAATTGTACACATGTCGTACACATATTCCTCTTATTGCATATATGGTACTAGCTAGTGTGGGCCTTTTGTCCATTTTATAGACTTTGATGAGAGAATCTATTTGTATAAACATTTTACTGATTGGTTAAGTCCCCCTTCTAACTCTCCATTTGTATACACCATACCTTGTTATAGGAAGAAATTTGGAGATAGCAATGTTGACTACTTTTACTGTGTCTGACTGTGGGAAAATGCCTTTCAGGGTATTTTTGTCATGTCGCCCACTATACTCTTCTCTTCCGTAAAACATGGAGCACACTTACTCATAAAAGACACAGTGCTTATATAAAAATAATTGTTACTGTTCACATGGGTAGAGATATAGAGCTTTTACATGGTTACTATTTTGTTGCTTCTTCCTAGTTTTCACACAGCAGTTTTGGACTATCTCATCAAATTAGTATTGGAAGAGAATAGAGGGGAAGACTTAATTGCAATTTGTAACTCAAGAAACAACGAATAATAATATGTTTTTGGACCTATTTTGCATATTTTATGAAACCCATTTCATTTTCTCCATGAGTAGTATTTTGATCTTGTAAAAAAGCCTCTTTTGAGGCCATATTTTCTAACAATAGAAACTCTCTTGACCCCACAATGGTTGTAGATTCTCATAGTTGGTGAAGTGTGTAAGCATCTAAAGTCTATTTATGATGATTAATCTTTGTAAACTTGTTCACTTTTGAAGTTGTATTAGTGCTTTTGTTCTCAGTTTCCTATCTTCCAGGTATTCATATTTAGTTTGGATTAAAATTTTAATTTATGATGATTAAAATTGCTTATTTTGATAAACTAATATTATTTAGTTAAGATTGAGATTTTTTACCATTCCTTCAGTAGAAACCCTTCCATTGAATTATCGACATGAATGAAGCCATGTAAGGTCTTGTTTTTCTCTTTCTTTCTTCTGTTTGCCACAATCTTGGTTAAGACTTGGGGACATTAAATAGTTTTCAAGGACTTTTAAAGGCAGAAGAAAGTGATTGGCCCATCTTTTCTATAAAATCAAGATAAGCTTGTTGAAATTCTCTAAAAACCCACGAAATCAAATGATCATGAAGAAACGTTGAGGACAAGATGCGTGGAAGTGGGCCATGGCAGTGATACTATTCTTACTTGACTAAAAAAGTCAACGTCTTTGCACTTAATTACATAAAGAATAAATTAAATAGGTTGGGCCTACTAATAGTAACAATCAGCCTAGTGTTACAAACCAAGAAAGGATGGTTCATGAGTAAATTAAATAGTATGTTATACTTTGTTAAAGTGTAATTAAAATATGAGTTGTTTTTGTTTTAAAAAAAAATTAAACACACACCCACACATGTACCTTGTATAAAATTTGGGACCAAAAAAATTCAAATAGTGTATATTCCCAACTAAGCTAAGTACTTTTTAACTAAAATATAAGTTGTTCATTGGACAAACATGAGTTTATTGAAAACCCAATGCTAACATGAGTACCAAAGTTGGTTACAACATTAATTAATACTGTATTGCATTGTGTTAAAGTGTACTTAACATATGAGTTTCTCATTGTACAAACATGAGTTGTTGAAAATTTAATGCTAACACGAGAACCAGATTTGGAAGGTTGCAAATTATGGCTAGTTAATGTGCACATAAATATAGAAACCATCAACTTGATTTAGGGAACTATAGGCCACTCCAGGATTACACCCATATGCAATCCTTTGTATTTCCATTTTCAACACATGCACGCTCTAGAACTTGATTTGTAGGTCTTTCAATTTTCTTTTCCAAAGGATTATTTTATGCACTACCATTTGTATTTGCAGTAAGTATGATTAATAAAATGTTTCAAGGTACCATCCTTGATTAGCTTCTAACATTAATGTGTCACTTATATGACAAGAATAGCAAATTTGTTAGCTCACATTTTGTGGTAGGTTAATGTATTTAATACGTAGCAGTTTGTTGGGTGAAAACATAACAAACAAACTTAACAAAAACGATGTAGTTGTAAATATCTAGATTACACAATCCAAGTTGTAGGCTTGCTTATATAAGAGAAGCAAATTAAATACCTTATTATATTGCTTTTACGTGTAACTAAAGGTACTATTGAGTTGTTGACTGAGCAAACACAAGTCGTGGAAAAGTTATGTTGATGTGACACAAGTTAACAATTTAGAAGTTCACATCTTCATCTAGGTTAATATGTTTTACATTTAGCAACTTACTGGGTGAAAATGCAACATCCAGAAGATTAATAACAACTACCATGCAACATCTAAAAATAGAATACACAGAAAGAAAGATAATATGAAGGGAATGATATAGAGAAATTTTGCAAACATGGATGACCACTAACAAGAAATGAGAAGGTAAGGGAGTGTAATTGCATAATTAAGATACAATATATTAATACACAAGTAACAAACTTCGAAGCTCGCATCGTGTGGCTAGTAAATGCGTTTAACATGCACTAGTTTGTTGGTAAAAACACAACATCTGAAAATTAACAAAAATGATTTGTGAAGAAACAACGTAGTTATAAATATCCAGACCACACAATCAAGTTTTACCATTGCTTATATAAGATGATTAACTCGAATACCATATTATAGTGAATTAGTGTGGAATTAAAGATACTACTGAGTTGTCTATCGGAAAAAAAGCAAGAAGTTGAAATGCTATGTTCAGATGAACTCACATGACACAGGCAACAAATTTAGAAACTCGCATCTTATAGTTGGTTAGCATGTTTTACATGCTGCAATTTATTGGGAGAAAATGTGAAATAAAAAATGTTAATAAGAAAAAATATGTGAAAAAAAAATAGAATACACAGAAAGAAAGATAGGTCGAAGGTGGGGAATGAGATAGAGATATTTGGTAGACATAGATGACCGTTGACAAGATATGAGAAGTTACAAGAGCATCAATACGTAATTAAGACCCATTATTGTGGTTGCTTAATACTAATGTGTCACTAATATGATACGAGTCGCAAACTTGGAAGCTCGTATCCAGTGGCTTGTTAACGTGTTTAACATGCAACAATTTTTCGGGGGAAAACAAATCTGAAAATTAACAAAAATGACATATGAAGAAACAATGTGATTATAAGCATTCATATCATACAATCAAGTTATACCCTAGCTTATATTAGATGAGTATATTAAATACAATATTATATTATATTTATACAAAAAAATTTTAGAAGATATTTTATAAGTATCTTGGGGTATCCAGAAATTGGCATTTTGAACTAGCACCTCTTGTTATTTCGATGAATTGGTTCCACCAAGAAGCTAACGCTAAATATTATATTCGCAACTAGAAAGGGACAGTTTGGAATATCTCCTACTGAACAGCCAAATAGAATCCTATAAAGTTATCTGATCACCAAATTGACTACATAGTTGGAGCATCCCGACGCACCATCACAGAAACTCTCGTGTGAGGCTGAATTGGCGTTTGGTACCCAAATTTTAATTCCGCTTGTCCAACCGGACAAGTTAGTTCAAATTATGCGAAGAACATAATTCTTATAATAAAAATGAAACTTAAATGAAAGAAAGACTAACTAATTATTGAGTTAGCTTTTATGTTGTATATTTAATTTTTTAACATGATTTTATATATAAGTTGATTTTATTTCACCTCATGCAATTTTGAATCCAATGTGATTTGTTATGTAAAAGTATATGTAATATAAAAGTCTTTTTTCAATAGATAAAATCCTTAAAATGAAGCTTAAATTCTAGCACCAATATCCGATTTGGGATTTTGATTTTAATATTATACTAGAAAGTTCACTTTTTATTTTTAAACCTACTTAGAAGAGGCAACAGCACTTTTAACTTTATAAACCAGTGTTTTTGCAATTTGATTCATATATCTAATTCCAATTCGTTTCATTATTAAAGAAAATAAAAGTCACCAGAATCATTCTAGCAAATAGATACTTTAGTTGTAATCTAACTTATAAAATGATGTTAAAGATATTAGTTTTAATTTATTTTTGAGAAATGAAAATACTTTCACTCATAAAAAATAAAACAGATCAATATATTAATTATATAATATAACAACTTGAATATAGGTTTTGCAAAGTCTCATTTGTTTGAGATTGTTGCTTCGATTACCAAGCTTACTTTTTTCCTAACATAATATAAAAATACCGTTGAATATAAATTAATACAACTTAACTTTTATTCAATTTTTGTCTTTTTTGAGCATGTTTCGTAACCAAAGGAGTTTCTATTTCACTCTACCCAAATTTGAGCCAAACATCTATTCGATATGCCACGAATATCAATGTAATACGAAACACTAATGTGGAACACATTCAGAAAGTAAAGTCCGACATAGTACTAACTATCTTTTCGCAGAAGCACTTCAGGCCATGCGTAGCATTTCAGCAAAGCCGAAGGGAGGTGATTCTGCTAGTTCACAACTAGGCAGGGACAGTTCGGAAAACCCTGGTGGTTGCTCATGGTTCATACGGCTATGGCTAGATCGCCACGGTTTCTCCTAGTTGCCACAAAAATACACCGTTTTGGGTATTTGGGTGCATTTATTAACTCATAATTAATCTTGGTTGTTAATTTTGCATTGATAGAGGTACTTTCCAGTACTAATGAGTGGTTGAATTCCTGTTTGGCTATGAATTTGCACGCAGTTTGGCTTCTTTGTGCTGTTGCTGCCTCTTGGATGCCTGCATTTGATGAGAAAATGCAGCAAGAATCGGTGGAGTTTGATTCTTAATATCGCGTAGGCGATTCAGATTCCCAATCTGTTTGTCAAATACTTGATCTACTTTCGTAGTCTATCCTTGACGGTTTAAGTTTTTCAATAATATCGACTTACTATCTGTACATGTTTGTGGGTTTCACTTGAATTACTCTGCTTTTATTGTTTGATTTTGCTATGTGAACTGCACATATGCATTGCTTATGTTCTTGTAGTATATGTTAAAAAGTACATATTAAAGAAGTTTATCGGACAATTTGGAACGCACTTCACATTGTTCATCCCCTTGAATAGATATATTATTGAAAAACTTAAACCGTCAAGGATAGACAACGATTCAAGGGGATAAACTTTTGTTCTTGTATATGTCTACACATATGCATTGCTTATGTTCTTGTAGTACATGTTAAAAAGTACATATTAAATAAGTTTATCTGATATGGATGTATAGTTGGGCAATATAAGACATTGATACATTCATATGAAAAAGTGGAATTTTGGATGGTTTGTTTTTTTTATTCAAAAGCATGTTATAGAATGTGACTACGCGAAAGAGACGCATGCTTTGGACAGCTATAAAGCATATCAATATAGAACTAAACTGAGTTTTAATAGCTGTTTATGGGTTGGATTTGGTTAGCTTTCGATGGCATTTCGGACCGCCTAAAGGAATCGGATTCTAAGAACAAACACTTTACTATATTATGCACCAACCTTTAGTTAGCTAGGATTTAGCTAATTTAATTCGATTATATGATTAGTTTGTCATAATAACTTCTTGAGTCAACAAAATTGGATTTGAAGGAGACATCCTTCCTCTTGTAGGAAACTTTTAGATGAATAGAAATTGAGAGTTCTCTCAAGATATAATCCTTTAAAGAGAACAACATAGTAATTTTTTTTTTCTTCTCATGTTCAATTAGGATGTGACCTTTTGGGTGCTATTATCAAATACTTAGTATTTAATACGTTTCCTTATTTGAATATTGTGTACCTATAAAGTACACTCTTAAAATAGTTTGGTTGAGTTTTGCAAGTTTTCAAGGTTGATCTTCTGATAAACTTACCGTTTCGATCATTTGCAATACTACAAGGAAAGAGAAAAAAACAAAAACAAAGGTGTATAAGATTCCATAAAATGCTTTAATCTTTAATATTTTCATTATGACTACAAATATAGAAATAGATACTAGAGAATTCTATCATCATTAATTGAAAAAGATACAAATTAATTTTATTGTTTGGGGAGTTTACCTAACTCATTATTTATTTTATTTTATTTTATTGCAAATAAAGAGTGTAAAAGAATCAATAAATTAATTGTAGTGATCTCATGGCCTACCTAAAGGTGTTGTGTGTTAGGTGTGCTTCTAGAACAAAGATGATTACTTTATCCATAAGGTCACATCCTAAACTAGTTAGTCCAAATTCGTCCAACTAGACATGCAAATATGTATATTACAGCCAAGATGAGACTCTACAAATGAATTACCTCTCCCAAGTAAATACATTACTTAAAAGTAGACAATGTCAAGAATTATCTATCAGATCCAATTTTGTTAATTAATCTTACTTAGTTATTTAATTTTGAACTTTTAAAATCTCCTTAACTATGACATATTAGTTTAACTAAGCAAAGGGTGTGAGTAGGATTGATAATGCTCTAATTAAAGGAGAATAAAAAGCAAACTCGAAAAGACCCATTTTTTGCATTATAAAAGTATATCTTTTTTATCTAGTCAATATAGTTGAAATAGTAAGAAAGGTTTATGTGAAAGATTTTACAAAATAAATATGCTGAATTCAAATCCTCTTAATTACAATTCTAACTTATCTGAGGATATTTTGGAATAGATAGCTATTATTTAGTTTAAGCCATTAGGCAAAATTTGGTGGGAGTTTTATAAAATTGATAAGAGAGTTTTTATTCTCTATAAAAGGATTTGAATAATGTGAAACTTATGTCATATTTTTCTTAACACCCCTTTGTATTAATGTGGATTGTAGGGTTTATGCTAGGGTATATATCTCCTTACAAAACATCATGGATTGTAGTTTTATGACTGGGCGTCACTTTCTAAACCTAGACTTTTAAACATGTTAAAAACCCTATTGCTGCTGAAACGATCTACTCAAGAGTAAAGTACTTTTTTCAAATGCAATATATTTTTACAGGAAAAATTGAACAGGCAAAAAAAGGCCGGGGGGCATGGGTGAATGATAATAGAAAAAGTGATGTGCAGAGCCAATTACTGCCAACCTAGGCTGTGTGGTTATGAATGATAAGGACAAAGTGTTTTATAAATCCAAAATGAGACAATGTGTTGAAGATAATATATGTTTTATATTGCTTAAATTTATTTTCGTATATTCTTTAAAAAAAATAAATAAATTTTATATCATAATGATTTTCTCAGTTCAACATTTATTAGGTTACAGATTTTGTCAATCATTTTATTGAGCCAAACAATTTTTTTTTTTTTTGAAAAAGTAGTTACAGTATATTGGCAAATTTTATTTATAACAATTTTGTCAATGTGCTTGGAATCCCTTTTGAAAAGAGAAACTCAAGAATGCTTCAAGACATTTGGAACTCGCAAGTCAAACACATTGATAGCCAAGAAGAAATTTGGCTCGTGCGATGGGAGTTTTCCACGGCCAAAAAGGGCCAACGCACGAGCTGAGCTTTAGGACCAATGTCACTCTACCATAATTGAATACCGAAAGAAATCCGTTGACCCTAACTTAGCTCCATTCATCTCTCAAACAAAGGACGTCAAACTGATTTATGAGACTTTTAGGGGCCGGTGTGGAAGGTTGACTGAAAAAGGTGATCAAACTGACTTACAATGTCAATGAAGTTTCTTATAAATAGGGCGAGATAAATGCAAGGGGAGTAAAGAAAAATTCTTTGTGCAGTTATATATTTAAAGTTTGTAAACTAGTATATATAATGTTGCCTCTACTTCGGTGGCCGGAGAGAAGTGCAGAGGAGTACGAAGCTTTCTAGATTCATATGTCAGCGTTGCTTGTGTCTCGAATGACATCATCAACATTCTGGCCGCAAATTACCTACCAATTACGTCATTCCTTTAAACCCTAATGAGATATGATTTGATAACGAGGTTAGAATTTTCTACAACTCTAAATTGCAAATATCGAGGAGACCAGACTGAAGTTTCCTGCATTAATTGTTCAATGGGATATGTATTTAAAGCCGCATATTACCCTCTTTCAATGGCGTCCGGGGAAGAAAAAATGTTTGTTTGAAGCCTAGGTTGCAGCGAGAGTGACAACTGTGGAGAACCAGGTCATCTGTTCCGGCTACCGTGGACTGGGTTTCTTTTATGTAGATTGTTCATCCTAATCAACCACGGTGGCTTTATAATGTAAAATAGGAAAGAAAGTTTCTTCCTGGAAGCCGCTTGATGCTACATTATTCATTACCGTTAGACGAGGAAGGGCCGTTCAAGTAAGCATTATGTAGTTGCTTATTCATTCGATACCAAACACCACGTTTTCATTCGATACCTAGCTGCTTTCATGCTAGATTATTCACTGCCGTTCAAATATGCTTTGGACCGGATTCCGTTTAGATAAGCTTTGAACGCATTCTCATTCAAAGCCGAATATGAATACAGCTTCAGAAACGATGCCTCGACCCCACTGGAAGGCCTGTTGTTCAGACTTGTCAAGGACAGCGGGGATGTCGATTTTAGCTACAGCCTACAAGAGAAGGTCTTTGGTCAGTACAAAGTATTGGTGGTTCCGTTTATACGTGGATCACTTGGTAGATTCTGTAGTTTAGTATAATGTCTTAGATACCCCAATGCCACTATTTACCTAATAAAAAATGGAAAATAAAATAAAATAAACTTCCACACAAATTATTTTAATTTACATTTAATCTCAAAAATTTTAATTTTTAATATGATACTCTCGTCTTCCATACATTTACAGCTGCTATACATTTTGGATGGGACGGTGACGAATAATCTAGCATCAAGGCTACTTCTAGGAAGAAACTTCCTTTCTACTTTTTCATTATTAAAACGTGGTAGTCGGAGAAAATACTACAATAGGGACGACAGAACTTGTGTTTTGGGAAGTCCAAGGTTTAGACATTAATTGATCTCTACCAAGAACATGCACAGCGTGGTTCTCTGTATTTTCCTCTAGAATAAGCTTGAGATCCTGCGATGCCCGTAGTGGCTGTGTAGCGGAGAGCAGTGACTACATAGCAAAAAGCTAACGAAATACCACCAGTGTAGTTATCATAGGGGTGCGATCCGAACAAAAACCTACGTTCTCTTGAGATATATTTTCAGCAACTCTAGTGTTGCAAGCCGCGAAGGGGAGAAAGAATGAGACACAACGGCAACAACCAGCAGCAGCAGCCCGTCGGTGTTCCTCCGCCGCAAGGTTGGCGACTTATTCTTTTCTGAATTTGGGGTTTTGTGTGATTTGCTGTAATTTGTAGGATATGACTCTGGATATTGTTTCTTTTTTTTTTTTTTTTTTTTTTGGGGGGGGGGGGGGGGGATTCAGGCGCTCTTAAGAAAGCTTCCCCAAAGCCTAAACGGCCGGGCAAGGCGGCTCCGCCGCGTCCGCGCAAGGCGCCTGTGCGGTGTCCGAGCAAGGCGGCAGTTCCGCCCAGCAGCGGCTTCTTGAAAAGCTGGTACGTCCTCTGATCTTTCTCTCTCTTTCCTTTTCTTTCTTTGGGAATCTTTCACGCAAATTGGGTCGGATTCTATATCAGTAAATTCAGTTTTGGGTATCGGGTGCATTTATTGTCTCGTAACTAGTCACCTTTGGTTGTTAATTTTGCATTCATGAGGTACTTTCTAGCACTAATGAGCGGTTAAACTTTCTTGATTTGACCCTAAATTTGCATGCAGTTTGGCTGCTTTGTGCTGTTGCTGCCTCTTGGATGCCTGCTTGTGATAAGAAAATTGCAGCAAGAATCAGTGGGGATTGATTCTTAATATCGCGTAGAGGATTTGGATTCCCAATCAGTTTGTCAAATGATTGAGTACTTTCGACGTCTATCCTCAACTGTTTCTGTCTTTCAATAATATTAACTTCCTGTCTTTACATGTTCGTGGGTATCACTTCACTTCCTCCCGGTTGTGTTGTTTGATTTACACTCTATCAAAAAGTATATTTTAAAGAAGTTCATTAGATAATTCGTAATGCACTTCACATTGTTCTTAATGTAAATCGCAAGCTTCATCACAGGGTAATATGACATGAATGTGTTTGGGGTATCATCTTTTGAATTTGAATTTTGCTAAATATATATTAAAGAATTTTCTTAGATAAGTAGATAGTTTGGGACATTCTTCACACGTTCTTAATATGTTTTTCATTATTAATATGGATTGCAAACTTTGTTACATTTTCTTTTAATTTTTTTATGCACCTACCCTAAGTTATACATTATTAAGGGACTACTAGCTTAGTGGTATTCTCTAAATCAAACCCTAATCGACAATCCCACCGATTATGGGTTCGAGTCTCTTCCCCCTTTCTAGGTGCATGTGTTAAAAAATAAATAAATAAATACACTAAGTATTAAACTTTAAGTTAAGAAATTTTAGATAATATCTACTTGTAAGTGAGCTAAGTACTTGTCAACCACAAGATAATATATTCTTTTCATGTTCTATGGGTGTCATTTTTTGAATTTAAATTTTGGTATGAAGGTGGCTTTAGGCGATATAAGATATTGATATATAAAAGTAAAATTCTGAATGGTTTGTCTTTGGTTCAAAAGCACGTTCTAGAACGTGACTACACAAAAGAGATGCATGCTTTGGACAACTAAAAGCTCTAAACCGAGTTTTAATAGTAAGGCCCAAGCCCATTACTTGGGATTAGGTTTTCCCTATATCTAGCTTTTCGGGTAGCCATTGTATATATTTAGTCTACTTTGATAGGTTTATTGATGTGGACTTATATTTATAAACTCTAAATTAATTTAATAAAGTAAGAAATATAATTTTTTTAATAATTAAATATGGACTAGCTTGTATAACCTATTGCTTACCTAATAAGATTATGATGGATCAAACCTATTAGGTGAACACAAAGAAAAAATTAGATCCTATTTTCTAGCTCTATAAATAGTACCATAAGAAAAAGGAAGAGCTACATCGAGTTGAACCCGTGCTGCCTACCCCTCTAACCCTTGCCACCACCATTTAATTTGGACATATCAGCCTTTGCCGACACCAAATCAGGGTACACCAACCGAAGGTTGGCGGACAAAGTTGGAAGGGCCTTTGGCAATCCACAGGAGGTTCTTATCGTGTGGTGGCAGGTGTGGCTGCGCCAAGAGATTTTTTTTTTTTTTTTTCGATAACTCACAAAAACCTGGATTTTCACTTTTGGTAACTTACAGAAATAACATATCATATAAAAACTTTTTCATAAAGAATCAAAAGGTCATCTTTTAAATTTATATGGGTCCTAAATCTAAATTATGTCAATTTGATACCAAATGTATGCAATAATTTGCCTCCAACGAGACAGAAAACCCAAGATTTATATGGTTAAAATCTAAGACACCAAATACAATACATGAAATATTATGAACAAGATAAGAATAAGAAATACATATTGTACTTTTAATCCATAGTGAAAATTTACAAGGCCAAATCCTATCTTTTGGTTAGGTCTTCCTTTTCCCTGACAACGGTGGGACAAGTTTTTTCTTTTCCACTGGAGCCTCGGAGCTGGCAGTCTGCCGCCATTCTCGACATTCTAGGAAGCAGGACCGGTGTAGAAAAGCATTTTCGGTCGTAGGTCGATCGTGCGCCAATGGAATGATGGCCACTAGATGATTGGCCGTGGACCAATCTATTTGGAACAGAGGGTTGCCGGCCACTTTGAACTTGTACTAGCGGCGAACCGGCATGAATCAAATGAATCGGCCTGAACAGGCCAATACAAGGTCTGAATCGGATCTGAACCGATTGGACCAGCCAAAAATTTCTTGCGGCACGTGAAGGGAAGTGACAGTCCAATTTGACAACTTGGTAATTTTTGGGCATTTTAGAAAGCAAATATTGTTAATCTAATGTTTATGGGAGCAATTTTAATATAGTTTATTGTATTTTAAATGTGTCATGTAATATGTGGAATATGTATCATACTACAATAGCTATACATGTTTTATTATGTTTGATAGATTTTTCCTATGGCTATAAGGAATATACATAAGTGATTATAGTATGTATTAACTAATGTGTTCACATACTTAGATGTATTTTATATAAGTATGAATGATGAAGATAAAGTATTTTATATATCCAAAATGAGACAATGTGTTGAAAATAATATATGTTTTATATTGCTTAAATTTATTTTGGTATCTTCTTTAAAAAAAAATTATAAGTTGCTTGACAAGGAAATAAAGTTTATATCATAATGATTTTCTCATTTCAACATTTATTAGGTTGCAGATTTTGTCAAGCATTTATTAAGCCAAACAATTATTATTTTTTTTAAAGAAATAGGTATGATATATTTGCAAATTTTATTAATAACAATTTTATCAATGTGCTTGGAATCCCTCTTAGAAAGAGAAGCTTAAGAATGCTTCAAGACATTTGGAGCTGGCAAGTCAAAAACACATTGATAGCCAAGAAGAAATTTGGCTCGTGTGATGGGAATTTTCCACGGCCAAAAAGGGCCAACGCACGAGCTGAGCTTTAGGACCAATGTCACTCTACCATAATTGGAAACCGAAAGAAATCCGTTGACCCTAGATTTGCTCCATTCATCTTTCAAACAGAGGACGTCAAACTGATTTGGGAGACTTTTAGGCGCCGGTATGGAAGGTTGACTGAAACTGAGATATAATTTGAAGAGGAAACTCCATGATTTGAAGCAGTTAAACACCTTGTGGCTGAATTTTACAAAATGTTAGATTTGTGGACTGGACTGAGATACACACCTGAGAGCTAAAAACCAATGTCATTGAACAAGAACCAGAGGAAATGCAATTTCGAAAGTCGATGGGGCTTAAATGTGTACAAATCAAAGCTTGACTTAATCTTTTACATCAATTCTTTTATCTTGAACAAATTGAGCAATTGTTTAGTTCTATAATCCCATTGAGTAGAATACTTTAGCAAAGTACCTAAATTTTACAAGAAGGTAGGCCAATTACTTTCTTTTACCTCTAGAAAGTCCTAAAACTCTTTGATGCCTTCAAATCTCAACCAAAACAATAGCAAACAAATGAAGGAAAAAGAAAATAAGGCTTTAAATGGCTTAATTTCTGATGCTAATTAAAAGCAAAGGATAGGTACTCAAGGAATAGCAAGAGCTCTCAATCTTATCTAAGTACTCTTATTTTATCATAATATGTAACTGATATTGAAGGAATTACAAAGAATTTCAATCCAAATTGCCTACAAATACCTTGGATGAAAGGAAATAAAGAAAAAAACACAAAC